>CM055757.1:12898763-13183697 GCA_029465975.1 Dallia pectoralis
TGGAAATCTCCATGCACCAGTGGGTCACTGATAAAGACTCCAGGTATGGAGTGAACTTACCACATTGTAAAGACCGATACACCATCGCTCAAACAGAATCTGCCCAGAGAAGCCATTCACAACCGCAAACCAGATCTGATACACAGAAGGGTTAAACACTGACATCTAGCCAGCAGAAGACAACACAGAAACCCCCTCCACCCTAAATTCCTGCTTGGAAGATCCTGGAATTTCACACAGATTCTATGTTGATTCAGGAAATCTTTTAAACAGATTTATGGAAAAAACTATATATTTTCATAAATGTATTGTGCAAACTAGAAATAGTTTGAACCCCATTGGAGGCATTTCTACTGTACCTCAGTTATATACAAGACAATGTTCTACTGTACCTCAATAATATACAAGACAATGTTCTACTGTACCTCAATAATATACAAGACAATGTTCTACTGTACCTCAATAATATACAAGACAATGTTCTACTGTACCTCAATAATATACAAGACAATGTTCTACTGTACCTCAATAATATACAAGACAATGTTCTACTGTACCTCAATAATATACAAGACAATGTTCTACTGTACCTCAATAATATACAAGACAATGTTCTACTGTACCTCAATAATATACAAGACAATGTTCTACTGTACCTCAATAATATACAAGACAATGTTCTACTGTACCTCAATAATATACAAGACAATGTTCTACTGTACCTCAATAATATACAAGACAATGTTCTACAAGACTGTACCTCAATAATATACAAGACAATGTTCTACTGTACCTCAATAATGTTCTATGTACAAGACAATGTTCTACTGTACCTCAATAATATACAAGACAATGTTCTACTACAAGTACTGTACCTCAATAATATACAAGACAAGACAATGTTCTACTGTACCTCAATAATATACAAGACAATGTTCTACTGTACCTCAATAATATACAAGACAATGTTCTACTGTACCTCAATAATATACAAGACAATGTTCTACTGTACCAAGACAATGTTCAATAATATACAAGACAATGTTCTACTGTACCTCAATAATATACAAGACAATGTTCTACTGTACCTCAATAATATACAAGACAATGTTCTACTGTACCTCAATAATATACAAGACAATGTTCTACTGTACCTCAATAATATACAAGACAATGTTCTACTGTACCTCAATAATATACAAGACAATGTTCTTGTAGAAGCAGTACAGGATGCACTTGGATACTCGGTTGTAGTTCCACGTCCCGTGGACTAAGAGCAAATTCCTGAGATACTTAAACTTGAAATTACAAAAAAAGAAAGAAAATAGAAACTTTTTAGGGTTGGGCAAAATAAATGTGATATATTTCTTCTGTAGACTGTTACCTGGGCGATGGAGTAGTCTGAAGAGTTAGCGGCCTGAAGGCCCTCGTTTCCAGAGATGCCAACGCCAACATGAGCTGTTTGGATCATGCCAACATCATTGGCACCGTCGCCTATGGCCAGAGTGATCACCTTCACCTGCCTCTTAACCAAGTCCACCACCTCTGACTTCTGCAGCGGAGATACCCTGAAGACAAACCACCTGTATCAGTAGTGTCCCAATACATTTGTCCATATAGTGTACATTTAACTGTTTCAAACAGGAAATGATGAAACAGTAGTTGATCGCAGTCTTGAAACAACTATTGTTCTTTCTTGTTGGTTACAGCCATTTTTTATCTCTTTAGTTCAACGGGTTTCTCCCGTGCTGTGATTGGCTATTATCTCTTTAGTACAAAGGGTTTCTCCCGTGCTGTGATTGGCTACCTGCAGCAGATGACAGCCTTGCAGGATAAGGCCAGATCCAGGAAGTACTGGCACACCTCGTAGCTGAGGGCATACTTCAGTGTCTCGCCGTCAATCACCAAGGCAATGTCATTCTCCCTGTGAAGCGCCTCTCCCAGAATGCCGCAGTGATGACTCAGTGTTGCACGTGTTCCCTTCAGCGACAACAAGACAGATATTAATGTCTAACACTCCTCTTCTAAACTATGGGACTTCCATTTTGTCTACAATTCAGTTGGGTAGCAAACCCACAGTTCTAGTGGTTCTAGTTCCTGTTCTCTCACTCTCTGAAAGGTGTATGAGCATGTAACTATGATAATTGTATGAATGTCTGTGTAGCTTGAAACAGAAGTGGCCTCACTCAGACGTTTACTGTACTGTTTCTGACACTGACAGTGAGAGAGACAGTTACACCAGTTACTCACATCCAGGGTGTCCTCATTTACCACCAGCAGACCGATGTTCTTCCTGAGCAGCTGACACGAGTAACCTGGAGAGGGTCTGGAGGTCATTTGAAAGGACTAAAACTAAACCCATTTTCAAGTGCTTTGTGTATTCTTTGATCCATCTCTCCTCACCTATATTGATAGCAGTCTCCTGCTTGTCTCCGGTGAGGATCCACACCTTTATTCCAGCTCGCAGAAGAATCTCTATGGTCTCAGGGACTTCATCCTGCAGCTTGTCTTCTATGGCCGTGGCACCAAGCAGCTGGAGGTTCTGGGAAAGAAATAGAACAACTGAAGTGGCTCATGTCATATTGCTCACCGGGTACAATAGAACCAGTGGAGTCTGAAGTTAAAGTTTGGTCCATCCCGTTATATATATATATATATTTGTTTGAATCTTGGGTTTACCTGCTCAATGAGTTCATAACTCTCGTTCATCTTCAGAGCCCGGTTGG
Source organism: Dallia pectoralis (assembly GCA_029465975.1). NCBI lineage: Eukaryota > Metazoa > Chordata > Actinopteri > Esociformes > Umbridae > Dallia > Dallia pectoralis. Next base: position 12,901,490 of record CM055757.1, read on the forward strand.
TGAGGGAGGTGGCAGCTCTATGATATAACTCCGCCCACTCCTCGTATGACTCCTCAGAGATGACGGCCATGGCGTAACACAGGGTCCTTAGTCCTGACAGACACAGAGATGTGTGAGACAACAGACCTTCCCACAATGCACTTCACAATACCAAAGCAAAAGGTACAGTTCTATAATAATGTAAGTAGTGAAATATTAGTAATAATATTAGTGCTAGTTTTACTCTCACTAATGAACATAAGAGATTAGTACAACCCCCCACATGTGTATATAACATTATATAATGTTCAGTTAGTTTTACTCTCACTACTAATGAACATAATACATTAGTACAACCCCCCACATGTGTATATAACATTATAAAATGTTCAGTTAGTTTTACTTTCACTAATGAACATAATACATTAGTACAACCCCCCACATGTGTATATAACATTATATAATGTTCAGTTAGTTTTACTCTCACTAATGAACATAATACATTAGTACAACCCCCCACATGTGTATATAACATTATATAATGTTCAGTTAGTTTTACTCTCACTAATGAACATAATACATTAGTACAACCCCCCACATGTGTATATAACATTATATAATGTTCAGTTAGTTTTACTCTCACTAATGAACATAATACATTAGTACAACCCCCCACATGTGTATATAACATTATATAATGTTCAGTTAGTTTTACTCTCACTAATGAACATAATACATTAGTACAACCCCCCACATGTGTATGTAACATTATATAATGTTCAGTTAGTTTTATTCTTACTACTAATGAACATAATACATTAGTACAACCCCCCACATGTGTATATAACATTATATAATGTTCTGTTAGTTTTACTCTCACTACTAATGAACATAATACATTAGTACAACCCCCCACATGTGTATATAACATTAAATAATGTTCAGTTAGTTTTATTCTTACTACTAATGAACATAATACATTAGTACAACCCCCCACATGTGTATATAACATTATATAATGTTCAGTTAGTTTTACTCTCACTACTAATGAACATAATACATTAGTACAACCCCCCACATGTGTATATAACATTATATAATGTTCAGTTAGTTTTACTCTACTACTAATGAACATAATACATTAGTACAACCCCCCACATGTGTATATAACATTATATAATGTTCAGTTAGTTTTACTCTCACTAATGAACATAATACATTAGTACAACCCCCCACATGTGTATATAACATTATATAATGTTCAGTTAGTTTTACTCTCACTAATGAACATAATACATTAGTACAACCCCCCACATGTGTATATAACATTATATAATGTTCAGTTAGTTTTACTCTTACTACTAATGAACATAATACATTAGTACAACCCCCCACATGTGTATATAACATTATATAATGTTCAGTTAGTTTTACTCTCACTACTAATGAACATAATACATTAGTACAACCCCCACATGTGTATATAACATTAAATAATGTTCAGTTAGTTTTATTCTTACTACTAATGAACATAATACATTAGTACAACCCCCCACATGTGTATATAACATTATATAATGTTCAGTTAGTTTTACTCTCACTACTAATGAACATAATACATTAGTACAACCCCCCACATGTGTATATAACATTATATAATGTTCAGTTAGTTTTACTCTCACTACTAATGAACATAATACATCAGTACAACCTCATGCTCACCCTCTGTGGCAAACTGCTCCAGGTGGTTAAGTGTGATGACCTTGTAGTTGGAGCTGTCAGCCAGTCTCTCGTAGATGACAGAGTCCTGAGAATAGATAAGTATTTTCAACGTTAAATACAGAGGATGTACACAGCATGCTTTTTAAATGCAGCAGGCAACATAATCACAAGGTTGTCTTGACACATTTTCTTATACATGCAAAGTAAAATGTCTGACTAGAACAAAGAACTGTCCCTTTCTTCATTTGAGAAACACCTTTATAGAAGACTTAGCGTCAGATAGTTCTTCACACTTACAGCTCCTTTGCAGTAGAGTCGGATCTGCCCAGATGCAGTACGAATGAGAACGGACATCCTCTTGCGTTCACTAAAACAGAGTCTAATAAAAATCCCCAAAACAACAGTCTGGAGATGCGTAAAGAAAAATCTGATGTAAAAAACCTACCTTGTAAATTCAAGGACATTCAGCAACTCAAACCTTTGCTCAGTTCCCCGCTTTAAAAACAAGAGTAGAGGAGTGCAATAATGAAATGTAAGCGTCAGATACAAACAATTGATTTAATAAATGTCTGTACTCCACTTACAGCCTGTATGATGACAGAGTCTGGGGTTCTTCCAGAGAACACAAAGCCCAGGCAGCTAGCTGCTCTCACCAGAGCCCCTTCATCTAGATATGAGAAGTAAATAACACAAGTTGTTGGGAAATAACCATATGGTTGTTGGGGACATCTGCTGTCCTGTGAAAACTAGTTCCATACTTTGAACCTTACTCATTTGGATACTTGAGCAACATTCCAAACAAATTCACTGATACAAGTAAGCAATATAAAAAATCTGACAATAGTTCATATTTTGTTCAGATTGAAATGGGATTTCTTAAAGCTGACAAAATCAAAAATCCCTTCAGACTTTTAAGTCAGAAAAACTTTGAGTCAGGTGTCAGCCAGGCTATATTAGCCTAGCAGGTCAAACACAGACAGTTCCAAATCATTTGAAGTTCTACTATCGAATAAATCACCAGGCATTTCCAATCCCAGGGCGCCCAAAAGCAGTTGAAGTTAAGTTAAACTTGTCAAGTTCAAACAAGCGCACCTGAGTAACACTAATGAACATAAGTGACATACCTGGGTATCTAGGCTGGGTATACTACAGTGATGTACCTATCTAGGCTGGGTATACTACAGTGATGTACCTATCTGGGCTGGGTATACTACAGTAATGTACCTATCTAGGCTGGGTATACTACAGTGATGTACCTATCTAGGCTGGGTATACTACAGTGATGTACCTATCTAGGCTGGGTATACTACAGTAATGTACCTATCTAGGCTGGGTATACTACAGTGATGTATCTATCTAGGCTGGGTATACTACAGTGATGTACCTATCTAGGCTGGGTATACTACAGTGATGTACCTATCTAGGCTGGTATACTACAGTGATGTATCTATCTAGGCTGGGTATACTACAGTGATGTACCTATCTAGGCTGGGTATACTACAGTGATGTACCTATCTAGGCTGGGTATACTACAGTGATGTATCTATCTAGGCTGGGTATACTACAGTGATGTATCTATCTAGGCTGGGTATACTACAGTGATGTACCTATCTAGGCTGGGTATACTACAGTGATGTGAGGCTGGGTATACTACCTATCTAGGCTGGGTATACTACAGTGATGTATCTATCTAGGCTGGGTATACTACAGTGATGTACCTATCTAGGCTGGGTATACTACAGTGATGTACCTATCTAGGCTGGGTATACTACAGTGATGTACCTATCTAGGCTGGGTATACTACAGTGATGTACCTATCTAGGCTGGGTATACTACAGTGATGTACCTATCTAGGCTGGGTATACTACAGTGATGTACCTATCTAGGCTGGGTATACTACAGTGATGTATCAGTGATATCTAGGCTGGGTATACTACAGTGATGTACCTATCTAGGCTGTGATGTATACTACAGTGATGTACCAGTGATGTACCTATCTAGGCTGGGTATATCAGTGATGTACCTATCTAGGCTGGGTATACTACAGTGATGTACCTATCTAGGCTGGGTATACTACAGTGATGTACCTATCTAGGCTGGGTATACTACAGTGATGTACCTATCTAGGCTGGGTATACTACAGTGATGTACCTATCTAGGCTGGGTATACTACATCTAGGCTGGGTGATGTACCTATCTAGGCTGGGTATACTACAGTGATGTACCTATCTAGGCTGGTATACTACAGTGATATCTAGGCTGGTATACTACAGTGACAGTGATGTATCTATCTAGGCTGTATACTGTACCTATCTAGGCTGGGTATACTACAGTGATGTACCTATCTAGGCTGGGTATACTACAGTGATGTACCTATCTAGGCTGGGTATACTACAGTGATGTATCTATCTAGGCTGGGTATACTACAGTGATGTACCTATCTAGGCTGGGTATACTACAGTGATGTACCTGGGGAGGAAGCTTGATAGAGTATTGAGTCCCCAGTCTTCTCAGGAACAGCAGTGTGGCAAACTGCCATCATGGTGAGAAAGTCCTGAATGACAGCGGCCGTGGGCTAACAGACACACACACAATTAATATCTGACGATATACAGACATAAGCACACACGCAGCTAACAGACACACACACGGCTAACAGACACACGTGCGGCTAACAGACACACGCACACACGGCTAACAGACACACGCACACGGCTAACAGACACACACACACACACGGCTAACAGACACACACACACACACACGGCTAACAGACACACACACACACACACACGCCTAACAGACACACACACCCACACACGGCTAACAGACACACACACACACACGGCTAACAGACACACTCACACACGGCTAACAGACACACACACACACACACACGGCTAACAGACACACCCACACACGGCTAACAGACACACACACACACGGCTAACAGATTCAATGGGATCTACTCACATGATCATTATCCAGATTCTCCACTAACAACGGATCATCGAAGGCCCCTTCTGAAAGAGTCTCACTGTTGTGGCTTTCAGACAACATTGTTTGTTTTGGGTATTAATAATTAATAATAACACATGCATATTACATACTGAACATCATTTGTTAATATTTGATAATAATAAATAGATAATTGGCATTCCTTCTTACCCATAGGCCACTCCGGCGATAGTACACTTCTTAAACTGCATTACGTTGCAAGTAAGCGTCCCTGTTTTGTCAGAGAATATGTACTTGACCTGGCCCAATTCTTCATTTAGGTTAGAGGTCCGAGCCAAAGCAGAAGTGTCTGTGGCCTCATAGTGCATGTCAGTATCCTGCATGCAAATACACATCCATGTTGGAAGTTCGCAGGGAACCGTAGACATGCAAATAAATCCCAGGATCCCAATCCCCAGATCTCAATCCCCAGATCTCAATCCCAAGATCCCAATCAGTAGATAATGTAAATTAGGTCTTTCAACTCTCTGACAGACACACAACACACAGTTTCTCTACAGGTTTCTCACCCAGTTGATGAAGTACGCCTGGATGAACTTAATGACCTCTAGAGTCACCAGCAGACTGATGGGGATGAGGTTGTTGAAAAGGATGATGAAGGTAAGAAAGTTTAGACCAAAGTTTGCAGCTCCACCATCTGTCAGAGAGCAGATTAGACGGTACAGAAAAATGAGAATATATATGTGAATACAATTAGAATATATATGTGAATACAATTAGAATATATATGTGAGTACAATTAGAATATATATATGTGAATACAATTAGAATATATATATGTGAATACAATTAGAATATATATGTGAGTACAATTAGAATATATATGTGAATACAATTAGAATATATATGTGAATACAATTAGAATATATATGTGAATACAATTAGAATATATATGTGAGTACAATTAGAATATATATGTGAGTACAATTAGAATATATATATGTGAATACAATTAGAATATATATGTGAATACAATTAGAATATATATGTGAATACAATTAGAATATATATGTGAATACAATTAGAATATATATGTGAATACAATTAGAATATATATGAGAATACAATTAGAATATATATGTGAATACAATTAGAATATATATGTGAATACAATTAGAATATATATGTGAATACAATTAGAATATATATGTGAGTACAATTAGAATATATATGTGAGTACAATTAGAATATATATGTGAATACAATTAGAATATATATATGTGAATACAATTAGAATATATATAAGTGAATGCAATTAGAATATATATGTGAGTACAATTAGAATATATATAAGTGAATGCAATTAGAATATATATGTGAGTACAATTAGAATATATATGTGAATACAATTAGAATATATATATGTGAATACAATTAGAATATATATATGTGAATACAATTAGAATATATATATGTGAATACAATTAGAATATATATATGTGAATGCAATTAGAATATATATGTGAGTACAATTAGAATATATATATGTGAATGCAATTAGAATATATATGTGAATAAAATTAGAATATATATATATGAATACAATTAGAATATATATGTGAATACAATTAGAATATATATGTGAATACAATTAGAATATATATGTGAATACAATTAGAATATATATATGTGAATACAATTAGAATATATATATATGAATACAATTAGAATATATATATGTGAATGCAATTAGAATATATATGTGAATACAATTAGAATATATATGTGAGTACAATTAGAATATATATATGTGAATGCAATTAGAATATATATGTGAATAAAATTAGAATATATATATATGAATACAATTAGAATATATATGTGAATACAATTAGAATATATATGTGAATACAATTAGAATATATATGTGAATACAATTAGAATATATATGTGAATACAATTAGAATATATATATATGAATACAATTAGAATATATATGTGAATACAATTAGAATATATATGTGAATACAATTAGAATATATATGTGAATACAATTAGAATATGTATATATGAATACAATTAGAATATATATATGTGAATACAATTAGAATATATATGTGAATACAATTAGAATATATATATGTGAATACAATTAGAATATATATATGTGAATACAATTAGAATATATATGTGAATACAATTAGAATATATATGTGAATACAATTAGAATATATATATATGAATACATTTAGAATATGTATGTGAATACAATTAGAATATATATATATATATGAATACAATTAGAATATATATGTGAATACAATTAGAATATATATATGTGAATGCAATTAGAATATATATGTGAATACAATTAGAATATATATATGTGAATACAATTAGAATATATATGTGAATACAATTAAAATATATATGTGAGTACAATTAGAATATATATGTGAATACAATTAGAATATATATATGTGAATACAATTAGAATATATATATGTGAATACAATTAGAATATATATGTGAATACAATTAGAATATATATGTGAGTACAATTAGAATATATATGTGAATACAATTAGAATATATATGTGAATACAATTAGAATATATATATGTGAATACAATTAGAATATATATATGTGAATACAATTAGAATATACATATGTGAATGCAATTAGAATATATATGTGAGTGCAATTAGAATATATATATGTGAATGCAATTAGAATATATATGTGAATAAAATTAGAATATATATGTGAATACAATTAGAATATATATGTGAATACAATTAGAATATATATATATGAATACAATTAGAATATATATGTGAATACAATTAGAATATATATGTGAATACAATTAGAATATATATGTGAATACAATTAGAATATATATATATGAATACAATTAGAATATATATATGTGAATACAATTAGAATATATATGTGAGTACAATTAGAATATATATATGTGAATACAATTAGAATATATATATGTGAATACAATTAGAATATATATATATGAATACAATTAGAATATATATGTGAATACAATTAGAATATATATGTGAGTACAATTAGAATATATATATGTGAATACAATTAGAATATATATATGTGAATACAATTAGAATATATATGTGAATACAATTAGAATATATATGTGAATACAATTAGAATATATATATATGAATACATTTAGAATATGTATGTGAATACAATTAGAATATATATATATATATGAATACAATTAGAATATATATGTGAATACAATTAGAATATATATATGTGAATGCAATTAGAATATATATGTGGATACAATTAGAATATATATGTGAATACAATTAGAATATATATGTGAATACAATTAGAATATATATGTGAATACAATTAGAATATATATATATATATGAATACAATTAGAGTATATATGTGAATACAATTTGAATAAATATATATATATATATATATATATGAATACATTTAGAATATATATGTGAATACAATTAGAATATATATATATGAATACAATTAGAATATATATGTGAATACAATTAGAATATATATATATGTGAATACAATTAGAATATATATATATATATATATGTGAATACAATTAGAATATATATATGAATACAATTAGAATATATATGTGAATACAATTAGAATATATATATATATATATGTGAATACAATTAGAATATATATATATGTGAATACAATTAGAATATATATATGTGAATACAATTAGAATATATATATGTGAATACAATTAGAATATATATATATATGTGAATACAATTAGAATATATATATGTGAATACAATTAGAATATATATATGTGAATACAATTAGAATATATATATATATATATATATATGTGAATACAATTAGAATATATATATGTGAATACAATTAGAATATATATATGTGAATACAATTAGAATATATATATATATGTGAATACAATTAGAATATATATATGTGAATACAATTAGAATATATATGTGAATACAGGCACATCACAGCATGGACAACATTAGCTTGTGAACCATCACACATTTGCTCAACAGTTCTCTACAGCTCTACAGATTTATCTGGAATCCTTAGACAAGGTCTGGCCACCGAGGTAAATGACTAAGTAAATGAACAACTGGTGAGATTCTAGGATGAGGCAGTCTGGGGGGATACATGATAAATCAACAACAAGTCACAAGTTATTACCTGGAGCTGTTTAGGCGTACAGTGATGAAAAAAATAAAAACAAATGTCACAATCACACTCAAACTCACTGAGGGGTTTATGTTCACAGTAGTATACCCGGTCTAATATCACCGTAGTATACCCGGTCTAATATCACTGTAGTATACCCGGTCTAATATCACTGTAGTATACCCGGTCTAATATCACTGTAGTATACCCGGTCTAATATCACTGTAGTATACCCGGTCTAATATCACTGTAGTATACCCGGTGTAATATCACTGTAGTATACCCGGTCTAATATCACTGTAGTATACCCGGTCTAATATCACTGTAGTATACCCGGTCTAATATCACTGTAGTATACTTGGTCTAATATCACTGTAGTATACCCGGTCTAATATCACTGTAGTATACCCGGTCTAATATCACTGTAGTATACCCGGTCTAATATCACTGTAGTATACCCGGTCTAATATCACTGTAGTATACTTGGTCTAATATCACTGTAGTATACCCGGTCTAATATCACTGTAGTATACTTGGTCTAATATCACTGTAGTATACCCGGTATCTAATATCACTGTAGTATACCCGGTCTAATATCACTGTAGTATACCGGTCTAATATCACTGTAGTATACCCGGTCTAGTATATCACTGTAGTATACCCGGTCTAATATCACTGTAGTATACCCGGTCTAATATCACTGTAGTATACCGGTCTAATATCACTGTAGTATACTTGGTAATATCACTGTAGTCTAATATCACTGTAGTATACCCGGTCTAATATCACTGTAGTATACCCGGTCTAATATCACTGTAGTATACTCGGTCTAATATCACTGTAGTATACCCGGTATAATATCACTGTAGTATACCCGGTCTAATATCACTGTAGTATACTTGGTCTAATATCACTGTAGTATACCCGGTCTAATATCACTGTAGTATACCCGGTCTAATATCACTGTAGTATACTAATATGGTCTAATATCATCACTGTAGTATACCCGGTCTAATATCACTGTAGTATACCCGGTCTAATATCACTGTAGTATACCGGTCTAATATCACTGTAGTATACCCGGTCTAATATCACTGTAGTATACCCGGTATAATATCACTGTAGTATACCCGGTCTAATATCACTGTAGTATACTTGGTCTAATATCACTGTAGTATACCCGGTCTAATATCACTGTAGTATACCCGGTCTAATATCACTGTAGTATACTTGGTCTAATATCACTGTAGTATACCCGGTCTAATATCACTGTAGTATACCCGGTATAATATCACTGTAGTATACCGGTCTAATCACTGTAGTATACCCGGTATAATATCTTGGTATACCCGGTCTAATATCACTGTAGTATACCCGGTCTAATATCACTGTAGTATACGGTATAATATCACTGTAGTATACCCGGTCTAATATCACTGTAGTATACTTGGTCTAATATCACTGTAGTATACTAATATCACTGGTCTAATATCACTGTCAGTAGTATACCCGGTCTAATATCACTGTAGTATACCCGGTCTAATATCACTGTAGTATACCCGGTCTAATACCACTGTAGTATCACTGTAGTATAATATCACTGTAGTATACCCGGTCACTGTAATATCACTGTAGTATACCCGGTCTAATATCACTGTAGTATAGTATACTGTAGTATACCCGGTCTAATATCACTGTAGTATACCCGGTCTAATATCACTGTAGTATACCGGTCTAATATCACTGTAGTATAGTAGTATACCCGGTCTAATATCACTGTAGTATACCCGGTCTAATATCACTGTAGTATACCCGGTCTAATATCACTGTAGTATACCCGGTCTAATATCACTGTAGTATACCCAATATCACTGTAGTATACCCGGTCTAATATCACTGTAGTATACCCGTTGTAATATCACTGTAGTATACCCGTCTAATATCACTGTAGTATACCCGGTCTAATATCACTGTAGTATACCCGGTCTAATATCACTGTAGTATACCCGGTCTAATATCACTGTAGTATACCCGGTCTAATATCACTGTAGTATACCCGTTGTAATATCACTGTAGTATACCCGTTGTAATATCACTGTAGTAGTATATCACCGGTCTAATATCACTGTAGTATACTTGGTCTAATATCACTGTAGTATACCCGTTGTAATATCCTGTAGTATGTAATATCACTAGTATACCCGTTGTAATATAGTATACCCGGTCTAATATCACTGTAGTATACTTGGTCTAATATCACTGTAGTATACCCGGTCTAATATCACTGTAGTATACCCGGTCTAATATCACTGTAGTATACTTGGTCTAATATCACTGTAGTATACCCGGTCTAATATCACTGTAGTATACTTGGTCTAATATCACTGTAATATAGTATACCCGGTCTAATATCACTGTAGTATACTTGGTCTAATATCACTGTAGTATACCCGTTGTAATATCACTGTAGTATACCCGGTCTAATATCACTGTAGTATACTTGGTCTAATATCACTGTAGTATACCCGTTGTAATATCACTGTAGTATACCCGGTCTAATATCACTGTAGTATACTTGGTCTAATATCACTGTAGTATACCGGTCTAATATCACTGTAGTATACCCGTCTAATATCACTGTAGTAATATCACTGTATACTTGGTAATATCACGGTCTAATATCACTGTAGTATACTTGGTCTAATATCACTGTAGTATACCCGTTGTAATATCACTGTAGTATACCGGTCTAATATCACTGTAGTATACTTGGTCTAATATCACTGTAGTATACCCCACTGTAGTTGTAATATCACTGTAGTAGTATATCCTGTAGGTCTAATATCACTGTAGTATACTTGGTCTAATATCACTGTAGTATACCCGTTGTAATATCACTGTAGTATACCCGGTCTAATATCACTGTAGTATACCCGGTCTAATATCACTGTAGTATACTTGGTCTAATATCACTGTAGTATACCCGGTAATATCACTGTAGTATACCCGGTCTAATATCACTGTAGTATACTTGGTCTAATATCACTGTAGTATACCCGTTGTAATATCACTGTAGTATACCCGGTCTAATATCTGTAGTATACCGGTCTAATATCACTGTAGTATACCCGGTCTAATATCACTGTAGTATACCCGGTCTAATATCACTGTAGTATACCCGGTCTAATATCACTGTAGTATCGTTGTAATATCACTGTAGTATACGTTGTAATATCACTGTAGTCTAATATCACTGTAGTATACCCGGTCTAATATCACTGTAGTATACCCGGTCTAATATCACTGTAGTATACCCGGTCTAATATCACTGTAGTATACCCGTTGTAATATCACTGTAGTATACCCGTATACCCGGTCTAATATCACTGTAGTATACTTGGTCTAATATCACTGTAGTATACCCGGTCTAATATCACTGTAGTATACCCGTTGTAATATCACTGTAGTATACCCGTTGTAATATCACTGTATATCACTGTAGTATACCCGGTCTGTAATATCACTGTAGTATACCCGTTCTAATATCACTGTAGTATACCCGTTGTAATATCACTGTAGTATACCCGGTCTAATATCACTGTAGTATACTTGGTCTAATATCACTGTAGTATACCCGGTCTAATATCACTGTAGTATACTCGGTCTAATATCACTGTAGTATACTTGGTCTAATATCACTGTAGTATACCCGGTCTAATATCACTGTAGTATACTTGGTCTAATATCACTGTAGTATACTTGGTCTAATATCACTGTAGTATACCCGGTCTAATATCACTGTAGTATACCCGGTCTAATATCACTGTAGTATACCCGGTCTAATATCACTGTAGTATACCCGGTCTAATATCACTGTAGTATACCCGGTCTAATATCACTGTAGTATACCCGGTCTAATATCACTGTAGTATACCCGGTCTAATATCACTGTAGTATACCCGGTCTAATATCACTGTAGTATACCCGTTGTAATATCACTGTAGTATACCCGTTGTAATATCACTGTAGTATACCCGGTCTAATATCACTGTAGTACAGGAGCTGTGAAGTTAGACTTTGTAAAGTAACATAAAGTAACATTGTCACATCAAGTACTCACAGTTGAGATCCATATACCAAGCCTTGTCCCCATGATGGGTCTTCCAGAGGGTCTGTCCAGCTGAGCAGCCCAGGGAGATGGCCAGCAGGCAGCCAAACAGCGCCAGGATCAGGGTGTTGGTGACCCGCTCCACACTGGACAGCTTGAGGGGTGGCCGAGTGCTGTTCTGCATGAGCTTGGTGTCGTGACCCGTGTACACAACCATACCATGGACCCAGTGGGTGTTCCGAAGACGGGCTCCACGAAGTAGGATCTGCTCTGGGCCCAGTGGTACCGCACTTGGGACAAAACGGGAAATTGGAATAACATGGGTTGACAAAGTTACTGGAGGAGTTGGCGAACTGGAGAGATCACTGGAATAACCCAGGGAATTCTAGGAATTAGTGAGTTGAGCGCTGAAGCCGTTTCAGAAGGCAGAAACTTTCACTGTATTAAAGGTTACATGGATGAAGCTTGAAGATGCTACCACACTAGACGAGGATCTACCACACTAGACGAGGATCTACCACACTAGACGAGGACCTACCACACTAGACGAGGACCTACCACACTAGACGAGGACCTACCACACTAGATGAGGATCTACCACACTGCTAGATGAGGTGATCTTGTATTGCTCATCTCACAGCAGAAAGAAAAGGAGCTCAACAGAAACAATTGATCAACCCCACTGACCTTTGACCTTCTAGTCGGATGACGCCCACAAAGTCATAGAGGTGCCGATTGGGACTTTCGCACTCCAGACGCCCGCTCAGCCGGGACAGACGGTTGGTGTCCCTTTCCTCCGCAGTGACCTGGAGGCCCTAGTGGAGGCCCGGTGGAGGTTAGAGGTTAGAGGAGGCTCTAGTGGAGGCCCGGTGGAGGTTAGAGGTTAGAGGAGGCTCTAGTGGAGGCCCGGTGGAGGTTAGACGAGGCTCTAGTGGAGGCCCGGTGGAGGTTAGAGGAGGCTCTAGTGGAGGCCCGGTGAAGGTTAGAGGTTAGAGGAGGCCCTAGTGGAGGCCCGGTGGAGGTTAGAGGAGGCCCTAGTGGAGGCCCGGTGGAGGTTAGAGGAGGCCCTAGTGGAGGCCCGGTGGAGGTTAGAGGAGGCCCTAGTGGAGGCCCGGTGAAGGTTAGAGGAGGCCCTAGTGGAGGCCCGGTGGAGGTTAGAGTAGGCCCTAGTGGAGGCCCGGTGGAGGTTAGAGGAGGCCCTAGTGGAGGCCCGGTGGAGGTTAGAGGAGGCCCTAGTGGAGGCCCGGTGGAGGTTAGAGGAGGCCATAGTGGAGGCCCGGTGGAAGTTAGAGGTTAGAGGAGGCCCAGTGGAGGTTAAGTGGGCTCCTCTTACAAGTGAACTGGGAAGTAATATGTGTGTGTGTGTGTGTGTGTGTAGTAGTGTGTGTGTGTGTGGGGGGGGGGGACTCACCTGTCGGATCTTCAGGTTGGTCTCACCATCCAAATTCGAGGTCTCGATGTAACACATAGCATGCGGCTCGCTGTGGACAACAACACAAATGGTTAGGGTTAAACCTAACCCTAAGCGTTAAACAGCCTAGAGTGTGCATGTACCTGTGGTGTTCCATACAATGTACCACAGGTTTTGTATAATAGGTAAAGACATATGTGCTAGGTAGGTAAAGACATATGTGTTAGGTAGGTAAAGACATATGTGCTAGGTAGGTAAAGACATATGTGTTAGGTAGGTAAAGACATATGTGTTAGGTAGGTAAAGACATATGTGCTAGGTAGGTAAAGACATACGTGTTAGGTAGGTAAAGACATATGTGTTAGGTAGGTAAAGACATATGTGCTAGGTAGATAAAGACATATATGTGCTAGGTAGGTAAAGACATATGTTTGCTAGGTTGGGTAAAGACATATGTGCTAGGTCGGTAAAGACATATGCGCTAGGTAGGTAAAGACATATGCGTTAGGTAGGTAAAGACATATGTGCTAGGTAGATAAGGACATATGCGCTAGGTAGATAAGGACATATGCGCTAGGTAGATAAGGACATATGCGCTAGGTAGATAAAGACATATGCGCTAGGTAGATAAAGACATATGCGCTATGTAGATAAAGACATATGCGCTAGGTAGATAAAGACATTTGCGCTAGGTAGATAAAGACATATGCGCTATGTAGATAAAGACATATGCGCTAGGTAGATAAGGACATATGTGCTAGGTAGGTAAAGACATATGTGCTAGGTAGGTAAAGACATATGCGTTAGGTAGATAAAGACATATGCGCTAGGTAGATAAGGACATATGCGCTAGGTAGATAAGGACATATGCGCTAGGTAGATAAAGACATATGCGCTAGGTAGATAAAGACATATGCGCTATGTAGATAAAGACATATGCGCTAGGTAGATAAAGACATTTGCGCTAGGTAGATAAAGACATATGCGCTATGTAGATAAAGACATATGCGCTAGGTAGATAAGGACATATGTGCTAGGTAGGTAAAGACATATGTGCTAGGTAGATAAAGACATATGTGCTAGGTAGGTAAAACATATGCGCTAGGTAGATAAAGACATTTGCGCTAGGTAGATAAAGACATATGCGCTATGTAGATAAAGACATATGCGCTAGGTAGATAAGGACATATGTGCTAGGTAGGTAAAGACATATGTGCTAGGTAGATAAAGACATATGTGCTAGGTAGGTAAAACATATGCGTTAGGTAGGTAAAGACATATGCGCTAGGTAGGTAAAGACATATGCGTTAGGTAGATAAAGACATATGTGTTAGGTAGGTAAAACCATATGTGTTAGGTAGATAAAGACATATATGCTAGGTAAATAAAGACATATGTGTTAGGTAGATAAAGACATATGTGTTAGGTAGGTAAAGACATATGTGTTAGGTAGGTATAGACATATGTGTTAGGTAGATAAAGACATATGTGTTAGGTAGGTAAAGACATGTGTTAGGTAGGTATAGACATATGTGTTAGGTAGGTAAAACCATATGTGTTAGGTAGGTAAAGACATACGTGTTAGGTAGGTATAGACATATGTGTTAGGTAGATAAAGACATATGTGTTAGGTAGGTAAAGACATATGTGTTAGGTAGGTATAGACATATGTGTTAGGTAGATAAAGAAATATGTGTTAGGTAGATAAAGACATACGTGTTAGGTAGGTAAAGACATATGTGTTAGGTAGATAAAGACTGGACTCTCCAACAGGGTTTGTTAACAGATTACCAGACCCTGACCTGGAAGCCAGCAGGACGAGGTCCGCAGGGAGGTGGTCCCCATCGCTAGCTCTGACCACATCGCCCACTTTCACCTTCATCACCCACAGGGAAACAAGCAGAGACGACAGAGGAGAGAGATATGCAAACGGCACATGGACGACCAGAAGTGGAGAAGACATAGAAGACATAGAAGCCACCCTCAAAGTCAGACATACATAGATTAAACTAGCGGAGACACCTTGGGTTCACCACAGCTTGGGTTCACCACAGCTTGGGTTCACCACAGCTTGGGTTCACCACAGCTTGGGTTCACCACAGCTTGGGTTCACCACAGCTTGGGTTCACCACAGCTTGGGATCACCACAGCTTGGGTTCACCACAGCTTGGGTTCACCACAGCTTGGGTTCACCACAGCTTGGGTTCACCACAGCTTGGGTTCACCACAGCTTGGGTTCACCACAGCTTGGGATCACCACAGCTTGGGTTCACCACAGCTTGGGTTCACCACAGCTTGGGATCACCACAGCTTGGGTTCACCACAGCTTGGGATCACCACAGCTTGGGTTCACCACAGCTTGGGTTCACCACAGCTTGGGATCACCACAGCTTGGGTTCACCACAGCTTGGGATCACCACAGCTTGGGTTCACCACAGCTTGGGTTCACCACAGCTTGGGTTCACCACAGCTTGGGTTCACCACAGCTTGGGTTCACCAGCAGGGATTCCCCGAAATCCAAAGCGACAAGAGCAAAGAGTTGACCCTCAAGCGGATCGAGGCCCAAACTAACTAACATCCCTGGGTAACAGACTACCTGGAGGACAGTATCACTGAGTCTGCTGGGATGTACTCTCCCCCATTTACTGTGACTATATCACCCACCTGTACCTGAAAACAACACACTAGTTATTAGACATTAGCATTAATAACCTGTACCCCTGAAAACAACACACTAGTTATTAGACATTAGCATTAATAGCCTGTACCTGAAAACAACACACTAGTTATTAGACATTAGCATTAATAGCCTGTACCTGAAAACAACACACTAGTTATTAGACATTAGCATTAATAGCCTGTACCTGAAAACAACACACTAGTTATTAGACATTAGCATTAATAACCTGTACCTGAAAACAACACACTAGTTATTAGACATTAGCATTAATAGCCTGTACCTGAAAACAACACACTAGTTATTAGACATTAGCATTAATAACCTGTACCTGAAAACAACACACTAGTTATTAGACATTAGCATTAATAACCTGTACCTGAAAACAACACACTAGTTATTAGACATTAGCATTAATAACCTGTACCTGAAAACAACACACTAGTTATTAGACATTAGCATTAATAGCCTGTACCTGAAAACAACACACTAGTTATTAGACATTAGCATTAATAACCTGTACCTGAAAACAACACACTAGTTATTAGACATTAGCATTAATAGCCTGTACCTGAAAACAACACACTAGTTATTAGACATTAGCATTAATAGCCTAGTTATTAGACATTAGCATTAATACCTGTACCTGAAAACAACACACTAGTTATTAGACATTAGCATTAATAACCTGTACCTGAAAACAAACACACTAGTTATTAGACATTAGCATTAATAACCTGTACCTGAAAACAACACACTAGTTATTAGACATTAGCATTAATAACCTGTACCTGAAAACAACACACTAGTTATTAGAAAACAACACATTAGCATTAATAACCTGTACCTGAAAACAACACACTAGTTATTAGACATTAGCATTAATAACCTGTACCTGAAAACAACACACTAGTTATTAGACATTAGCATTAATAACCTGTACCTGAAAACAACACACTAGTTATTAGACATTAGCATTAATAACCTGTACCTGAAAACAACACACTAGTTATTAGACATTAGCATTAATAACCTGTACCTGAAAACAACACACTAGTTATTAGACATTAGCATTAATAGCCTGTACCTGAAAACAACACACTAGTTATTAGACATTAGCATTAATAACCTGTACCTGAAAACAACACACTAGTTATTAGACATTAGCATTAATAACCTGTACCTGAAAACAACACACTAGTTATTAGACATTAGCATTAATAACCTGTACCTGAAAACAACACACTAGTTATTAGACATTAGCATTAATAACCTGTACCTGAAAACAACACACTAGTTATTAGACATTAGCATTAGTTGTCTTCTGAATATAATACATTCATTTAAATCAGTCGGAGGAAATTCTGGCAAAGATTTGATCGCAGAAATTGTATGAAGTAAACTGTCAACATATTGAAGAATTATCTAGCTGCCTCATTAACATCAGAACTTAAAGGAACATCATGTTCAGTGGGTGACTGTGGCTAAAAGTCTAATAATTAAATAAACATTAAACCAAGAACATATCAGAACATGGCCAGAATTGGATGTTCGTACCTTCTCCCAGTGAACCACCTCCCATGTGCCATCTCTCAGAACTGACAATGAAAGACAAAGTAGAACACTTAGTGAAGAAGTGTAAAGCAAAGAACACACTATATATATATATATATATATACACAAACTGTTAGAAAAACAGCAATGGTTATTATATCATATTATTTCACCAGTTTTACCTTGGGCCTCCTTTCTGTTCGCCACTTTGTCTGCCTTGTGACGTTTCTGTTGAAATAATATTATCAGATAAATATTACTCTGTCCACATTTCACTTATATGCTAAGAGTCCTAACTCAAGAGGTCCTGGTTCAAAAGGAAAAACCACCCGCTCAGAATAAACAGCTGGCAGATGTTTTTGGACAATGTGCAGATTTTCTTTTTAAGACCAGACAATAAAAGCATGCACAGAATATAAACATGTATTTATACTGTAGATCTTTCTCCAAGTTGGAGTTATATGTTCTCACCAGGTCCTCAATGATCTCTTTCATGGCTGCCACCAACAAAATGAAGATCAAAGGAACCAGGGTCGTCCAGCGACCCGTTGGAGAAACATCCGGAATTTGCTACCAGCAAAAAAGTTAATGTAGGACACACAGATATTTAGTAAGTGACATAGGAAGGTATGGGTGGAAGGTATGCCAGACATGACATAGGAAGGTATGCCAGGAAGGTATTCAGTGAAATAGTATTGAAATGTACAAAAAGGCACCTGCAGGAGAGCGATGAACAGGAAGAAGGAGTTAGCAGCTCTTCTAAACTGAGAGTACAGGAATCGAGGCAGGAAGGTGAGAACGTTGTATTTTGCAGTACTGGAGGAGGGTGGAGAGAATGTCTATTTAGTTGTAACTTGTAACTACTGTGTATCATGTTTACAAAGTAGTAAGATTGAAACATGTTTTGCTCTGTTTATTTTGAACACTTACCTGACATGATTTGTGCAGAACTTGGTGAGCTGAAGCTGATTGATGAATATAAGCCTAGAGTCGTCCAGGACAGCAGCTGGTCCGCTTGAAGTAGCTTCCTTCGTCTTTCCATATCCTACGGAATAAGTGTTCCAAAAAATAACAAACACAGCATTTAGACAAAACCTTGTATTTATCTTGCCCTATTTGATTTCACAAATCTTAAACATACCCAATTTCTGTGCGTAATGACCATTTCCAGGCTCTGTATGTTCTACCATGGTGCAGAGACCATCGGCCTAACAAATGGAATTGGCCAATTGGATTAAAGTGCCTGAGGAACACAGCGTCTATAACAGAGTACTAGTTCAGACTAACAAGATTAACCCAGAGGTATCATCCTGACTCACGACCTGCATGACCAGTTTTACAATACACACTAATCACCCACAGACACACTAATCACCCACAGACACACTAAACACCCACAGACACACTAAACACCCACAGACACACTAATCACCCACAGACACACTGAACACCCACAGACACACTGAACACCCACAAACACACTAATCACCCACAGACACACTAATCACCCACAGACACACTAAACACCCACAGACACACTAAACACCCACAGACACACTAAACACCCACAGACACACTAATCACCCACAGACACACTAATCACCCACAGACACACTAAACACCCACAGACACACTAATCACCCACAGGCACACTAAACACCCACAGGCACACTAATCACCCACAGACACACTAATCACCCACAGACACACTAATCACCCACAGACACACTAATCACCCACAGACACACTAAACACCCACAGACACACTAATCACCCACAGACACACTAAACACCCACCGACACACTAAACACCCACAGACACACTAAACACCCACAGACACACTAAACACCCACAGACACACTAAACACCCACAGACACACTAAACACCCACAGACACACTAAACACCCACAGACACACTAAACACCCACAGACACACTAATCACCCACAGACACACTAATCACCCACAGACACACTAATCACCCACAGACACACTAAACACCCACAGACACACTAATCACCCACAGACACACTAAACACCCACAGACACACTAAACACCCACAGACACACTAAACACCCACAGACACACTAAACACCCACAGACACACTAAACACCCACAGACACACTAAACACCCACAGACACACTAAACACCCACAGACACACTAAACACCCACAGACACACTAATCACCCACAGACACACTAAACACCCACAGACACACTAAACACCCACAGACACACTAAACACCCACAGACACACTAAACACCCACAGACACACTAATCACCCACAGACACACTAAACACCCACAGACACACTAAACACCCACAGACCCTGCAAATGTCCAACTCCATCTTTAAATCTTTCCCCCTTGATAATGAAGACCAAAATGGCCATATTAAATAAACATTTACATTAAACTTCAGTAGAATGTAAAAACTATTATTTGTTAAACAATTTCGTTAATGGGGTTTAATTTATTCAAACATGTTTTTTTGTGATGTTCGCTGGGGGTCATTGTCTTGCTATATGATTCATTTGCAGATAAGTTGTGCCTGCTGGCACCTGAAACCAGGTAACTGGACAAAATGTCCTGTTTATGATAATATTAACTTTAACAATGTTGATTTTTAAACCCCAGTTCTCGTTTATTTCTAGCATGCCTGTTGTTTGTTTTGTCTTTTTCTGCCTAATAATGTAAAACACTATGAGCTGTCTGTGTTGAAGTGTGCTAGGTAAATAAACCTGCCTTGCCTACCTTGTGTTGTTCATTTCATATAAGCCTTGTTTACTTTTCTAATCTTCATTATGGGTGGATATCATTTTGACGGTTTATTCCAGCCCACCGTTCAGTGGTTGGAACGCTAATGAACAATAATAATATCTTAGTTCATTAACTGGTTCAAACCATCTGAGCAGGTTCATTAACTGGTTCAAACCATCTGAACAGGTTCATTAACTGGTTCAAACCATCTGAACAGGTTCATTAACTGGTTCAAACCATCTGAGCAGGTTCATTAACTGGTTCAAACCATCTGAGCAGGTTCATTAACTGGTTCAAACCATCTGAGCAGGTTCATTAACTGGTTCAAACCATCTGAGCAGGTTCATTAACTGGTTCAAACCATCTGAGCAGGTTCATTAACTGGTTCAAACCATCTGAACAGGTTCATTAACTGGTTCAAACCATCTGAACAGGTTCATTAACTGGTTCAAACCATCTGAACAGGTTCATTAAATTGTCAGATAAATAAAACAGAAGGCATTTCTAGAAATTGACCATTTACTTCTAGGCAAGTTGTCCTTCATTTTAACTAAACGTGTGATAACATTAGAAACTATGTGAGCTGAGCATTAGTCACGTCTGACAGGTTCAGCCACAAATTAACAACCTCTCCTTGAACAAATATAGCGTCAACAGCAGATATATGTTATAGGACCACTATACACTAAACAGTGTTGAAACATAGAACAGGCTAAACATTATCCAGTCATGGGTTAAATACATGTGTATAGTATTTCAATTTCTAAGAATAGCAGGCATGATATAACATTAAGTCACGTATTAGACAGTACAGTCTAGCTTACATTAAAATACATCTTGTCATGTCTATGTACTCAAACTAATCAAGGAAAGTTCGATTCTAATATTGAACTAGTAGTGATCCGAGTCCTCAGTGACATTATATTCAGTGTATCCTAAAGCAAGTTAGACAATGAGTCCCATTAATGAAGAGCACAGCACACCTACCTTCCAGTCGGGAACGGACGTCCGATAGAGTTCCTTCGATAGGCATCCCAACAGGATTACGGTACCGTCCCGGGTCCCTGATGCTGTCAGTACCGGGTCCCTGCTGCTGTCTGTCCCGGGTCCCTGCTGCTGTCAGTACCGGGTCCCTGCTGCTGTCAGTACCGGGTCCCTGATGCTGTCAGTACCGGGTCCCTGCTGCTGTCTGTCCCGGGTCCCTGATGCTGTCTGTCCCGGGTCCCTGATGCTGTCTGTCCCGGGTCCCTGCTGTCTGTCAGTATGCCGGGTCCCTGCTGCTGTCAGTACCGGGTCCCTGATGCTGTCAGTACCGGGTCTCTGCTGCTGTCTGTCCCGGGTCCCTGATGCTGTCTGTCCCGGGTCCTGTCTGGGTCCCCTGATGCTGTCTGTCCCGGGTCCCTGCTGTCTGTCGGGTCCCTGCTGGGTCCCGGGTCCCTGCTGCTGTCTGTCCCGGGTCCCTGCTGCTGTCTGTACCGGGTCCCTGCTGCTGTCTGTCCCGGGTCCCTGATGCTGTCTGTCCCGGGTCCCTGATGCTGTCTGTCCCGGGTCCCTGATGCTGTCTGTCCCGGGTCCCTGATGCTGTCTGTCCCGGGTCCCTGCTGCTGTCTGTCCCGGGTCCCTGATGCTGTCTGTCCCGGGTCCCTGATGCTGTCTGTCCCGGGTCCCTGCTGCTGTCTGTCCCGGGTCCCTGATGCTGTCAGTACCGGGTCCCTGCTGCTGTCTGTCCCGGGTCCCTGCTGCTGTCTGTCCCGGGTCCCTGCTGCTGTCTGCACTAGTTGTGGGCGGCACCAGCCCAGCTCGCTAATTAACATTAGATTGCAAACAGACGACGTCACTCGAATCTCGATTTTCCCGACTGGATGCGGTGATGTTAGTTAGTAGTTAGCTGAAGCTAAAGCTAAGTGTGCGTTATTTAGTGGTAATTTAATGTTCACCACGTTTACTTTAGGGTTAACACGTGTGTAGCCGATAACAGCGTGAATCATAAAGGTTATTTATTATTTATTTATCTTATTTGTCTGACATTTCCCATTCTTCACTAGTTTGTATCTTTTGCCATCTGTGATGTCATCTATTCTGATTGGACTGGAACAACTTCCGCGTTATATATTCGCAGCTTCTGATTGGACTGGAACAACTTCCGCGTTATATATTCGCAGCTTCTGATTGGACTGGAACAACGTCCGGGTTATTGTTTTAGGTCATTATGTAGGAATTTTATTTAGATTTGTATATTAGAAATTAATGTCTACTGAACAACTGAGTGTGATTATTTATTTGAGTAGGCCTAAACATCTTCTAGTATTATTCTAGCATTTTTTTCCCCTAAACCATCTTTTAGATATTAGTGCCTGACTCTGGGCATTTCGAAAACCAAATATATTCCTTCCCCAGTCATGTTATGGTGATGCAATTTATTAGATACTATACCGCTTACTGAAACCTGGTTATATAGAAATAAATAAACTATCTAGGTATGAATGTTAAAACTTGTACATTGTTCATTTTTCTGTATCAGGTACTATGTTACTTTTTCAAAGCGTAGATTAATCTTGTTTTGTTTGTATAATTGTTATATATCTTTTATTTGAATAAATGTAAGCTTATTAGTCGTCACAGGTCTAGAGCGTCAGAGAATCCGGACATCCTATTGAGTCCACCAGGTGGCAGCAAAACACTGTATTTGAATTGCTTGTTACTTTTTTAAATTTAAAACTGTATCGAGACCAAATGATCTGATGCACTTAATTTCATAATTCACGGTAACAACCTGGGAGCAATTAGGGGGAAACCTTCTGCTCAGTGACAGAATGACTAGGCTTTATCATGCTCAACCAGGGATTCAATCTTACCAGCTTGTGGTCACTGATCAGAGGCACCAAATGCTGCCACCAATCTGTTGTGTTCAGAGTATAAAACCAATACACACTCAGTCAAAATACAGTCCATATTCAAACCAATACACACTCAGTCAAAATACAGTCCATATTAAAACCAATACACACTCAGTCAAAATACAGTCCATATTCAAACCAATACAAACTCAGTCAAAATACAGTCCATATTCAAACCAATACACACTCAGTCAAAATACAGTCCATATTCAAACCAATACACACTCAGTCAAAATACAGTCCATATTCAAACCAATACACACAGTTTCAGTCAAATTATATTTAATATAAATATATTAAAATAACTTTATTCCGATAGAAGAGAAGAGTTTACAGACACTTTAAAGATGCAATAATGGTTTTAAAGTTGAGTCAAAACTGGTTCTGGTATGTACTATGTACTGGTTCTGGTATGTACTATGTACTGGTTCTGGTATGTACTATGTACTGGTTTTGGTATGTATTATGTACTGGTTCTGGTATGTACTGGTTCTGGTATGTACTATGTACTGGTTCTGGTATGTACTATGTACTGGTTCTGGTATGTATTATGTACTGGTTCTGGTATGTACTATGTACTGGTTTTGGTATGTACTATGTACTGGTTCTGGTATGTACTGTGTACTGGTTCTGGTATGTATTATGTACTGGTTCTGGTATGTACTATGCACTGGTTCTGGTATGTACTATGTACTGGTTCTGGTATGTATTATGTACTGGTTCTGGTATGTACTATGTACTGGTTCTGGTATGTACTATGTACTGGTTCTGGTAGGTACTATGTACTGGTTCTGTTATGTAATGTCATGAATGTGCCCATGTTATTAAACCAATCACTTTCAAACGTTCAATTACATGGCTAACTTAAGTGATGCTATTGATTCTACATGTTTATCATATACATATTACAAACAAATATTAACAGAATATTACACGTGCAGCCAAACACAAGAGCCTTACAAAATATTTGGGTATTCACAAAATCCCAGCTTGCAACTTAGAGAAAATGCTGAAATGTCAGCTTCTCTTAGGAAAACAAGACAATATTTGAACACAACAAATGTCTATTTAGGATTTGAGAAATAAAAGATACTGCATGAAAACATGCAAAAGCCCATTGATTGTTCATTCTTCTTTGTGTCGTACATACCAACACCTGAGTGAACCAACTTCTGTCTGGGCTTTGGTCTTACTTGTTAGAACAAACACTGCCAGGCAGCGTTGGCATTCCTATAGATGAATGAACCATTGTCTGGATGCCAGTGTAGTCTTTATAGGCTTGTTTTCACTGACATCGGAATGAAACTTGTCTTTTCTTGATTCCAGGGACGAAGCATCCTGTCAGACAACTTACTGTTGCCCAGGTTTTGTATAATAGGTTCACAGTCTGTCTGGGTAATGGCCAAGCAACGTAAAATAACTGCTACTCATATCAGTAATCGGGGTCACAAGGTCTGCTGTTGTAGGTAAATTGTCATATGCAGTGGTTTCGTTGTTCAAGGTCAAATCTGCTGTATATCAATTATTTTTATTCTATGATTTTCAACATGTCTGTGGTGTTGTTGAAAATATGTCAAATAGGTCTCTAACCGGATCCATAATATTCCCAGAAACTGCAGTGCTTGTAAATGACCAGACAAGATATCAAACTAATTCCTGCCAATATATCCCCCACGCACTGGTCTTACCGAGAAGATAAAAACCGGTTGTCTCTTCTGGTCAAGTCAACCAAATCTGTAAGAGCGTTGCTCCCTTGACAAAGTCGGAAGTCTCCCGATTTGCTCATGCACACACATACACACACATACACACACAGACACAGACACACACAGACACACACACACACACACACACACACACACACACACACACACACACACACACACACACACACACACACACACACACACACACACACACACACACACACACACACACACACACACACACACACACACACACACACACACACACACACACACACACATACACACACACACACACGCACACAGTTGTGCATTTCAATTACAGAAACAAAACAGCCACATCAGGTTGGTCACCTCCTCATGCCCCCTACAAACCTAAGACCTATTCATGTGTTTTCAATATTGTGTAAACATGATTGAAGGGCCTGACATATTTCTGCCCATTCTGGATCCAATTCCCACCTATTTACCAAACTTCGGGACCTGTAACCTGGTATCCATGACGCCTCGCTACTAAAAGACTTCAGGATCTGCATCTGCCAAGATGTTCACGGTTCATTAATATTCAAAACGTATATTGGCTGTAGGAACTAACCGTGACTGATTAGGGCCTGAATCGCTTGCCCAACCCCACCTCATCTGCCTCTGAGTGAAGGAAAGGTGGAGAAAAGGTGGGCGCAAGAAGAAAAAGAGAAAGAGGAGGAAAGAGAGAGAGGAGTAGCTAATCGTTATTTCAGGGGCGGGTTTATTCTTGCATTGATTGAGTCGTCACTGTAATAAATCATACTCATTTTGCATATTAAGAAGATTAAGTAGGTTTCAAAAGGTAGGGTTTCAGAAGGTAGGGTTTCAGAGGGTATGGTTTCAGAGGGTATGGTTTCAGAAGGTAGGGTTTCAGAAGGTAGGGTTTCAGAGGGTATGGTTTCAGAAGGTAGGGTTTCAGAGGGTAGGGTTTCAGAAGGTAGGGTTTTAGAAGGTAGGGTTTCAGAAGGTAGGGTTTCAGAGGGTAGGGTTTCAGAGGGTAGGGTTTCAGAAGGTAGGGTTTCAGAAGGTAGGGTTTCAGAAGGTAGGGTTTCATAGGGTAGGGTTTCAGAAGTTAGGGTTTCAGAGGGTAGGGTTTCAGAAGGTAGGGTTTCAGAGGGTAGGGTTTCAGAAGGTAGGGTTTTAGAAGGTAGGGTTTCAGAAGGTAGGGTTTCAGAGGGTAGGGTTTCAGAGGGTAGGGTTTCAGAAGGTAGGGTTTCAGAAGGTAGGGTTTCAGAAGGTAGGGTTTCAGAAGGTAGGGTTTCAGAAGGTAGGGTTTCAGAGGGTAGGGTTTCAGAAGGTAGGGTTTCAGAGGGTAGAGTTTTAGAAGGTAGGGTTTTAGAGGGTAGGGTTTCAGAAGGTAGGGTTTCAAAAGGTAGGGTTTTAGAGGGTATGGTTTCAGAAGATAGGGTTTCAGAGGGTAGGGTTTCAGAAGGTAGGGTTTCAGAAGGTAGGGTTTCAGAAGGTAGGGTTTTAGAGGGTAGGGTTTCAGAAGGTAGGGTTTCAGAGGGTAGGGTTTCATAGGGTATAGTTTTAGAAGGTAGGGTTTCAGAAAGTAGGGTTTCAGAAGGTAGAGTTTTAGAAGGTAGGGTTTCAGAAGGTAGGGTTTCAGAAGGTAGGGTTTAAGAGGGTAGGGTTTCAGAAGGTTGGGTTTCAGAAGGTAGGGTTTCAGAAGGTAGGGTTTCAGAAGGTCGGGTTTCAGAGGGTAGGGTTTCAGAAGGTAGGGTTTCAGAAGGTAGGGTTTCAGAAGTTAGAGTTTCAGATGGTAGGGTTTCAGAGGGTAGGGTTTCAGAAGGTAGAGTTTCAGATGGTAGGGTTTCAGAGGGTAGGGCTTCAGAAGGTAGGGTTTCAGATGGTAGGGTTTCAGAGGATAGGATTTCAGAAGGTAGGGTTTCAGAGGGTAGGGTTCCAGAAGGTAGGGTTTCAGAAGGACTCTGCTGTCCAAGCCGAGCTGTCTTCCTTGGATGTCCAGGTTCTCCTTTTATTACTTATATCAGTCAGAATAAACAATGGTCTATGGACTATTACATATTGAGTTCCCCACAACAACGTAACAGCCATTAGATGTCAAGTGTTGAGCAGTTAAATGGAAAAAAATGTATCCAGTTCAGGAAGGCGATTTGAATCTCCAGATCATCTTTTGTCCACAAGGTGGCATCATTACCACAGCAGATGATGATGCTCGCTGTTCATTCATCCATACATCTATATCTCCATCCATCCACCCATCTCTCCATCCACCCATCTCTCCATCCACCCATCTCTCCATCCATCTCTCCATCCATCCACCCATCTCTCCATCCATCCACCCATCTCTCCATCCACCCATCTCTCCATCCATCCACCCATCTCTCCATCCATCTATCTCTCATTCATCCATCCATCAATCTATTTCTCACCATCAATGAAAGAAGCCTGTTTCGGAAAACAAGGTCAACTAATCCAAGAGAAGATGTCTAAATGTGTGAGGCATTAGCTTTGTCACTTTCGGCTGGATGTTTATGTATTTGTACATTATGATTGATTAAATCCAGTTTGGATGTGTCATTCCCCCACAGTCTGGTCCCCTGTGACCCTAAACACGATGACACAACGAAAGCTAGAGAACGACTTGGCAAAACATATGAAGGATGAATAAAAGTTCAGAGGGGTTTTGCTGTCAATGCAGTGTTGTAGGCCCACTGATATCACAGGAAAAAACACCAGCAAAATCACTGGAACAAATGACTCAAGTGTCTCAGAAGGACTGCTTGATATTCAGAAATAGGACCTGTTACCATGTTGCCATGATACAACATACTTGTACACTGACAAATCCCACTTGTCCCCTCAGAGGAAATCTGTCTGGAGCCATTGCGGTTATCTTAATTAAAAAATCATTTTACGGCCAACCGATCATCCAATGTAAATTATATTATTTATAGTAGAGCCATGTTTTTTCCAAACTCGTGGACATTCATCCCCAGGTTCTGAGATAGTTTAAGATTAAAACATTTAACAGTCTTTACACACCTGATATTGTTAATAAT
This sequence comes from Dallia pectoralis, assembly GCA_029465975.1. Taxonomy (NCBI): domain Eukaryota; kingdom Metazoa; phylum Chordata; class Actinopteri; order Esociformes; family Umbridae; genus Dallia; species Dallia pectoralis. Next base: position 12,930,538 of record CM055757.1, read on the forward strand.
TAGGTCCTACAGACCACAACATATACACACTACATGGAACACTTTAGTTACATTAGCATTCACATGTGACCACTGTCGCAGTTTTGCTAAATATAGAACCACACAACCACATTGCAGGGCAATGATTGAACGCAGTAAACATGTATCAGTTCTCCCCTAAATGTTGACAGACACCATTCATATTCTGGGAATGTTTTCAGGATATAAATGCCATTTGCAGAGTAATGCCGTGTAATTGAAAGGCTAGTGAAGAAGTCAAACGCTGACATGTAAACATTCACACATACACGGGCAGGTCAGTAGTAGAGCAAATACTAAGAACTGTCCAATTAGATGCTCAAATTGTTCCCATGTTGGAAATTTAACGGAAATACTCTGCCTTTAGGGAACAGTAGTAATAACCCATAATGCCAAGCTGCTCGTTAGGAAAGAAAAATTACCAACAGCCTTTTTATTTTAATTTTAATCTGAAGGATTACAGCTGTGTACACTTTGAACTGCGTTCTCTGATTCCCCTGGCCATGCGTTGATCCCAGCCTGGTTTTGAACAGCAGTGAGAGCAGATGTTCTCTGCTATGCGTTGCCGGTGACCTACTGAATTCTGGGAAATAGAGAGGCAAGAGGAGTCGACGTGAACACAAATCGGTATCAGTCCCTTCGTTTGAGAAACGCAAGGAAAATGTGAATATCGATCTATTCCCATCAACGGTTTACATTTAAATGGGTCAATGTTTGTCCAACCATATCCTGCTGCAAAATGTACAAATGGCTCTGTTCACACGTGGCACGGCTCTGTTTTCACGTGGCACGGATCTGTTTTCACGTGGCACGGCTCTGTTTTCACGTGGCATGGCTCTGTTTTCACGTGGCACGGCTCTGTTTTCACGTGGCACGGATCTGTTTTCACGTGGCACGGCTCTGTTTTCACGTGGCATGGCTCTGTTTTCACGTGGCACGGCTCTGTTTTCACGTGGCACGGATCTGTTTTCACGTGGCACGGCTCTGTTTTCACGTGGCACGGCTCTGTTTTCACGTGGCACGGCTCTGTTTTCACGTGGCATTGCTTTTTTTTTTGCATTTATTTCCAAAACATTAATGCATTTTTTGCTGGGTCTCTAGAAACAGCAATTGTTGATCACATTTAAACAAACCTGATCAAAGATGCAAATTTTAAATTTGGCAATTTACCCAAAACATTTTGAACTCACATTTAGTTCTGCTCTGTGTAATATGTTGTTCATGTTTGCAGGATCTGTAGGTAGAATAACTATCATATCTCAGCTATGACATTACAAGTAGACATTACAGTCAACCTGAACTAATGCTAGAGGTCTCAGCTCGTGGGTGAGGTAAGAAAACATGTGAGGAACATTGACTTGCTGTTGGCTTGCTGTTGGACACAGTCAGGGCAGGAATTAAACATCTCTGGTTATCACTGTCAAAGATGTCCACAACTAAACCGTGATGACCCACAGGTTGTTGGTTCCAATGGGAGACTACTGACAAGAGCAGAGGCAAGCTTGACTTGGCAGATCATACTGGTCAATATCAATCTATGTTTCTGTAAAATCTACGTGTAATAACACATTTCCACCCTGCACTCCACACAAGGGTTAAGGGTTAAGGGTTAGGGGTTAGGGGTTAGGGGTTAGGGGTTAGGGTTAGGACAAGACCTTTTCTTTCACCGTTATTTTTGACATTCAAGAAATGTTCTGTGGCATGTTCTGTGGCATGTTCTGTGGCATGTTCTGTGGCATGTTCTGTGGCATATCACACCCATTTAACATTAAATTATTAATTCACCCTTAATCTGCCCACTTGGAGTCAATTACGATGGGTTTGTTTAGTTTCTTCAAGTGGCCCATAAAAACAACAGCCGCCATCAGGCCGGAGTACCAAGTTCTACACAAATCCTAGTTGAGTCACAATGTCTGATAGTTATCGGCAATCGACATGTTAATAGCATAATATAATACCTGCTGGTTGGAGTTCTTGTCTACTTCTTTTCAACCAGATTAATTAGGTCAATACCCTCGAACCAGACTGTGACAGATAAGACCTATCCAGCAACCTCTTGTTTATTTCACAAAACGTCTCAGCAGGATTAAGGATGGTGTGCAAGCATGTGTGTGTGTGTGTATGCAGGTGTGTGTGTGTATGCATGTGTGTGTGTGCATGCATGTGTGTGTGTGTGTATGCAGGTGTGTGTGTTTGCATGCAAGTGTGTGTGTATTTGTGTGTGTGCATGCATGCAAGTGTGTGTGTATTCGTGTGTGTGTGTGTGTATGCATGTGTGTGTGTGTGTGTATTTGTGTGTGTGTGAATGCATGTGTGAAATACAGCGACTGCCAAGCTCACACCAAAAACACAAATGAAAGGCCAATGTGACCGTAGACATACTAGATACTAGTCACTAGACCGTAGACATACTAGATACTAGTCACTAGACCGTAGACATACTAGATACTAGTCACTAGACCGTAGACATACTAGATACTAGTCACTAGACCGTAGACATACTAGATACTAGTCACTAGACCGTAGACATACTAGATACTAGTCACTAGACCGTAGACATACTAGATACTAGTCACTAGACCGTAGACATACTAGATACTAGTCACTAGACCGTAGACATACTAGATACTAGTCACTAGACCGTAGACATACTAGATACTAGTCACTAGACCGTAGACATACTAGATACTAGTCACTAGACCGTAGACATACTAGATACTAGTCACTAGACCGTAGTCATACTAGATACTAGTCACTAGACCGTAGACATACTAGATACTAGTCACTAGACCGTAGACATACTTGATACTAGTCACTAGACCGTAGACATACAAGATACTAGTCACTAGACCGTAGACATACTAGATACTAGTCACTAGACCGTAGACATACTAGATACTAGTCACTAGACCGTAGACATACTAGATACTAGTCACTAGACCGTAGACATACTAGATACTAGTCACTAGACCGTAGACATACTAGATACTAGTCACTAGACCGTAGACATACTAGATACTAGTCACTAGACCGTAGACATACTAGATACTAGTCACTAGACCGTAGACATACTAGATACTAGTCACTAGACCGTAGACATACTAGATACTAGTCACTAGACCGTAGACATACTAGATACTAGTCACTAGACCGTAGACATACTAGATACTAGTCACTAGACCGTAGACATACTAGATACTAGTCACTAGACCGTAGACATACTAGATACTAGTCACTAGACCGTAGACATACTAGATACTAGTCACTAGACCGTAGACATACTAGATACTAGTCACTAGACCGTAGACATACTTGAGGGCCACCGGCTGTTATTCTTTCCCTTCTAACCAAGCAGCAAATCAAAGCTACTGCTTCTAGTGGCAGTGGTTTAGGGGGAGGGGCCACTTATCTAGTGGAATAATCAGAGCGTCTGGAAGCGGAGAGCATTTCTGAATCACAACCAATTGGGATGGGGGTCATTTAGGATGACTTGCAGTGGTGATTATGGAGATGGGAGAACGCTCTAACTCCACGGCTGGAACTGCCAGCTTGGCTACGGTGAAGCAGCCCATCAGACATGTGGTAATAAATGCTGTTTAAGCCTGGACCTCCAGAAAGCCTCTAACTGTTTCATTTAGATTGAGATTCAAAATAGACCTAATTGCTGAAAGTAGTTTCCATGTGTGTTTATCTCCGTCCAGACACACCCCCTTGTGGGAGATAACGTGATCTGGCTCCAAGGCATCAGCCCCCAAGACCGGCTTCTGTACTTCACAGAAACGTTTGTCTGCCTGACAGCGCTAGTCTGAGTGAGGCTGAGTAAAACCTAAACTGAAGCCTGAGCTAAAGAAACTGATTATTGCGTTGTGTCAGCAGCAATAATCCAAGCTAACGGCTAACTGGGATCTAGATGCTAACGGCCATGATTTCAATCCTCCAATAGCACACGGGGATCTAGACGCTAACGGCCCTGATTTCAACCCTCCAATAGCACACAGGGATCTAGACGCTAACGGCCCTGATTTCAACCCTCCAACAGCACACAGGGATCTAGACGCTAACGGCCCTGATTTCAACCCTCCAAATGCACCCAGGGATCTAGACGCTAACGGCCCTGATTTCAACCTTCCAATAGCACACAGGGATCTAGACGTTAACGGCCCTGATTTCAAACCTCCAACAGCACACAGGGATCTAGACGCTAATGGCCCTGATTTCAACCTTCCAAAAGCACACAGGGATCTAGACGCTAACGGCCCTGATTTCAACCCCCGCCTGATTTCAAACCTCCAACAGCACACAGGGATCTAGACGCTAACGGCCCCTGATTTCAACCCTCCAACAGCACACAGGGATCTAGACGCTAACGGCCCTGATTTCAACCTCCAACAGCACACAGGGATCTAGACGCTAACGGCCCTGATTTCAACCTCCAACAGCACACAGGGATCTAGACGCTAACGGCCCTGATTCCTGATTTCCAACCCCCAACAGCACACAGGGATCTAGACGCTAACGGCCCTGATTTCAACCCTCCAACAGCACACAGGGATCTAGACGCTAACGGCCCTGATTTCAACCCTCCAACAGCACACAGGGATCTAGACGCTAACGGCCCTGATTTCAACCCTCCAACAGCACACAGGGATCTAGACGCTAACGGCCCTGATTTCAACCCTCCAATAGCACACAGGGATCTAGACGCTAACGGCCCTAATTTCAACCCTCCAACAGCACACAGGGATCTAGACGCTAACGGCCCTGATTTCAACCCTCCAACAGCACACAGGGATCTAGACGCTAACGGCCCTGATTTCAACCCTCCAAAAGCACACAGGGATCTAGACGCTAACGGCCCTGATTTCAACCCCCCAACAGCACACAGGGATCTAGACGCTAACGGCCCTGATTTCAAACCTCCAACAGCACACAGGGATCTAGACGCTAACGGCCCTGATTTCAACCCTCCAACAGCACACAGGGATCTAGACGCTAACGGCCCTGATTTCAACCCTCCAATAGCACACAGGGATCTAGACGCTAACGGCCCTGATTTCAAACCTCCAACAGCACACAGGGATCTAGACGCTAATGGCCCTGATTTCAACCCTCCAAATGCACCCAGGGATCTAGACGCTAACGGCCCTGATTTCAAACCTCCAACAGCACACAGGGATCTAGACGCTAATGGCCCTGATTTCAACCTTCCAAAAGCACACAGGGATCTAGACGCTAACGGCCCTGATTTCAACCTTCCAAAAGCACACAGGGATCTAGACGCTAACGGCCCTGATTTCAACCCCCAACAGCACACAGGGATCTAGACGCTAACGGCCCTGATTTCAACCCTCCAACAGCACACAGGGATCTAGACGCTAACGGCCCTGATTTCAACCCTCCAACAGCACACAGGGATCTAGACGCTAACGGCCCTGATTTCAACCCTCCAATAGCACACAGGGATCTAGACGCTAACGGCCCTAATTTCAACCCTCCAACAGCACACAGGGATCTAGACGCTAACGGCCCTGATTTCAACCCTCCAACAGCACACAGGGATCTAGACGCTAACGGCCCTGATTTCAACCCTCCAACAGCACACAGGGATCTAGACGCTAACGGCCCTGATTTCAACCCTCCAACAGCACACAGGGATCTAGACGCTAACGGCCCTGATTTCAAACCTCCAACAGCACACAGGGATCTAGACGCTAACGGCCCTGATTTCAACCCTCCAACAGCACACAGGGATCTAGACGCTAACGGCCCTGATTTCAACCCTCCAACAGCACACAGGGATCTAGACGCTAACGGCCCTGATTTCAACCCTCCATTAGCACACAGGGATCTAGACGCTAGACAACATGAAGCTAAATAAACAACCACCATGTCAGGGATGTTTAAAGCAACGCTCTCATATTTCTGTCATTAGTTGCAGGGAAGCCAACTGTCGTCACCAGATTAAGATCGGGTCTAGGTTTGTTCCTCTGCCCTGACGGTGCCCAGTCTGGATGAAAGCTATATTTAAAGTGTTCGCTGGAGGCTTTAGGCTGTTAAGTGAACAACCTGAGGTAAGCACACCAAGGTGGTTACACAAGGAAATACCTCCTGTATGTGTGTAGAGGAATACTGGAACCAAAACTCTAGGCCAGTACCACACACACACACACACATACACACACACACACACACACACATTAACTCATGCATTTACATACACAGACACACACTAACTCATGCATGTACACACACACACACACACACTAACTCATGCATTTACATACACAGACACACACTAACTCATGCATGTACAGCAGCTAGTCAGAGTAAGTAATCATTCGTTTATTCTACATTGTAAAAGTACTTAAAGCCACCAAAGCTTATTCAACACCGGACTAAATTAGGAGAGACTTATTTTTATAGAAAAGGGCAAACATTGTCATTGACGATTCATTTCCAGAAGGATGTTTCAGGAAGTGAATACGTGTTTTTTGTTGGTTAGCAGTTGAACCAGGTCAGTCTGGCCTAATGACGAATGTAATTTAATGTTCTTCATTTGCAGATGTGCTCAATGTTTAGTTGGGTCTTTGTGATCTTAGAACAAAAAGCTGCTCAGATGCTTCTATTTTAAGAATCTCAATTTGAAACCCCAAACAGAAATACAGTCAACAGTGAGTTTCCACAAGGATTGTTTCAAACATTACTGGACCAGGTGTATTTGAGACAGTCCTAATCCAGACCCTTTAACCAGGTGTATTTGAGACAGTCCTAATCCAGACCCTTTAACCAGGTGTATTTGAGACAGTCCTAATCCAGACCCTTTAACCAGGTGTATTTGAGACAGTCCTAATCCAGACCCTTTAACCAGGTGTATTTGAGACAGTCCTAATCCAGACCCTTTAACCAGGTGTATTTGAGACAGTCCTAATCCAGACCCTTTAACCAGGTGTATTTGAGACAGTCCTAATCCAGGCACTTTAACCAGGTGTATTTGAGACAGTCCTAATCCAGACCCTTTAACCAGGTGTATTTGAGACAGTCCTAATCCAGGCCCTTTAACCAGGTGTATTTGAGACAGTCCTTCCAAAGCAGGCCCTTTAACCAGGTCTCTCTTTACCATATTGCCTCGACCAGGTCCCCTTATGCCAGGGTCCGGTCCATTTGTTTCTTTAATAATATTCAGCCCTACTCAGGAACGGAATGAGCTCCTTATGTTTTCACTAAACTCCCAGAGTGATTGGATTGAAAGAACACTCTATCCCACACACCAGTATGCAGACCTACATCACTGCCTCAAACAGCCTGTGCAACATCTGTCCCTGGAAATGCTTGGTATCTTGGCCACAGCCAGATCTGGGCACCAAACCCTCCACGCCAACATGCACCTCCCACCTCACTTCCCCGTGCAACAGGTCCTTGTAAACCAAGTGCTGAAATCTCCTAGGGGATCTGAATTTACGAGCACATTGTCATAACACATGCACATTTATATAACCTAACACAGGCACATTTATATAACCTAACACAGGCACGTTTATATAATGTAACACATGCACATTTATATAACCTAACACAGGCACATTTATATAATGTAACTCATGCACATTAATATAACCTAACACAGGCACATTAATATAACCTAACACAGGCACATTTATATAACCTAACACAGGCACATTTATATAACCTAACACATGCACATTTATATAACCTAACACAGGCACATTTATATAATGTAACACATGCAAATTTATATAACCAAACACATGCACATTTATATAACCTAACACAGGCACATTTATATAACCTATCACAGGCACATTTATATTGCCTAACACAGGCATATTTATATAACCTAACACATGCACATTTATATAACCTAACACATGCACATTTATATAACCTATCACAGGCACATTTATATTGCCTAACACAGGCATATTTATATAACCTAACACATGCACATTTATATAACCTAACACAGGCACATTTATATAACGTAACACATGCACCTTTATACAACCAAACACAGGCATCAGATCCATGCAGAACCTCCATGTGGTAGCACCCAGGCCGGGTTTCATTAAATGGGTGTGATTGGGTGAGTTTTCCATGCTAGAATAAATGCAATAAACAAACATGAAAATCATTACTACGCTGTTGATTATCATGATGGAGTCAGACAACCGTGGATGATTTGTCAGAAACACTTGGAGTTTAGGAGACACTTTGTTATAAGATCTGCCAGCCAGGTTCATACATAAGGACCAAGAAAACAGAAAGAGGAAGCAGATTAGACAGTTCTAGTCTATTGAGAAAAGCGGTGTGGTACTGGGCTTGCTGATATTACTTCAAATAAACCAGCAGGGAACAAAATGAACTGTTTGCATAACCTCTGAAGTTTTGAGATAAAGTAAACGATTTCTTACCGAATAACATTAGAATTTGAAGATTATTTTTGGCTCAACTTTGAAAGTTGGTTGAATGTGCCTCTGACTGGGATACACAGCACATTCACTCTGGGATACACAGCACGTTCACTCTGGGATACACAGCACGTTCACTCTGGGATACACAGCACGTTCACTCTGGGATACACAGCACGTTCACTCTGGGATACACAGCACGTTCACTCTGGGATACACAGCACGTTCACTCTGGGATACACAGCACGTTCACTCTGGGATACACAGCACGTTCACTCTGGGATACACAGCACGTTCACTCTGGGATACACAGCACGTTCACTCATACATTTTTGGTTTGAACCTTTCGGTGAACCATTATTTCAGCACAGTCAACATCACATCATCCTATTGGCTGTTAGTTGTTGCATTTGGACGACAGATGTAACCAAATTTTTTTTTTTAATCCATCCAATAATGAGAAAGAATGTATCACACACTCTGCGTCACAGCAAAACGGTAAATTATATTGTTTCTAAAAATAAAGCATTTTTATGTTTGTCAACGCTAATGATGCCAGGGTATGTTGGTTATTAGAGATGTTTAATGACATCATTTGGAAATGGCTCTTAATTGGGACCGAGGTCTTTTCTTTCCACAGCTGTTGGTATTTTTAGGCTTTTAACACGAATAATGGTGTTCTACATCAGTTGGAGGGAACATAATCCCAAACCCACAATTCATTTTAGACCAAATCATTTTTTTAAACAAGTTCCTCAGCTAGTATGCCAAGCTAGAAAAAACAAATTTAATTTGTTAGTTACCCACATATGCTGTTCGTATGCTGGCTTTATTTTTCCCAGATTTTTTATATTGTAGACTAAATAAAAGATGTACATAAAATATATTTACAATTCACATCTGGTTTGTAGGTCTGAAGAATAAATACATACACATACAGGTGCTGGTCATATAATTAGAATATCATCAAAAAGTTGATTTATTTCAGTAATTCCATTCAAAAAGTGAAACGTGTATAATGTATACATTCATTCCACACAGACTGATATATGTGTTCATTCCTTTTAATTTTGATGATTATAACTGACAACTAATGAAAACCCCAAAATCAGTATCTCAGAATTAGAATATTGTGAAAAGGTTCAATATTGAAGACACCTGGTGCCACACTCGAATCAGCTAATTAACTCAAAACACCTGCAAAGGCCTTTAAATGGTCTCTCAGTCTAGTTCTAAAGGCTACACAATCATGGGGAAGACTGCTGACTTGACAGCTGTCCAAAATACGACCATTAACACCTTGCACAAGAAGGGCAAGACACAAAAGGTAATTGCTAAAGAAGCAGGCTGTTCACAGAGCTCTGTGTCCAAGCACATTAATAGAGAGATGAAGGGAAGTAAAAGATGTGGTAGAAAAAAGTGTACAAGCAATAGCGATAACCACACCCTGGAGAGGATTGTGAAACAAAACCCATTCAAAAACTTGGGGGAGATTCACAAAGACTGGACTGCAGCTGGAGTCAGTGCTTCAAGAACCACCACGCACAGACGTATGCAAGACATGGGTTTCAGCTGTCGCATTCCTTGTGTCAAGCCACTCTTGAACAAGACACAGCGTCAGAAGCGTCTCGCCTGGGCTAAAGACAAAAAGGACTGGACTGCTGCTGAGTGGTCCAAAGTTATTTTCTCTGATGAAATTACATTTTGAATGAGGTCCAAGGTCAACGCAGCCGTCTAACAGGAAGTTTTAGAGCACTTCATGCTTCCTGCTGCTGACCAACTTTATGCAGCAGATTTCATTTTCCAACAGGACTTGGCACCTGCACACAGTGCCAAAGCTACCAGTACCTGGTTTAAGGACCATGGTATCCCTGTTCTTAATTGGCCAGCAAACTCGCCTGACCTTAACCCTATAGAAAATCTATGGGGTATTGTGAAGAGGAAGATGCAATACACCAGACCCAACAATGCAGAAGAGCTGAACTTGGGCTCTCATACCACCTGAGCAGTGCCACAGACTGATCGACTCCATGCCACATTGCTGCAGTAATTCAGGCAAAAGGAGCCCCAACTAAGTATTGAGTGCTGTACATGCTCATACTTATCATGTTCAAACTTTTCAGTTGGCCAACATTTCTAAAACTTCTTTTTTTCTATTGGTCTTAAGTAATATTCAAATTTGAGATACTGAGATACTGAATTTGGGAATTTCATTAGTTGTCAGTTTTAATCATCACAATTAAATGAAATAAACATTTGAAATATATCAGTCTGTGTGTAATGAATGAATATAATATCCAAGTTTCACCTTTTTAATGGAATTACTGAAATAAATCTACTTTTTGATGATATTTTAATTATATGGGTAGGAGTCTAATAATAATAAATAATAATACGTTTTATTTATATAGCGCCTTTCCAGGGCTCAAGGACGCTTTACAATTCAGGACATAAAACAGTAAGCAATAATAACAAACATTACCACCAAAAATACACAGAAGGACAACAACAGTTAAATACAAACTTACAAATAACACTTAGAGAATAAGTGGGTTTTGAGTAAGGATTTGAATTCAGATAGAGTACAGACATAGCGGAGTGATTGAGGGAGAGAGTTCCACAGTGTTGGTGCAACAACACTGAACGATCTAGCCCCCATGGAAGCTAGTCGGTGCTTAGGGACTACAAGAAGGCTAGAGTCAGAGGATCTTAGTGAGCGTGTCGGTTTGTAGGGATGGATCAGGTTGCTAAGATAGGGGGGAGCTAAACTATGTAGAGATTTAAAAGTGAGCAGGAGGATTTTAAATTGAATACGATAGGCCACTGGCAGCCAGTGAAGATCATACAGAATTGGGGTGATATGAGCAGAACGCTTGGTGTGAGTAAGTAATCTAGCAGCAGAGTTTTGAATATATTGCAACCTGGAGATGGAGCTGGCAGGAAGACCAATAAAAAGGGCATTGCAGTAATCAAGACGTGATGTTATAAATGAATGAATTACAGTTTCAGCGTCTTTAGTGTTGAGGAAAGGACGGAGTTTGGCGATCCGACGTAAGTGAAAGAAGGCCGATTTAGTGACAGATTTGATATGAGACTGGAGTGAAAGGGAGGAGTCAAAAAGTACACCCAGATTTTTAACAGTGTTAGATGGTTTGATGAAAGTGCCCGCAATCTCGCACTTGAAATCAGTGGGAATTTTCCTGATAAGAGATGGCGTTCCAATAAAAATGATCTCAGTTTTGTCCATGTTGAGTTTTAGAAAATTACATTGAAGCCAATCTTTTATTTCATGCACACAAGCTGAGATTTTGTCAGTCGTGACAGACAAAGCAGGTGAACAAACAGTGTATAATTGGATGTCATCAGCATAGAAATGATAATTAAAACCATGACGTTGCAAGATGAGACCAAGAGGTATTATATAAATTATAAATAATAATGGCCCCAGGACAGATCCCTGGGGGACACCTTGCGTAAAGGGGACAGCAGGTGACCGAGAATCCTGTACCAAAATGTAGAATTGTCTGTCAGAGAGGTAGGAGTAAAACCAAGATAGAGCAGCACCCGAAATACCTACATCCGCAAGGCGCAGCATAAGTAGTTCATGGGAGACTGTGTCAAAGGCAGAGCTAAGGTCAAGAAGCAAGAGTAATGACAGCACGCCAGAGTCGCCAGAAAGAAGCAAGTCATTCAGCACCTTGACAAGGGCTGTTTCAGTACTATGTAGAGGACGAAAACCAGATTGAAAGGGATTAAAGAGGTTATTTGCAACAAGAAAAGACTGAAGCTGGGAAGCAACAGTACTTTCCAGTAATTTGGCCATGAAAGGTAGATTTGAAATGGGACGATAATTAGATAAAATAGAAGGATCAAGGCTGGGTTTTTTAAGAGCAGGGGTAACAGCGGCAGTTTTGAGTGACAGCGGGAAAGAGGCAGAGGTGAGAGATGCATTGATGAAGTGGGAGATAACTGAATGACAACGTTTCAGAAGAGAAGTGGGTGCAGGGTCAAGATGACATGACGAAGGGTTAGATTTCAAAATTAACTGAGAAACAGAGTCTACACAAAGGCTTTCTTTTAACAATGGGAGCTCTCTGATTCTTTAAAAGCTCTCTGAGGACCATGACTTTTGAGTTGAGATGCAACTAAGAAAAATGTCCTACTGGAACAGCTGACCTTTTGTGATTATTTAACACAGTCACTTTAAATGATGTCAGGTGTGTAATTACTTTTTATATCCATTGTATCGGAAAATGGAGCACAGTGGATTGTTTCTAAAGGAAGGACATGGGGGAATCCTCTGATTTGAACTCTTTAGACTCACCTTTAAAGGCACATTTTTGTCACTGTAATTTGGCTTTTTTCCATTTCAATATCTTGTGTAGTGAGGTCCAACAAGGTTAATGTAGCACAAGGTCTTTTCTGAAAACGCCATGTCTACATTAAAGCAGATCTAACACATGGAATACAAAATGTCATTTAGGACCAAATCAATCCTCCAGACATGAGTCAAGGAGATGACTAGTCGTCCAAATCTGTTGTAAAACCAGTTTCCAAACCCAGTGCGAATCACTACTACCTGTATCTCATTACAGAAATGCATTATTTCTAACACAAATTAGTGTTCATGGCCTATAATCAGTGTGTTGTCTTAATGTCCTAAAACATCCTTAGCATTACCTCATCCGTGTTAAATGCTGGAGAAATGGGAGATGGAGAGGTTCCAAATAAGGAATAACGATAATAAATGGGGAGATGCAGGGGTTCCAAATAAGGAATAACGATAATAAATGGGGAGATGGAGAGGTTCCAAAAAAGGAATAACGATAATAAATGGGGAGATGGAGGGGTTACAAATAAGGAATAACAATAATAAATGGGGAGATGGAGAGGTTCCAAATAAGGAATAATGATAATAAATGGGGAGATGGAAAGGTTCCGAATAAGGAATAACGATAATAAATGGGGAGATGGAGAGGTTCCAAATAAGGAATAACGATAATAAATGGGGAGATGGAGAGGTTCCAAATAAGGAATAACGATAATAAATGGGGAGATGGAGAGGTTCCAAATAAGGAATAACGATAATAAATGGGGAGATGGAGAGGTTCCAAATAAGGAATAACGATAATAAATGGGGAGATGGAGAGGTTCCAAATAAGGAATAACGATAATAAATGGGGAGATGGAGAGGTTCCAAATAAGGAATAACGATAATAAATGGGGAGATGGAGGGGTTCCAAATAAGGAATAACGATAATAAATGGGTAGATGGAGAGGTTCCAAAAAAGGAATAAGGATAATAAATGGGGAGATGGAGGGGTTCCAAATAAGGAATATTGATAATAAATGGGGAGATGGAGAGGTTTCAAAAAAGGAATAACGATAATAAATGAGGAGATGGAGGGGTTCCAAATAAGGAATAACAATAATAAATGGGGAGATGGAGGGGTTCCAAATAAGGAATAACGATAATAAATGGGGAAATGGAGAGGTTCCAAATAAGGAATAACGATAATAAATGGGGAGATCGAGGGGTTCTAAATAAGGAATAACGATAATAAATGGGGAGATGGAGAGGTTCCAAATAAGGAATAACGATAATAAATGGGGAGATGGAGAGGTTCCAAAAAAGGAATAACGATAATAAATGGGGAGATCGAGGGGTTCTAAATAAGGAATAACGATAATAAATGGGGAGATGGAGAGGTTCCAAAAAAGGAATAACGATAATAAATGGGGAGATGGAGGGGTCCCAAATAAGGAATAACGATAATAAATGGGGAGATGGAGAGGTTCCAAATAAGGAATAACGATAATAAGATGGGGAGATGGAGAGGTTCCAAATAAGGAATAACGAAAATAAATGGGGAGATGGAGAGGTTCCAAATAAGGAATAACGAAAATAAATGGGGAGATGGAGAGGTTCCAAATCAGGAATAACGATAATAAATGGGGAGATGGAGAGGTTCCAAATAAGGAATAACGATAATAAATGGGGAGATGGAGAGGTTCCAAATAAGGAATAATGATAATAAATGGGGAGATGGAGAGGCTCCAAATAAGGAATAACGATAATAAATGGGGAGATGGAGAGGTTCCAAATAAGGAATAACGAAAATAAATGGGGAGATGGAGAGGTTCCAAATAAGGAATAATGATAATAAATGGGGAGATGAAGAGGTTCCAAATAAGGAAGAATGATAATAAATGGGGAGATGGAGAGGTTCCAAATAAGGAATAACGATAATAAATGGGGAGATGGAGAGGCTCCAAATAAGGAATAACGATAATAAATGGGGAGATGGAGGTTCCAAATAAGGAATAACGATAATAAATGGGGAGATGGAGAGGTTCCAAATAAGGAATAATGATAATAAATGGGGAGATGAAGAGGTTCCAAATAAGGAAGAATGATAATAAATGGGGAGATGGAGAGGTTCCAAATAAGGAATAACGATAATAAATGAGTGGAAAATGCATTTTTTACCTATCAGAAAACAGGTGCTGGGGCGCGAGTATAAAACCAGTTAACTACAGGTTTATTTTCCACAGTAACAGGTTATTATTAGGCACTGATCTACCCCACATACCTCACACCCCTGGTACACCCCACCGCACACACCCCCACTGCTCTTCCAACCACATCAGTAACATTTGCCTACAGTCATATGTTTGCACATTTCATGGCCCACAGAAACCATCTCTGTGCCTAATAGGGGTTGAGCCTGTGACGTGTGAGATAAATATAAGCTGGACAACTCACACAGAGTTCAGCTGACCAGCAGGTCCATCCATCTGACCAGCAGGTCCAGGTCCATCCTTCTGACCAGCAGGTCCAGGTCCATCCATCTGACCAGCAGGTCCAGGTCCATCCATCTGACCAGCAGGTCCAGGTCCATCCATCTGACCAGCAGGTCCAGGTCCATCCATCTGACCAGCCAAACAGCCAAGATCCACTTTATGTGCCCAAGACTGGCACTGGAGAGGCCGGGACCTGCCGCTTGCTGTTAGACTGGCACTGGAGAGACCGGGACCTGCCGCTTGCTGTTAGACTGGCACTGGAGAGACCGAGACCTGCCGCTTGCTGTTAGACTGGCACTGGAGAGACCGAGATCTGTCGCTTGCTGTTAGACTGGCACTGGAGAGACCGGGACCTGCCGCTTGCTGTTAGACTGGCACTGGAGAGACCGAGACCTGAAGCTTGCTGTTAGACTGGCACTGGAGAGACCGAGACCTGTCGCTTGCTGTTAGACTGGCACTGGAGAGACCGGGACCTGCCGCTTGCTGTTAGACTGGCACTGGAGAGACCGGGACCTGCCGCTTGCTGTTAGACTGGCACTGGAGAGACCGAGACCTGCCGCTTGCTGTTAGACTGGCACTGGAGAGACCGAGACCTGCCGCTTGCTGTTAGACTGGCACTGAGAGACCGGGACCTCTCGCTTGCTGTTAGACTGGCACTGGAGAGACCGGGACTTGTCGCTTGCTGTTAAACTGGCACTGGAGAGACCGAGACCTGCCGCTTGCTGTTAGACTGGCACTGGAGAGACCGAGACCTGTCGCTTGCTGTTAGACTGGCACTGGAGAGACCGGGACCTGTCGCTTGCTGTTAGACTGGCACTGGAGAGACCGAGACCTGTCGCTTGCTGTTAGACTGGCACTGGAGAGACCGATACCTGTCGCTTGCAGTTAGACTGGCACTGGAGAGACCGAGATCTGTCGCTTGCAGTTAGACTGGCAATGGAGAGACCGGGACCTGCCGCTTGCTGTTAGACTGGCACTGGAAAGACCGAGACCTGACGCTTGCTGTTAGACTGGCACTGGAGAGACCAGGACAACTGGACCGGCTGTGAGACTCACAGAAGGTGAAAAAAACTGTGAGAACTCGTCTGCTCCGGCAACAGGAAGAAAAGAGGAGAAGGAAGAGCGTGGTTAAGGTTAGACTCTAACACTAACCTTAACCCTCACCCTAACCGGAGGGCGGGATTTAGGGGGGGGGAATGGTATGAAGGACAAGAGAGAAGAGCGTAGTCGAGGGAGGGATGGGGGAGACAGGGGAACATATTAACGAACAGGTGCAAACTTCAAATTAAAGCTCACACTAACTCTCCCATTGTAAACGTTTTATGAGCATGCATCTGTTTCTGGGGCTGCAGTGACGTAGCTGCTTTAGAAAAAGGCCTGTCTCCCTTTAAGGTTGGGTTGGGGTTAGAGTTAGGGTTAGGGTTAAAGGTTGGGGTTAGAGTTAGGGTTGGGTTTAAGGTTGGGGTTAGTGTTAGGGTTGGGTTTAAGGTTGGGTTGGAGTTAGGGTTGGGTTTAATGTTGGGGTTAGAGTTAGGGTTGGGTTTAAGGTTGGGGTTGGAGTTAGGGTTGGGTTTAAGGTTGGGGTTAGTGTTAGGGTTGGGTTTAAGGTTGGGGTTAGAGTAAGGGTTGGGTTTAAGGTTGGGGTTGGAGTTAGGGTTGGCTTTAAGGTTGGGGTTAGAGTTAGGGTTTGGTTTAAGGTTGGGGTTGGAGTTAGGATTGGGTTTAAGGTTGGAGTTAGGGTTAGAGTCGGGTTTAAGGTTGGGGTTAGAGTTAGGGTTGGGTTTAAGGTTGGGGTTAGAGTTAGGGTTGGGTTTAAGGTTGGGGTTAGGGTTGGGTTTAAGGTTGGGGTTAGAGTAAGGGTCGGGTTTAAGGTTGGGGTTAGAGTAAGGGTCGGGTTTAAGGTTGGGGTTAGAGTAAGGGTTGGGTTTAAGGTTGGGGTTGGAGTTAGGGTTGGCTTTAAGGTTGGGGTTAGAGTTAGGGTTGGGTTTAAGGTTGGGGTTGGAGTTAGGATTGGGTTTAAGGTTGGAGTTAGGGTTAGAG
This sequence comes from Dallia pectoralis, assembly GCA_029465975.1. Lineage (NCBI taxonomy): Eukaryota > Metazoa > Chordata > Actinopteri > Esociformes > Umbridae > Dallia > Dallia pectoralis. Next base: position 12,947,826 of record CM055757.1, read on the forward strand.
TTAGGGTTGGGTTTAAGGTTGGGGTTAGGATTGGAGTTAGGGTTAGGTTTAAGGTTGGGGTTAGGGTTGGAGTTAGAGTTGGGTTTAAGGTCGGGGTTAGGGTTTGGGTTAGGGTGGGGTTAGGGTTGGTTACTTATTTTTAATTTTTTTAATTTGACTTTTATTTTACCAGGGAAAGAGCACATTGAGACCTAGATCTCATTTGCAAGTGCGCCCTGGGTACAGCAATGATTTTTACAGTAGTACAAACACATATAAAATGCACACTATACAATATTAATTGTACAGACAGATAGTATTTGCAACAAATTAAAAACAGACACATTCCTCTCTATAAAATTGTATCTACATTTTTTTAAATTGACACATGGACACCAATGCATTCAATTTGAGTTCCTTTTGAATCTTGTTCCATACATGTGGAGCTCTATAAGAAAAAGCTGATTTACCTAGTTCAGAGGTTACCAGGGGAGTCTCTAGAACTAGGCCACTCTGAGATCTTGTTTTTAAAGCCAAAGATCTAGGAATGAATAAGGATGATATATATACTTGTAGCCTGTGAAGTAAAGCTTTATAGATAAAGATAGAGTAGTGGAATGATCTACGCGCTCTCAAGGACATCCAGCCCAATTTATGGTACAGAGTGCAGTGGTGAGTATTATAATTGTCGGATGTAATAAAGCGGAGAGCACTATGATACACTGAGTCAAGTGACTTCAGAGTAGAGAGAGATGCACTTTGATATATAATATCACCATTATCAAGGACCGGCATGAAAGTCGACATAACAATTTGTTTCCTGTTTGTCATGGAGAAACAAGACTTATTCCTATAGAAGAAGCCCACCATATGTTTCTTAAATGAGAGATCATTATCCACCCAAATTCCAAGATATTTGTAAGAGGAGACACATTCAATTAAAGACCCATCCATAGAATAAATAGCAATATCATCTGCAGGTTTTTGGTGTGACCTCATGAACAACATATATTTGGTTTTGTTCGTGTTTAGAACAAGTTTTAAATCATTAAATGCTTCCTGCACAGCTGTGAAATCAGCTTGCAACATGGACACAGCATCACTAATTGTTGGAGCACAAGCATATAAAATCGTATCATCTGCATAGAGATGGGACGTACAGCTATTTACAAATTGACCTATATTGTTTATGTAAATAGTAAAGAGCACAGGTCCTAAGATAGAACCCTGCGGAACCCCTTTTTGAATTCCAAGGCTATTAGAGCTAGCTCCATCGATCACAACAGCCTGCTTCCTATCACTGAGATAGTTCCGAAACCAGGAACAAGTTGCAAGACTAAAGCCAATTGACGACAACCTATTCATCAAAATATCATGGTCAACTGTGTCAAAAGCTTTAGACAAATCAATAAACATGGCAGCACAGGTCATTTTTGCATCACAAGCATTTATAATATCATTTAAAACTAAAGTGGCTGCAGAAATAGTGCTATGTCCAGGACGAAATCCTGACTGATTTACATTTAAAATGCAGTTTTCAGCCATGAAGGAGCGGAGCTGCAAACTTATTAAGCATTCAAGAATCTTAGCCAGACATGGAAGTTTAGAAATTGGTCGATAATTATTAAGGTCAGTACTATCACCCCCTTTATGGAGAGGTAACACATATGCAGATTTCCATAATTTAGGAATGATTCCTGTCGATAGAGTCAGATTTAAAATATGAGTTAATGGTTACGTGCGATGTGTCAGTCTGTGGACGTCTGTCTGTGGCTTCAGTTTGACGAAGGTCCGCAGGACTGCAGATTAGCCACAAACTCACCTGGTCACACCCAGATCAGATGCATGCTGGGAGGTTTAGGTGGGGAATTCAGTCTGATCAACCAGCCATAACTCCACCAGTAACAACCCAATGTCTGATTGAGCATGCATGTTATACTTAAACCCTGCCCCAAACCGTCCACGCCACAAAATGACCACGCCCCAAACGGACCCCGCCCCAATTGCCCCGCCCTTTGTCCCTTACAGATGGGTTTGCTACTGACCCAGCATATGTGTGTGTGTGGTTGAATGCAAGAGTATCTGCACGTGTGTGTACGTAAGTGTGTGTTGCACGTGTGTGTACGTGAGTGTGTGTTGCACGTGTGTGTACGTGAGTGTGTGTTGCACGTGTGTGTACGTGAGTGTGTGTTGCACGTGTGTGTATGTGAGTGTGTGTTGGGGAAGATGGGGACTCTGGGTAATTGTGGCTGTGTGTTGTGGTGTGTGTTGTTGTGTGTTGTTGAGTGTTGTTGCGTGTTGTTGTGTGTTGTTGTGTGAACTGACAAACAGATAAAGTGTGAGAGAAACTTTGACACAGATATGGAGAGACAGTGGCAGAGAGAGAGAGAGAGAGAGAGAGAGAGAGAGAGAGAGAGAGAGAGAGAAACAGTGACAGAGAAAAACAGAGAAAAAGAGAAAGACAGAATGAAAAAGGGACACAGATAGAGGAGAGGAGAGAAAGCGACTCTACTGTGTAATAAACTAGAGTTGCATCTGGGTTCGTTGGCTGTCAGTAAGGAAAACACAATGGTAACTAAATGACCTTCATCATTACCCCACCGCAAGCATGCATGACATGATGTTAACCAATTTGTTTTACTTTGCCTGTCGGATAACTGACAAGGGGGTTCACACACGGAACGATAATTGTTCCAAGATGTCCAGGACACTCCATAAATCCTCAGAGTTTATTTTTTTTGTTACACTCCAATATCCTGAATACTGTGAGACAAAACGTTATTAGAAACTAGATTGGCTGGATTGAAAATCAGTAATAGAATGATAGATGATGGTTGTAAGATATATGCAGTAAACAGAGAGAAAAAAAGTGTTTCCTAAACATTTTAGGGATTGTACGCAGAATCTTACATGGCATCTATAACACAGGGGACATAGGTGGAGGCCTCTATAACACAGGGGACATAGGTGGAGGCCTCTATAACACAGGGGACATGGGTGGAGGCCTCTATAACACAGGGGACATGGGTGGAGGCCTCTATAACACAGGGGACATGGATGGAGGCCTCTATAACACAGGGGACATGGGTGGAGGCCTCTATAACACAGGGGACATGGGTGGAGGCCTCTATAACACAGGGGACATGGGTGGAGGCCTCTATAACACAGGGGACATGGGTGGAGGCCTCTATAACACAGGGGACATGGGTGGAGGCCTCTATAACACAGGGGACATAGGTGGAGGCCTCTATAACACAGGGGACATGGGTGGAGGCCTCTATAACACAGGGGACATGGGTGGAGGCCTCTATAACACAGGGGACATGGGTGGAGGCCTCTATAACACAGGGGACATGGATGGAGGCCTCTATAACACAGGGGACATGGGTGGAGGCCTCTATAACACAGGGGACATGGGTGGAGGCCTCTATAACACAGGGGACATGGGTGGAGGCCTCTATAACACAGGGGACATGGGTGGAGGCCTCTATAACACAGGGGACATGGGTGGAGGCCTCTATAACACAGGGGACATGGGTGGAGGCCTCTATAACACAGGGGACATGGGTGGAGGCCTAACACAGGGGACATGGGTGGAGGCCTCTATAACACAGGGGACATGGGTGGAGGCCTCTATAACACAGGGGACATGGGTGGAGGTAACACAGGGGACATGGGTGGAGGCCTCTATAACACAGGGGACATGGGTGGAGGCCTCTATAACACAGGGGACAGGCCTCTATAACACAGGGGACATGGGTGGAGGCCTCTATAACACAGGGGACATGGGTGGAGGCCTCTATAACACGGGGGACATGGTTGGAGGCCTCTATAACACAGGGGACATGGGTGGAGGCCTCTATAACACAGGGGACATGGGTGGAGGCCTCTATAACACAGGGGACATGGGTGGAGGCCTCTATAACACAGGGGACATGGGTGGAGGCCTCTATAACAGGGGACATGGGGGAGGCCTCATAGGTGGAGGCCTCTATAACACAGGGGACATGGGTGGAGGCCTCTATAACACAGGGGACATGGGTGGAGGCCTCTATAACACAGGGGACATGGGTGGAGGCCTCTATAACACAGGGGACATGGGTGGAGGCCTCTATAACACAGGGGACATGGGTGGAGGCCTCTATAACACAGGGGACATGGATGGAGGCCTCTATAACACAGGGGACATGGGTGGAGGCCTCTATAACAGGGGACATGGGGGACATAACACAGGGGTGGAGGCCTCTATAACACAGGGGACATGGGTGGAGGCCTCTATAACACAGGGGACATGGGTGGAGGCCTCTATACACAGGGGACATGGGGGACATGGGTGGAGGCCTCTATAACACAGGGGACATGGGTGGAGGCCTCTATAACACAGGGGACATGGGTGGAGGCCTCTATAACACAGGGGACATGGGTGGAGGCCTCTATAACACAGGGGACATGGGGGGAGGCCTCATGGATGGAGGCCTCTATAACACAGGGGACATGGGTGGAGGCCTCTATAACACATGGGTGGAGGGGGACATGGGTGGAGGCCTCTATAACACAGGGGACATGGGTGGAGGCCTCTATAACACAGGGGACATGGGTGGAGGCCTCTATAACACAGGGGACATGGGTGGAGGCCTCTATAACAGGGGACATGGGGGAGGCCTCATGGGTGGAGGCCTCTATAACACAGGGGACATGGGTGGAGGCCTCTATAACACAGGGGACATGGGTGGGGCCTCATAACACAGGGGGGTGGAGGCCTCTATAACAGGGGACATGGGGGACATGGGACATGGGGAGGCCTCTATAACACAGGGGACATGGGGGAGGCCTCTATAACACAGGGGACATGGGTGGAGGCCTCTATAACACAGGGGACATGGGTGGAGGCCTCTATAACACAGGGGACATGGGTGGAGGCCTCTATAACACAGGGGACATAGGTGGAGGCCTCTATAACACAGGGGACATAGGTGGAGGCCTCTATAACACAGGGGACATGGGTGGAGGAGGTATCCAGAGACCATTTCTCTTTTGTTCCTACGCAGCAGATGCCCTTCACACTTTGGCAGCCTGCTAGTTTTTAAAGGTTGCCAATTGGTCAGAGTCAAAACCTTGGTATTTTTATTATTATTTACCATCTCCAGAGACTCATAATGACAAGGGGGCGATGCCTCTTGAATTTATGTGTGTGCTGAAAAACAACTGGACCATTTTAGTGACATCATGTATTTTTCACCTTCGTGAAAGTGCCTGGTCCACGATTTGCCTGGTGAGATAATGGCTATGCAGGAGGACTGTCCACTAAATGAGCTAATCAGAAGCACCTGTGTTGTTTTGTTTGTGATTGTGCAGTAAACTCTCCCAGTTACTAGGCATCTGTCCACATCACTTCATCCCTAAACAGAGGACTAGGGTTCTGTTAACATGTACTGCTGCCTCTGTCAGGTTTTATGAGTGGATTTGTGAGGAGCACCTGTTTGTTGATTTGAACCGCAGCTCTAATTAATACACGTTGCTGTTGGGAAAGCAGCCCTAGTTACTTTTCACTGTATGCGTTGTGTAATGATGATAGCCTGTGGGAACTATAATATGGCCATTGAAGTTGTTTTTTCACTGCACAAGCTCGCCTTTTTATTAGTTTTGATTGGCTGAGGTTTGAAGGAGCGAGTCTGGGTGAAAGCCTGAAGAACACAGAAGAAATTGCCTATGGTCTTGTAGCTGAATACTTTTCTGCTGTTCTACTGCATGGCATACAAGACTATATACAGAAAAATATGCATCACACTACTAACTACTAAAACAGGCATGTTGTTTGTTAGGTGAATACCCAATCAGGCTTTTGCTGAAATATAATAGTTACTACCGTGTTTCTTAGAGGGGACAAAGATATGTCTGACAAGCTGGAAAATTGGGTAAAACTCTCCCAGACAGATCTTAATTGGTTTAGGTCTTATTTAGACACCATAGTTACTTTGTCTCTATTGGCAATCATGAATCTGATAAGGTGGCTATGACACGTGGAATCCCCCAGGGATCAGTTCTCAAACCGCTTCTGTTCAACCTCTCTATGCTACCTCTGGGCCAAATTCCACAGAACAACCACATTAACTACCGTAGTTATGCAGATGATTGTCACGAACCAAGGTGAAGTGCAGGGAAAAAGCCAGATGCAGAGCAGTTTGTCACCGTTCGTGACAGTCAGGTTATGGATCTCATGCAGCCTTACGGTTATGACCACATGTCAGATAGACCATAATGGGACGGTTTTGTTGTCACAGTTCAGTAGACAGGGTTTGTGATATGATATATGTCCAGTAGGGGGTGCCACACAGTTCTTTTCTCTAACATCTGTTATTCACTAGTTATAATATTGGTAAACATACACTGCAAACCATTGGAAGTACAGTTTTTTAATTTGGTAAGGCTGAGCTCTGTCAATTGAAGTCTCTATTACATGCTGACAAGAATTTCATGGACATTGGTGTTTCCCCAACACTGAATTCAAACAAATAAATTAGATTAATCAACCTTCGATATGACCGTCAAAACTTCTGATGAGTTCTGGTTACTTTTGCACCCAAAAGAGTCTGATTACTGTAGTACAACTGCTATGCCTTCTCACTTGCGTGTATTTACAGAAGTGATTTGCTGTTCATATTTTTACTACTGGAGATTGCCAATGTTAAAGACAAAGTAACATTTCTCTTCCAGAATGATAGAGAACATCTCTTTATCTTTGCTTCAAGTTCTCTCGTCAGTCAACTCCCAGCAGAGGCGTCACAGTCAAGCCAAAAGGCGTGGGTCTATACATATTTCTACATTGCTGAAGTATAGTGCTCTCGGGAAAAACCAATAGACCAATAGAAAATAAGCATCAATGTATCTGGCATTAGGTGGAGATGAGATTACAGTGACATATATCCTATAGTTCACACTAATAAGGAAATCAATTAGCACATTTTAAGTCAAATGTGCGGGCCGCTCTTTGCATGTGGGGCGATGCCAGTGAGCATTGACTTAGTTCCAACCTTGTGTTTAAATGGACTTTATAATTTTTATGGAAAGATGACAGCAGAAGCAGCTAGACAGCAGAGAGGGAACAGACATGAGACCTTTTAAGACTCGATGGCAGAATGAGGCAACCATTACGTCATAATTGTGTTGTTGATTCCTGTGGCCAATTACTTGCAAAACGTCTAAATGCCAACCCCGGATAAGCGGTTGAAGATGAGATGAGACGTCTAAATGTATGTTAGCTTCTTAGTGTCTTCTGCTGAATTGTAAATGTAAATTAATTAGGGGGATTTTACAGATTCTTTGTGTTGACGGTCCTATGAACTCCTGCTGAACATTAGATTACATTTTATTGTCATTGGACAGTACAAGTACAGTACAACAAAATGCAGTTTGCATCCAACCAGAAGTGCAAAAGAGGGATTAAACACCCCATACCCGCCCCCTGCCCGCCCCATACCCGCCTCCTGCACGTCCCATACCCGTCCCATACCCGCCCCCTGCCCGCCCCATACCCGCCTCCTGCACGTCCCATACCCGTCCCATACCCGCCCCATACCCGCCCCATACCCGCCTCCTGCTCGCCCCATACCCGCCTCCTGCACACCCCATACCCGCCCCCTGCCCGCCTCCTGCCCGCCTCATACACGCCCCATATCTGCCCCATACCCGTCCCATACCCGCCCCATACCCGCCTCCTGCCCGCCCCATACCCGTCCCATAGCCCTCCCATACTCGTCCCATACCCGCCTCCTTCCCGCCCCATACCCGCCCCCTGCCCACCTCCTGCCCGCCCCATCAACACCTCTTCTAAACAAGAGTAACTGTGACTTTTCAGCTTCATCCGAGTTTCAGGCAAAATTCCAACATCCCCATTTGAGCAAAACCCTGGAGGAACAGGTTTTTAAACAACATAATCATTTTGTATGTTCCAAATGTATTTTTGCCCATCATAGCAGAGACAGCATTAGTAAAAAGTGGTAAACGAGCGTAAAGTCAACACAGATGCTATAAAGAATACAAGTAGCTCTCTGTGCTTGTACTTTTGGACTTGAGTACCGTATTTGACATGGTTGACTACCATGTCCTCCTGGACTGGATTGTGAAGTGGGTTAGCATCTCTGGTTCAATTCTAAACTGTTTTTGGGAACTATGTAACTAGTTGAGAGGTCTTTGTTGCCTCAGCTCAAATAAAGTCAATATTACATGTATTTTGCCACAAAGTTAGATTTTTGCTTCAAGAGTTTATGTATGCTGCCACTTGCCATTGTTCTAAGTAGTGATAATAAAGAGCTGCATATATTATTGGAATCAGATCAAAGTGTGAGAATCTGGCAACACTTTTGTAAATGACATGGATATAAATAGAACTAAGATGTTATTTTCAACTGACGATATTTCACAATATGACCTGTCCTCCTGATATTTCACAATATGACCTGTCCTCCTGATATTTCACAATATGTCCTGTCCACCTGATATTTCACAATCATCTTTAGTCATATTGCACAACAGGTATTCATATCACTTATCTTTTTTTCAAGCATAATAACTATCACTACCCAGAAGATATGGATCTTGATGATGGAGAACTCCAGAGACAGAGGTGAAAACATGCTTAAAGCATTAGATGTGCACAAACTGTACCGGGGTCCTGAGTGAAACCAGATGTGTCGTCTGTACAGTTGGCACGATGGGCAATCCAAATAAAGCTCTGTAATCTGTATGTCCAACATAGTTCATCCATTCCCACTAACATCTGCTTTTGAATGCTAGAGTAAACTCATTCCATTCAAATTCATGGACACCAAGCTCCCATTTGGATTAGCTGGCATGTCTACATCATAACCTTTAATTAGTGTGTTTGTTTAGGCGCTTCCCTGTAAGAACATCTGCATCTGTTCCACAACACCCTCAATAGAAAACAATCTACATAAGGTGTGGTAATTTATCTTTTCAAATATTTGGGCAAACTCCAAGACTGTTCTGTTGATCTCACAGGGAACAAATTACAGTCTAAAGCAAGTTGGCGAATATTAACAATATATGAACTAACTTTTGTACATTTTCTGTTTTTCCCGAAGGAGTAATTATCGAACATTAGGGATATTGCTGACTTGATTTGCATGTAATTTCTTCAGAACCGCCAGTGCACAGGGAACTGGGTCCAGTGGAATGTCTTTGATTAACTACTTCCCAGAATTTTTGGGTGAGGAACAAACAACAGGTCAAAAGTCCAGAGAGTTTTCCTCTTATAGTTATTTTCTCCATTCAAATTTCTCCCCCAATGTTTTAATTTCCAATACGTGGTTATAGACGGGCATTCTGCAGGGCGTGTGGCAGGGTCAGAATCGGAACCCTGTGGGGCGTGTGGCAGGGTCAGAATCAGAACCCTGTGGGGCGTGTGGCAGGGTCAGAATCGGAACCCTGTGGGGCGTGTGGCAGGGTCAGAATCAGAACCCTGTGGGGCGTGTGGCAGGGTCAGAATCAGAACCCTGTGGGGCGTGTGGCAGGGTCAGAATCAGAACCCTGTGGGGCGTGTGGCAGGGTCAGAATCGGAACCCTGTGGGGCGTGTGGCAGGGTCAGAATCGGAACCCTGTGGGGCGTGTGGCAGGGTCAGAATCAGAACCCTGTGGGGCGTGTGGCAGGGCCAGAAACAGAACCCTGGTGGTTATGACGCAGCTACGGGGCGTGTGCCAGGGTCCGACAGTTGACCGACTTATTTTAATTTGATCTGATAGATGTGTTTGCAGCAGCCAAATAATGACATCAACTCATATTTCTGAGAATGGTTCGGGAGTCATCATTACACTGATGACTTAATATAAAATCTTCCATTACACCGATGACTTAATATAAAATCTTCCATTACACCGATGACTTAATGTAAAATCTTCCATTACACCGATGACCTAATGTAAAATCTTCCATTACACCGATGACTTAATGTATATCTTCCATTACACGGACGACTTAATGTAAAATCTTCTATTACACCGATGACTTAATGTAAATCTTCCATTACACCAATGACTTAATGTAAAATCTTCTATTACACCGATGACTTAATGTATATCTTCCATTACACCAATGACTTAATGTAAAATCTTCTATTACACCGATGACTTAATGTATATCTTCCATTACACCAATGACTTAATGTAAAATCTTCTATTACACAGATGACTTAATGTAAATCTTCCATTACACCGATGACTTAATGTTAAATCTTACATTACACCGATGACTTAATGTAAAATCTTCCATTACACTGATGACTTAATGTAAAATCTTCCATTACACCGATGACTTAATATAAAATCTTCCATTACACCGATGACTTAATGTAAAATCTTCCATTACACCGATGACTCAAATTAAAATCGTCTGCTACACTGATGACTCAATCTAAACGATGTTTGTTACACAACCGTTGGTAGTTCATGACGGTTGTGATTCATAACGTGGATTTTGTAACCACCGGGATCAGTTTTAAAACATTTTCATTCGCTTCTGTTAAATAGATCTAAATAAGAATACCTGACCAGTGACCGGATAATCTCTGACATTAGAGTAAGTCTATGTATTTTACTCTTGTGTTCTGGCTCTGGACCAAACCACAAGTTTTTTGCAACCAATAAAATAGTTCTGATCTTTTTGCACATTCCTTAGGGAGGTGTTCAGGTCCAGACTCCTTGTGAAGAATAACTAATATACACGGTCATGGCGCAGAATTTGGCTGGAGCAAGAGCTTGAGTAATGGAAAGAAATAATAATCCCTGTATTTAAATGAACATTTCAGTAGACTCTTATCCAGAGCTCAATGGCTCTATTGCCAATTTACAGGAGCGATTATGGTGAATGCGTTGGTAAATAGCAGAAATATGTATTTCTTACTTTTTACCTTGTTGGCTTTGGAATTCAAACCAGCAGGGCAGTGACTTACACACAGGTTCACTACAAGAGTGAATGCATGCTAAAGCAGGCTGAAGGCGATGTTCAATGGCTCTACTGCCGTTTGACTTCTGGCTCTACTGCCGTTTGACTTACGGCTCTACTGCCGTTTGACTTCCGGATCTACTGCAGTTTGACTTCCGGCTCTACTGCCGTTTGACTTCCGGCTCTACTGCCGTTTGACTTCTGGCTCTACTGCCGTTTGACTTACGGCTCTACTGCCATTTGACTTCAGGCTCTACTGCCGTTTGACTTCCGGCTCTACTGCCGTTTGACTTCCGGCTCTACTGCCGTTTGACTTCCGGCTCTACTGCCGTTTGACTCGCTTACTGCCGTTTCCGGCTCTACTGCCGTTTGACTTCCGGCTCTACTGCCGTTTGACTTCCGGCTCTACTGCCGTTTGACTTACGGCTCTACTTCAGTTTGACTTCCGGCTCTACTGCTGTTTGACTTCCGGCTCTACTGCCGTTTGACTACAATATCCTCCTACTGACATACAAAAGCCCAACATCAACGTTGCCCCTTCCTATTTCTCGACTTTTCTTCTCGACTTTATTCTCAAAGGCTGCTCTGGCTCTGGAACTCAATGCAACCAGCAATGCCTGTGCGCTATGTTCTTATTGTAAAGCTACTTTGGGTCCTTTGGGTGCATTTTATACTTAGTATAAAATAAATGACAATTGTGAATTGTAATATATCACTGGTTAATTCCTCAGACCAAAGAGAAGTAGTATGTTATGTGATTTTGATACTAAACCAGAAACAAATCAGAGGTTCTCCTGACTGTTTACAGAATAAACAACATACATTTAAGTTTGGCTGAACACACAACATCTGGGAATTTGTTCTAAACATTGAACAGGACATTCCAAAAAAGATTTTTTTGGTGGGGTGGGTAGTGGTGCTTCTCAGCCATTCTGATTTGGACAGGGCTTTGTGTTTAAGATCAGAGGTTCCCAATCAAGGGTACTAGTACCCCTGGGGGTACTTAAAAACACCAGAAGTTTACAAGTGAAATTATCACACAGGGGTACTTGACGGGTACTCCATGCAGAACAAAATTCTGTTGGCTGTACGATATCTGAAAAAGGTCCTTCTGTTCGCTTCTGTTTCTTCTGTTTCTTCTGTTGCTTCTGTTGCTTCTGTTTCCTTCCGTTTCCTCCTGTTGCTTCTATTGCTTCTGTTGCTTCCGTTTCCTTCCGTTTCCTTCCGTTTCCTTCTGTTGCTTCTGTTTCCTTCTATTGCTTCTGTTGCTTCTGTTTCCTTCTGTTTCCTTCTGTTGCTTCTGTTTCCTTCCGTTTCCTTCTGTTGCTTCTGTTTCCTTCTGTTTCCTTCTGTTTCCTTCTGTTTCCTTCTGTTGCTTCTGTTGCTTCTGTTTCCTTCTGTTGCTTCTGTTTCCTTCTGTTGCTTCTGTTTCCTTCTGTTGCTTCTGTTTCCTTCTGTTTCCTTCTGTTGCTTCTGTTTCCTTCTGTTTCCTTCTGTTGCTTCTGTTTCCTTCTGTTTCCTTCTGTTGCTTCTGTTTCCTTCTGTTGCTCTGTTGCTTCTGCGTTCTAAAGGGATGCATAAGACCTCCAAATAAATACCAGGTGGTTTTAATGCACACATGACAACTCCATGTGGTGAAGCACCTTTGAGACAAATTTCAGTTACAATATGTCATTAGAGGTCAGTGTCCAACAGTAGCGTATGGATGATAGGGGCTGTCTCAATGTTTTATATCTTTCACTGGAAAAGATCATGTCAGTTTGACAAAGTGAAGTTTTTGCCTTGGCGGCATGTGGGATAAATTGTTGATGGACAACCTGGTGTTGAGAACATCAATGACACAATTGAACAAGAACATAACAATTACACAGCCAGACTAATGTACTTTATGGTGTGTAGGCCTAACATATAAACAGCCAGACTAATGTACTTTATGGTGTGTAGGCCTAACATATAAACAGCCAGACTAATGTACTTTATGGTGTGTAGGCCTAACATATAAACAGCCAGACTAATGTACTTTATGGTGTGTAGGCCTAACATATAAACAGCCAGACTAATGTACTTTATGGTGTGTAGGCCTAACATATAAACAGCCAGACTAATGTACTTTATGGTGTGTAGGCCTAACATATAAACAGCCAGACTAATGTACTTTATGGTGTGTAGGCCTAACATATAAACATGTGTAGGCCTAACATATAAACAGCCAGACTAATGTACTTTATGGTGTGTAGGCCTAACATATAAACAGCCAGACTAATGTACTTAGACAAACACTCAGCCAGACTAATGGTAGGCCTAACATATAAACAGCCAGACTAATGTATTTTATGGTGTGTAGGTCTAACATATAAACAGCCAGACTAATGTACTTTATGGTGTGTAGGCCTAACATATAAACAGCCAGACTAATGTACTTTATGGTGTGTAACATATAAACAGCCAGACTAATGTACTTTATGGTGTGTAGGCCTAACATATAAACAGCCAGACTAATGTACTTTATGGTGTGTAGGCCTAACATATAAACAGCCAGACGAATGTATTTTATGGTGTGTAGGTCTAACATATAAACAGCCAGACTAATGTACTTTATGGTGTGTAGGCCTAATATATAAACAGCCAGACTAATGTACTTTATGGTGTGTAGGCCTAACATATAAACAGCCAGACTAATGTACTTTATGGTGTGTAGGCCTAACATATAAACAGCCAGACTAATGTATTTTATGGTGTGTAGGCCTAACATATAAACAGCCAGACTAATGTACTTTATGGTGTGTAGGCCTAACATATAAACAGCCAGACTAATGTACTTTATGGTGTGTAGGCCTAACATATAAACAGCCAGACGAATGTATTTTATGGTGTGTAGGTCTAACATATAAACAGCCAGACTAATGTACTTTATGGTGTGTAGGCCTAACATATAAACAGCCAGACTAATGTACTTTATGGTGTGTAGGCCTAACATATAAACAGCCAGACTAATGTACTTTATGGTGTGTAGGCCTAACATATAAACAGCCAGACCAATGTACTTTATGGTGTGTAGCCCTAACATATAAACAGCCAGACTAATGTACTTTATGGTGTGTAGGCCTAACATATAAACAGCCAGACTAATGTACTTTATGGTGTGTAGGCCTAACATATAAACAGCCAGACTAATGTACTTTATGGTGTGTAGGCCTAACATATAAACAGCCAGACTAATGTACTTTATGGTGTGTAGGCCTAACATATAAACAGCCAGACTAATGTACTTTATGGTGTGTAGGCCTAACATATAAACAGCCAGACTAATGTACTTTATGGTGTGTAGGCCTAACATATAAACAGCCAGACGAATGTATTTTATGGTGTGTAGGTCTAACATATAAACAGCCAGACTAATGTACTTTATGGTGTGTAGGCCTAACATATAAACAGCCAGACTAATGTACTTTATGGTGTGTAGGCCTAACATATAAACAGCCAGACTAATGTACTTTATGGTGTGTAGGCCTAATATATAAACAGCCAGACTAATGTACTTTATGGTGTGTAGGCCTAACATATAAACAGCCAGACTAATGTATTTTATGGTGTGTAGGCCTAACATTTAGTGACAACTAAGCCTAATTATCAAAATCTACATGATTATACAAACATAGTCACCATACATTAGTCACCATATATGAGCCACCATATATTGAGCGATATAAATCTCACTACCAGTCTGTGAGTGAATATTCCTCATAATGTCTGTTTAATATGAATACCAACACATGGTTCAACTTCAGGTGTGATCGTGTGTCATAGAAACACGCTGCTGTTCCAATGAAACACACACATGAGATTTAGAGTTTGGTCTCAGTTGATTGAGAACTGGTCTACGGTATCATCCCAGATTGTTTCATAATTGGATCCAGACATGGAGTTGGAAAAAAAACACGGCCCACCTATGATTCAAATTATTATTGAACTTTTTTTTACATACTAAAACGAATTTTCAAGCAAAGGGTTTTTTATTTGAAATTGCAGTGTGAGTTAATGTTATGATATAGTCTGGTCTTCAACCTTACATTCACTTATGTTCAATTGCTCGTAACATTTTCCTTTGCCTGCTGTCTTCCAGATCTATGAAAGCCTGCAATCAATTTCAGAACTCTCCTGATTGGCACTGGGGTGAATTCTTTGGAACATTTTGGATTCAAGCCATTCTCTAAATGATTAATGTTTTTCCAGGTTTTTCCCCATGTGAGGACTTGTCATTCCTTGTTGAGGAAGTCTATGAAAATGGATGCAATAGCTATTCCCTATCCCCTAGTCCCTATCCCCTAGTCCCTATCCCCTAGTCCCCTAGTCCCTATCCCCTAGTCCCTATCCCCTAGTCCCTATCCCCTGTCCCCTAGTCCCTATCCCCTAGCCCCTGTACTCTAGTCCCGATCCCCTAGCCCCCTATCCCCTAGTCCCTATCCCCTAGTCCCTGTCCGCTAGCCCCTACCCCCTAGTCCCTATCCCCTAGCCCCCTATCCCCTATCCCCTAGTCCCTATCCCCTAGTCCCTATCCCCTAGTCCCTATCTCCTAGTCCCTAGTCCCTATCCCCTAGTCCCTATCCCCTAGTCCCTATCTCCTAGTCCCTAGTCCCTATCCCCTAGTCCCTATCCCCTATCCCCTAGTCCCTATCCCTAGTCCCTATCCCCTAGTCCCTATCTCCTAGTCCCTAGTCCCTATCCCCTAGTCCCTGTCCCCTATCCCTGTCCCCTAGTCCCTGTCCCTTAGTCCCTGTTCCCTAGTCCCTATCCACTAGCCCCCTATCCCCTAGCCCCCTATCCCTTAGCCCCCTATCCCCTAGTCCCTGTCCCCTAGTCCCTATCCCCTAGCCCCTGTCCCTTAGTCCCTGTTCCCTAGCCCCTGTCCCCTAGTCCCTGTCCCCTAGTCCCTATCCCCTGTCCCTTAGTCCCTGTTCCCTAGTCCCTATCCCCTAGCCCCTGTCCCCTAGCTCCCTGTCCCCTAGTCCCTGTCCCCTAGTCCTTATCCCCTAGCCCCTGTCCCTTAGTCCCTGTTCCCTAGCCCCTGTCCCCTAGTCCCTGTCCCCTAGTCCCTATCCCCTGTCCCTTAGTCCCTGTTCCCTAGCCCCTATCCCCTAGCCCCTGTCCCCTAACACCCTATCCCCCCTAGTCCCTATCCCCTAGTCCCTATCCCCTAGCCCCTGCCCCTTAGCCTAAATTTGGTATGTTTGTCAAAGAACAGATCCAGGTCAAGGGCCAGTCCAGAGTTTTTTGCATCTTTTAAGGTTTAACGTGAGACCCTAACCCTAACCCAGGTTCAACGTGAGACCCTAACCCTAACCCAGGTTCAACGTGAGACCCTAACCCTAAACCAGGTTAAACGTGAGACCCTAACCCTAAACCAGGTTAAATGTGAGACCCTTATCCTAAACCAGGTTCTACGTGAGACCCTAACCCTAAACCAGGTTCAACGTGAGACCCTAACCCAGGTTCAACATGAGACCCTAACCCAGGTTCAACATGAGACCCTAACCCTAAACCAGGTTCAACGTGAGACCCTAACCCAGGTTCAACATGAGACCCTAACCCAGGTTCAACATGAGACCCTAACCCTAAACCAGGTTCAACGTGAGACCCTAACCCAGGTTCAACATGAGACCCTAACCCTAAACCAGGTTCAACGTGAGACCCTAACCCTAACCCAGGTTCAACATGAGACCCTAACCCTAACCCAGGTTCAACATGAGACCCTAACCCTAAACCAGGTTCAACGTGAGACCCTAACCCTAACCCAGGTTCAACGTGAGACCCTAACCCTAACCCAGGTTCAACATGAGACCCTAACCCTAAACCAGGTTCAACGTGAGACCCTAACCCTAACCCAGGTTCAACGTGAGACCCTAACCCTAAACCAGGTTCAACGTGAGACCCTAACCCTAAACCAGGTTCAACGTGAGACCCTAACCCTAAACCAGGTTCAACGTGAGACCCTAACCCAGGTTCAACGTGAGACCCTAACCCTAAACCAGGTTCAACGTGAGACCCTAACCCTAAACCAGGTTCAACGTGAGACCCTAACCCTAAACCAGGTTCAACATGAGACCCTAACCCTAACCCAGGTTCAACGTGAGACCCTAACCCTAAACCAGGTTCAACGTGAGACCCTAACCCTAACCCAGGTTCAACGTGAGACCCTAACCCTAAACCAGGTTCAACGTGAGACCCTAACCCTAAACCAGGTTCAACGTGAGACCCTAACCCTAAACCAGGTTCAACGTGAGACCCTAACCCTAACCCAGGTTCAACGTGAGACCCTAACCCAGGTTCAACGTGAGACCCTAACCCTAAACCAGGTTCAACGTAACCCTTTCTTTCAATCCACTTTCTTGCATCCGAAACACATTCTTCCATAGTAGCTAATTTGGGGGCTTCTCCATGACTGAGAGGCAGCATATTATAGTGAGAACAAAACTCCTAAAGTCCAAAAACCAAGCCTTAAGGAACACCAAAATATTCCTTCAGTTTGTCCGAGACCAGGTCATCCACACAAACAAAATTAAGTCTATCTGATATATAAGGTCCATTTCCCAACATGGGTTTCCAATCTCTCTCTAAATGCTGAAGCTTAGGGGTCAGAACAAAGTCAGACTTGGTGAATACATCTGATTCTGATTCAAGAGAAGGAAGTGATCAATAGTGTCAAGAACTGCACTTAGATCAAGAAGCAATAGGAGAGATCTGATATCTGATAAAAGCCAATAAAACATAATTTACCATCAAGTGCAGTCTCAGTGATGTGATGGGGGCATACATATTATTAGTCTTCAGGCATTGAGTTGTAGCGACAACAATTTTAGATTAGGTATTGGTCAGTAATTCATTATAATATTTGAAGCAATATTTGTGCCAAGGTTGGCACAGATCCGGAGGATTGGGAGCCATTTATCACATTCAACATTCGTGGACCAAACACAGGAAGTAACTCTTTAAGTAATTTAGTTGGAATTGGGTCTAGTTGACAGTTGGGAGACATTAAACGTATTATACATTTGTAAATGTTACAAGAGACACAGGTGCAAAAGATTCAAGGGTCGCCATTGGCACTAGGTCGGATCAGTTCTGTTTTAGGACGTTTTCATTAAAGTAGTTCATGTATTCATCACAGCTGAAGTGGAGACACACATCACAAGTTGAACATTGCTTTTTAGTAAGTTTTGCAACTGTATCATAAAATCTATTTCTGAACATTTTTGTGTAAGTATAAGTGCTTAAATATATTTAAATATATTTGGGATTTCTTGCAAATTATTTTTATTATTTTGGTGGCTAATAGATTGCTTTCCCTGCTTCTATCTCCTTAACATTCACAATGGTGAAATATATTTTGTGGAAGACTTCCCTTCATCTCAATTCCTTTCTTGACATACAAAGAAGAACATTTTATGATTCACCTACATTTTGTAAAGGTAAGAGAAACAGGAGAAAACATAAAAAAGAGAGGAGGTGAGGTGAATTATCAGATATTTTTAGGAAGATATAGTACAATACTGAGTTTATATCAATCAATCAATCAGATTTATTTATACAGCCCTTTTTACAACAAAGTTGTCACAAAGTGCTTTTACAAACACCCAGCCTGAATCCGACAGAGCACACATCAACAAGTTGAAGAAGAAAACAAGTTGAACAAGTTGATACACTGCGCCTAGGAAAAACTCCCTGAAGATCAGATTTAGGAAGAAACCAAGAGAGGAACCAGGCTCTGAGGGATCACCAGTCCTCCTCTGGCAGTGCTGGGTGTGTTTATAAGATTTTGTAATGTACCAAACAGCACAATAATATTGTGCATTCCAAGAACGTTTAACTAATGAGACTTTTCCGCTGGATAACTTAGTGCTTGATTAGGTCAACCATCATGGGAGGGTTATGGTTCACTTGTGAGCTTGTTTGTGCTCCCCAATATTGCTAATGTGTAATCATTCAACTTCCGTACAAACTGTCATCAGCATGTCTCAGAGATTGGTGGTTCCTTCCCTGAACCAAATAATTAAACCTCAGAGACGAAACAAGAGTACAGTCATGTTGAGTGAAAAACTCTGATGACTGCAAACAAAATAATACAGAGAATCCATATCTGATGACGCTGATGATTTATTTGATTCTTCATTCAAGCGTCACAGAAAACTAAAGTGTGACGAGTAAATATGAGGTTAAGTTTAGCCTTACAATTACCTAGAAGCTTGTCACAACTTCTAACGAAGTTGCCTCATATCCTGCGACAGGAAGACTTGATTCATCAACCCATTTGTCTTGTCATCCCACTCACCTGGTTTTCAATCTTCTAGTCATCACTCCATTTGTCTTGTCATCCCACTCACCTGGTTCTCACTCCTCTATTCATCACTCCATTTGTCTTGTCATCCCACTCACCTGGTTCTCACTCCTCTATTCATCACTCCATTTGTCTTGTCATCCCACTCACCTGGTTCTCAATCTTCTAGTCATCAATCCATTTGTTTTGTCATCCCACTCACCTGGTTCTCACTCCTCTATTCATCACTCCATTTGTCTTGTCATCCCACTCACCTGGTTCTCACTCCTCTAGTCATCAATCCATTTGTCTTGTCATCCCACTCACCTGGTTCTCAATCTTCTAGTCATCAATCCATTTGTCTTGTCATCCCACTCACCTGGTTCTCACTCCTCTATTCATCACTCCATTTGTCTTGTCATCTCACCTGGTTCTCACTCCTCTAGTCATCAATCCATTTGTCTTTCATCCCACTCACCTGGTTCTCAATCTTCTAGTCATCAATCCATTTGTCTTGTCATCCCACTCACCTGGTTCTCACTCCATTTGTCTTGTCTTCTAGTCATCAATCCATTTGTCTTGTCATCCCACTCACCTGGTTCTCACTCCTCTATTCATCAATCCATTTGTCTTGTCATCCCACTCACCTGGTTTTCACTCCTCTATTCATCAATCCATTTGTCTTGTCATCCCACTCACCTGGTTCTCACTCCTCTATTCATCACTCCATTTGTCTTGTCATCCCACTCCCCTGGTTCTCACTCCTCTATTCATCAATCCATTTGTCTTGTCATCCCACTCACCTGGTTCTCACTCTTCTATTCATCAGTACTGCCTATATATTCCTTTGTTTCCCCTTTGTCTTTTTGCGTTATAGTTACATGTGTTGTTGCTTAGACAGCTCAACTGTTAGAGCTTGTATTTGTTTTATGCAATCAAAGAAAGATCACTTGCTTTAGGGTTAGATGCTGTTTTTTGGGCTAAACTTGTGGACACTGGTCCTTCTGACCGCTGGCGTGAGGCACAAGGCTTGTTCACCGTTCCTGTGCACTCACACAGAAGCAAATGACTTCGCAGCGGGGCCTTTACAAGCACTATAAACTTTTATATGCATCTACTGACAGAAAAGCACTGCAGTAAATTGCTAGTCCACCGTTTCTCTACGGTATACAAACAGTTAAAGCAAACAGCATGGCCCCCCGTAGTGGGTGATTGGTCATCTTACATTGTATTATGTCACATTAACTTTTATATAGAAATTCAGGTTTGTATTTGCGTTATTTATTTGAAACACATTAGACATTTACTCTATTTGCTTTATTTATTTGATACACATCATACATTTACTGCATTCTGCAGTGAAGGTGAAATAAATGTAACATATGTTTGTCCAAGGCTGATCATTTGGCTGTATCATTAACAATGTTTCCAAACAAATAGATCTTTAGGAGAACATTCAATTGGACTGCATGACTGTATAACACAAAAGGCTAGTTAATGATGCAGAAGAACCTGCAATATCTCACCAAGACATTTTCAAACTAGTTGGAATGATTCTACACATTTGGAACCTCTCCATCCACAGGCAACCTAATCAACCTAATTAAGGTGAAACTTTATCTTGTTAATTATATAAATAATATATCGTTGTTCTGGTCAGAGGCCAAGGGCTCTTATTTGGCACTCAACAAACAGTAACCTTTGGAGCAAATAGGGAAACGTGAGATTGATTTTTAATCAGTTCAGCTCTTTGGGGTGAGTAAGATGAGAAGTAAGATGAGAAGTAAGTTGAGAAGTAAGTTGAGAAGTGTGAGCACTTGCTTCTCTGGGTCTTTCTGTGGTAATAATGGGTGATTGGCTGAAGAATTGCCCCTAGATGAGGTGGTCAAGAAAGTCTACAAGGTAGGTTTGTGTTGTAAGCAAAATTGTGCAGCCCAGGGAAATAAAACAAATCAAACCTACCTTAAAGATGTATATCTGAAAGTCTACATGCCCAGACTGAACTCAGCTGGCAAACAAATAACTGATCAATTCCTAAAATAACCAGCTAAAAATATGATCCTAAGACAGACATTCTCAAAGTCATTGTCCAGTGACTTCTAAATATTCATTTGGAAGATATTTAAAACCCTGAGAATGTATTAATCAAGCGCAGTGTGACCTGATGTGTCAGAGGACATATGTGAGCCGTCATCTTGTTTACAATGGAGCAGGCTACTGTGATGTTGGGCCTCAAGCTAATGGCTGTTGGACCCCAGGCAACTTGCATAATGGACAACCACGCCCCCATATGGAACCCAACCACGCCCCAATATGGGATCCATCGCAACATTACATGGAAGCCAATCACGCCCCCATATGGAAGCTAACCACGCCCCCATATGGGATCAATAGAAGCCAACCACGCCCCTATATGGGATCAATAGAAGCCAACCACGCCCCCATATGAGATCAATAGAAGCCAACCACGCCCCCATATGGGATCAATAGAAGCCAACCACGCCCCCATATGGGATCAATAGAAGCCAACCACGCCCCCATATGGGATCAATAGAAGCAAACCACGCCCCCATATGGGATCAATAGAAGCTAACCACGCCCCCATATGGGATCAATAGAAGCCAACCACGCCCCCATATGGGATCAATAGAAGCCAACCACGCCCCTATATGGGATCCATAGCAGCCAACCACGCCCCTATATGGGATCAATAGAAGCCAACCACGCCCCCATATGGGATCAATAGAAGCCAACCACGCCCCCATATGGGATCCATAGAAGCAAACCACGCCCCCATATGGGATCAATAGAAGCAAACCACGCCCCCATATGGGATCCATAGCAGCCAACCACGCCCCCATATGGGATCCATAGCAGCCAACCACGCCCCCATATGGAACCCAACCACGCCCCCATATGGTATCCATAGCAACACTACATGGAAGCGCCGTTAGTTTCACAGGTAAAAGAGAGTCCCATGTTTCACCTCATAAAACACTGGGGTCATAAAACACCAGTTAGAAAGCAGCAGGGTCTCCCAAGGACAGCTTTTCGTGTTCCACACAAGTTTTTTTTCTCCTCACACCCCCTTCTTCCTTTCCATCAGGAGATGTATGTCCAGTTCACCTTTCAGAGGGAGTCTGAAATAACTATCAATCAGGAGACGTTTTGAATCTGAATACATAAGAACAACAGTTTGCTTTCAAACACAAACCACATGTCCAAAATCCCCTCCAATGTCAGTTGGCCAAGATTGATGGTCAATGAAAATCCGATCAAGTCATTCCGTGCTTCTGGTTCACAGCTAAAACACAGCCAAGGTTATATATTCACAGATGAAAACTGTACTAGGATAAATAATCGTTAGTTGGAGGGAGGCTCTGTATCTCATCATAAAAGTCGGACTCTAAGAAACCAATTTGGTTACAGCTTCACAGGCTAGTACACATCTAGATGTGAATCCTACACACATCTACATCTAGATGTGAATCCTACACACACCTACATCTAGATGGGAATCCTACACACATCTACATCTAGATGTGAATCCTACACACATCTACATCTAGATGGGAATCCTACACACATCTACATCTAGATGGGAATCCTACACACATCTACATCTAGATGGGAATCCTACACACATCTACATCTAGATGTGAATCCTACACACACCTACATCTAGATGTGAATCCTACACACTTCTACATCTAGATGTGAATCCTACACACATCTACATCTAGATGGGAATCCTACACACATCTACATCTAGATGGGAATCCTACACACACCTACATCTAGATGTGAATCCTACACACACCTACATCTAGATGTGAATCCTACACACATCTACATCTAGATGGGAATCCTACACACATCTACATCTAGATGGGAATCCTACACACATCTACATCTAGAGCATAACTTTACCGCCCCCTCCAAACGTAGGCTATTATACTATTTCGTAAAATGTGTAACTTATTTTGAGCTTTTGTGTAAACCGATAGAGAGACCCCTTTTGGGAAAAACATGCCAGTTTGGAGGAGTGCTATAAATGGGTCCAGGAAGACGAAAATTCCAGATTTGATCAGCCAGCTTCTGGGGTTACTCCAATGTTGAGAGCGGCCAAAAGATGCTTCCTTAGAATTCCCTGGGCCAAGAAATCAGAACAAACAAGCAGATGTTACTAGACAACTTAAATATACTGCCAACGGACATTCAGAAGCCAAGCAATGAGTTACATAAATTCAATAGGGTGATATGCCCCATGTAATATGGTGATATGCCCCATGAAATAGGGTGATATGCCCCATGAAATAGGGTGATATGCCCCATGATATAGGGTGATATGCCCCATGATATAGGGTGATATGCCCCATGAAATAGGGTGATATGCCCCATGTAATATGGTGATATGCCCCATGAAATAGGGTGATATGCCCCATGAAATAGGGTGATATGCCCCATGATATAGGGTGATATGCCCCATGAAATAGGGTGATATGCCCCATGAAATAGGGTGATATGCCCCATGATATAGGGTGATATGCCCCATGAAATAGGGTGATATGCCCCATGAAATAGGGTGATATGCCCCATGATATAGGGTGATATGCCCCATGAAATATGGTGATATGCCCCATGAAATAGGGTGATATGCCCCATGATATAGGGTGATATGCCCCATGAAATAGGGTAATATGCCCCATGAAATAGGGTGATATGCCCCATGAAATAGGGTAATATGCCCCATGAAATAGGGTGATATGCCCCATGAAATAGGGTGATATGCCCCATGAAATAGGGTGATATGCCCCATGATATAGGGTGATATGCCCCATGAAATATGGTGATATGCCCCATGAAATATGGTGATATGCCCCATGATATAGGGTGATATGCCCCATGATATAGGGTGATATGCCCCATGATATAGGGTGATATGCCCCATGAAATATGGTGATATGCCCCATGAAATATGGTGATATGCCCCATGAAATAGGGTGATATGCCCCATGATATAGGGTGATATGCCCCATGAAATAGGGTAATATGCCCCATGAAATAGGGTGATATGCCCCATGAAATAGGGTGATATTCCCCAATGATATAGTGTGATATGCCCCATGATATAGGGTGATATGCCCCATGACATAGGGTGATATGCCCCATGATATAGTGTGATATGCCCCATGAAATAGGGTGATATGCCCCATGAAATAGGGTGATATGCCCCATGATATAGGGTGATATGCCCCATGAAATAGGGTAATATGCCCCATGAAATAGGGTGATATGCCCCATGAAATAGGGTGATATTCCCCAATGATATAGTGTGATATTCCCCATGATATAGGGTGATATGCCCCATGATATAGGGTGATATGCCCCATGATATAGGGTGATATGCCCCATGATATAGGGTGATATGCCACATGATATAGGGTGATATGCCCCATGACATAGGGTGATATGCCCCATGACATAGGGTGATATGCCCCATGAAATAGGGTGATATGCCCCATGATATAGGGTGATATGCCCCATGATATAGTGTGATATGCCCCATGATATAGGGTGATATGCCCCATGACATAGGGTGATATGCCCCATGACATAGGGTGATATGCCCCATGATATAGGGTGATATGCCCCATGATATAGTGTGATATGCCCCATGATATAGGGTGATATGCCCCATGAAATAGGGTGATATGCCCCATGAAATAGGGTAATATGCCCCATGAAATAGGGTGATATGCCCCATGAAATAGGGTGATATTCCCCAATGATATAGTGTGATATGCCCCATCTCCTCCTCTCCAATCTCTTCCCATCTCCTCCTCTCCTTTCTTCTCCCATCTCCTCCTCTCCGATCTCTTCCCATCTCCTCCTCTCCGATCTTCTCCCATCTCCTCCTCTCCGATCTTCTCCCATCTCCTCCTCTCCGATCTCCTCCCATCTCCTCCTCTCCGATCTCTTCCCATCTCCTCCTCTCCGATCTCTTCCCATCTCCTCCTCTCCTATCTTCTCCCATCTCCTCCTCTCCTATCTTCTCCCATCTCCTCCTCTCCAATCTCTTCCCATCTCCTCCTCTCCTATCTTCTCCCATCTCCTCCTCTCCGATCTCTTCCCATCTCCTCCTCTCCTATCTTCTCCAATCTCCTCCTCTCCGATCTCTTCCCATCTCCTCCTCTCCGATCTTCTCCAATCTCCTCCTCTCCAATCTTCTCCCATCTCCTCCTCTCCCACCTCCTTCGATCTTCTCCCATCTCCTCCTCTCCCACCTCCTTCGATCTTCTCCCATCTCCTCCTCTCCCACCTCCTTCGATCTTCTCCCATCTCCTCCTCTCCCACCTCCTTGGATCTTCTCCCATCTCCTCCTCTCACATCCTTTCCATGCCTCTGCCGTTCAATGTGAAAACAATTACTTGCCACATAAAGAAATGCAGATGTAGAGTCCATCGCTCTCCTCGGAATAGATACAACAATGTGCAAAATGTGCCGGCCAGATGCATACGCGATCTAACAATTGTTTAAAAAAAGAAATGCCTGTCTGGCTCAGATTCTGGAGTTGGGTCTGTTGTTACCCAATCACAGTGGAATTCCAGGCGAGAGCATCAGAGCAACCAATGGGAGTATAAGAAGCACAGCGTGACGCAACCAAGAAAATTCAAAAAAATGTATGGAAAAAAAGAGTAAAAGAAGAACCCACCAAACATATTGAGCAACACAGAACATAAGTGGATCTGACAAAGAAAGCCCTTCAATAAGTTATCTGGACATCTATTAAACAACACAGTATAAATCCAATGTGTTCTGTCTTCAATTGTGTCACACAGGTTCTCCACATATTCTCCAATATGCATCAGGAACATAAGAACCCCCAATCACCAACACCCACATGTACAGTGACTCCATATGACTGGTTCTATAGACATCCAGTATGACAGCTGTACAGTGACTGGTTCTACAGACACCCAGTATGACAGCTGTACAGTGACTGGTTCTATAGACATCCAGTATGACAGCTGTACAGTGACTGGTTCTACAGACACCAAGTATGACAGCTGTACAGTGAATGGTTCTATAGACACCAAGTATGACAGCTGTACTAGTGAATGGTTCTATAGACACCCAGTATGACAGCTGTACAGTGACTGGTTCTATAGACACCCAGTATGACAGCTGTACTAGTGAATGGTTCTATAGACACCCAGTATGACAGCTGTACAGTGACTGGTTCTATAGACACCCAGTATGACAGCTGTACTAGTGAATGGTTCTATAGACACCCAGTATGACAGCTGTACAGTGACTGGTTCTATAGACACCCAGTATGACAGCTGTACAGTGACTGGTTCTATAGACACCCAGTATGACAGCTGTACAGTGACTGGTTCTATAGACACCCAGTATGACACCCAGTACGACAGCTGTACAGTGACTGGTTCTATAGACACCCAGTATGACAGCTGTACTAGTGAATGGTTCTATAGACACCCAGTATGACAGCTGTACAGTGACTGGCTCTATAGACACCCAGTATGACAGCTGTACTAGTGAATGGTTCTATAGACACCCAGTATGACAGCTGTACTAGTGAATGGTTCTATAGACACCCAGTATGACAGCTGTACAGTGACTGGTTCTATAGACACCCAGAATGACAGCTGTACAGTGACTGGTTCTATAGACACCCAGTATGACACCCAGTATGACAGATGTACT
Organism: Dallia pectoralis; assembly: GCA_029465975.1. NCBI lineage: Eukaryota > Metazoa > Chordata > Actinopteri > Esociformes > Umbridae > Dallia > Dallia pectoralis. The sequence goes on from CM055757.1 coordinate 12,974,804, forward strand.
AGTGAATGGTTCTATAGACACCCAGTATGACAGCTGTACAGTGACTGGTTCTATAGACACCCAGTATGACAGCTGTACAGTGACTGGCTCTATAGACACCCAGTATGACAGCTGTACAGTGACTGGTTCTATAGACACCCAGTATGACAGCTGTACAGTGAATGGTTCTATAGACAGCCAGTATGACAGCTGTACAGTGAATGGTTCTATAGACAGCCAGTATGACACCCAGTATGACAGCTGTACAGTGACTGGTTCTATAGACACCCAGTATGACAGCTGTACATTGACTGGTTCTATAGACAGCCAGTATGACAGCCAGTACGACAGCTGTACAGTGACTGGCTCTATAGACACCCAGTATGACACCCAGTATGACAGCTGTACAGTGAATGGTTCTATAGACAGCCAGAATGACAGCTGTACAGTGACTGGTTCTATACACAGCCAGTACGACACATGTACAGTGACTGGCTCTATAGACACCCAGTATGACAGCTGTACAGTGACTGGTTCTACAGACACCCAGTATGACAGCCAGTATGACAGCTGTACAGTGACTCCACTGCTGGAGAATTGGACTTATGTTGCATGATGGTTTTCGTAGTGAAGCACTGAGAGCTCTGGGGCCATAAATCTGCATCATCACCCTTTCTGGAGGCTTTAAAAATAACGTCCCTGTAATTGTTTCAGCAGATGGGAGCATGTCCATTTAGAGTGAGTTCCACTGGTTCCACTGGGTGGTAGCGTGGCCCAGAGGCCGAGTCAGAAGAATCAACACCAGAACCAGGTGTGCAGTGGGCGCAGCCAGCACTGTATGGAACATGTAGGTGGCTTCACACGGGACTGGGCTGCACATTGGCACTGCCCGCTGACACTGTGCACTACAGGGCCTAAGTGAGTCGAGCCAAACTCTACCGGGCTGAACTGGCACAGTTCTGGATCCTGCACGGTTGCTTAAAGAGGACAGAGACGTGAACAAGTAATCTGAGGCAGCACAGTGCATGTGAGCACAGTGTACTGAGGCAGCACAGTGCATGTGAGCACAGTGAACTGAGGCAGCACAGTGCATGTGAGCACAGTGAACTGAGGCAGCACAGTGCATGTGTGCACAGTGAACTGAGGCAGCACAGTACATGTGAGCACAGGCATTTCACTTCTAGATGGTGTTTCTGTGTGTCTGGTGTTTCTGGTGTTTCTGTGTATCTGGTGTTTCTGTGTATCTGGTGTTTCTGTGTATCTGGTGTTTCTGTGTATCTGGTGTTTCTGTGTATCTGGTGTATCCGGTGTTTCTGCTGTATCTGGTGTATCTGTGTATCTGGTGTTTCTGGGTATCTGGTGTTGCTGTGTATCTGGTGTTTTTGGGTATCTGGTGTATCTGGTGTTTCTGTGTATCTGGTGTTTCTGTGTATCTGGTGTTTCTGTGTATCTGGTGTTGCTGTGTATCTGGTGTTTTTGGGTATCTTGGGTATCTGGTGTTTCTGTGTATCTGGTGTTTCTGTGTATCTGGTGTTTCTGGGTATCTGGTGTTTCTGGTGTATAAGTTATGTAGGACTAAACATGCAATAAGTTAGGTGGGCTATCTGATGTGTCCTGGTTGAAACCTGGTTATCTGATGTGTCCTGGTTGTAACCTGGTTATCTGATGTGTCCTGGTTGTAACCTGGTTATCTGATGTGTCCTGGTTGTAACCTGGTTATCTGATGTGTCCTGGTTGTAACCTGGTTATCTGATGTGTCCTGGTTGTAACCTGGTTATCTGATGTGTCCTGGTTGTAACCTGGTTATCTGATGTGTCCTGGTTGTAACCTGGTTATCTGATGTGTCCTGGTTGTAACCTGGTTATCTGATGTGTCCTGGTTGTAACCTGGTTATCTGATGTGTCCTGGTTGTAACCTGGTTATCTGATGTGTCCTGGTTGTAACCTGGTTATCTGATGTGTCCTGGTTGTAACCTGGTTATCTGATGTGTCCTGGTTGTAACCTGGTTATCTGATGTGTCCTGGTTGTAACCTGGTTATCTGATGTGTCCTGAATGTAATCAGATCAGTACTAACAGACTCTGTGTGACAATATGAACCCTGTAAATCAACGACACAGAAGTCCTGGGCACATCAAGATGCCTGTTCCCATGGCGATGCCTTTAATGTTGTCAAAAAAAACATGCAACCAGAAAATGAAATCACAATGACATTCCATGACATTCCATGCCTGATTTGTCTTTGGTTAGAATATTAGAAGACAAGCATGTGCATAACACCCTAATAAAACCCCAACCCCAACCCTAAACCCTAACCCCAACCCTAACCACAACCCTAACACCAACCCCAACCCTAACCCAAGCTTGTTTCGTAGAGCCATTATTTGTGTGAGTGACATGTTCAACATTAACAATAACACATGACTGTAACTTGAAAAATGGCAATTACTGAAAATGTAAAGCAGATGTGGCAATAGAACTGGGGGCCTTCTCTCATGTTCCCTCTCTCTCATGTTCCCTCTCTCTCATGTTCCCTCTCTCTCATGTTCTCTCTCTCTCATGTTCCCTCTCTCATGTTCTCTCTCTCTCATGTTCTCTCTCCCTCATGTTCTCTCTCTCTCTTGTTCTCTCGCTCTCATGTTCCCTCTCTCTCTCATGTTCTCTCTCTCTCTCATGTTCCCTCTCTCTCTCATGTTCCCTCTCTCTCTCATGTTCCCTCTCTCTCATGTTCCCTCTCTCTCATGTTCCTCTCTCTCATGTTCTCTCTCTCTCATGTTCTCTCTCTCTCATGTTCCCTCTCTCATGTTCCCTCTCTCATGTTCTCTCTCTCTCATGTTCCCTCTCTCATGTTCCCTCTCTCTCATGTTCCCTCTCTCTCATGTTCCCTCTCTCTCATGTTCTCTCTCTCTCATGTTTCTCTCTCTCTCGTTCTCTCTCTCTCATGTTCTCTCTCTCATGTTCTCTCTCTCACGTTCTCTCTCTCTCTCATGTTCCCTCTCTCTCATGTTCCCCCTATCTCATGTTCCCTCTCTCTTATGTTCTCTCTCTCTCATGTTTCCTCTCTCTCTCATGTTCTCTCTCTCTCATGTTCCCTCTCTCATGTTCCATCTCTCTCATGTTCCCTCTCTCTCATGTTCCCTCTCTCTCATTTCCCTCTCTCTCATGTTCCCTCTCTCTCATGTTCCCTCTGTCATGTTCCCTCTGTCATGTTCCCTCTGTCATGTTCCCTCTGTCATGTTCCCTCTGTCATGTTCCTCTGTCATGTTCCCTCTCTCATGTGCCCTCTCTCTCATGTTCCCTCTCTCTCATGTGCCCTCTCTCTCATGTTCCCTCTCTCTCATGTTCCCTCTCTCTCATGTTCCCTCTCATGTTCCCTCTCTCATGTTCTCTCTCTCATGTTCCCTCTTCCATGTTCCTTCTCTCTCATTTTCTCTTTCTCATGTTCCCTCTCTCATGTTCCCTCTCTCATGTTCTCTCTCTCATGTTCTCTCTGTCATGTTCTCTCTCTCATGTTCTCTCTCTCATGTTCTCTCTCTCTTCCTATCTCTCTTTTCTTGGTTATATATGGGACACATGGACTCCATACCAGGCATTGTTCAAAAGAAAATTTAAAGCTTGAACATTTAAAGCTTGAACATTTAAAGCTTGATAAAGCTCTCAGACACTGTGAACACTTCTGCTTCTGGCGTCTCACCAGAGCCGATTGAATCAGTATATTAGTCACTGTAATTTAATTATTTTCATAATCAAAACTCCTTCACTATCACACTCTAAAATATGCCTTCTATCAGATATTTGAGGTTCTACAAACATGTCAGTTTGGATTGTACTAATAGGCTAACTTATTATTCTTTGATAAATGTTGAATCACTGAATGGTTTTCCAAACTATTAATAATATCAGAATTCATGATAAAGCTTTTTGGGTTTATTTCAACAGTGTATCGTCTAACTAGGATTGTGGACGCTGTATCCTCCTCCAAGGTCTATTCAGTCCCATGTCACACTCCCTCTCTGGACAAGCCAGTTCCAGTTAATATGAATCAGATGCTGAAACTCCATGAGAGAACATGGCTGTTTCTTTAATACTCACACACACACACACACACACACATTTACAATGAAATCATTTTTGATTGGCATTTTGGGGCTTTTTTCTATCCATCCGTTCTGACATATTCATTACTTTCTAGTAAAGTCCTTTGGAGATACCACTAGATATTGGAACCACTAGATATTGGAACCACTAGATATAGGAACCACTGGATATAGTGAAACCACTAGCTATAGGAACCACTGGATATAGGAACCACTGGATATTGGAACCACTGGATATTGGAACCACTGGATATTGGAACCACTGGATATAGGAACCACTGGATATAGGAACCACTGGATATAGGAACCACTGGATATAGGAACCACTAGATATAGGAACCACTAGATATAGGAACCACTAGATATAGGAACCACTAGATATAGGAACCACTAGATATAGGAACCACTAGATATTGGAACCACTAGATATTGGAACCACTAGATATAGGAACCACTGGATATAGTAACCACTGGATATAGGAACCACTGGATATAGGAACCACTGGATATTGGAACCACTAGATATTGGAACCACTAGGTATTGAAACCAGTATATATTGGAACCACTAGGTTTTGGAACCAGTAGATATTGGAACCACTAGGTATTGGAACCACTGGATATCGGAACCAGTAGATATAGGAACCACTGGATATTGGAACCACTAGATATTGGAACCACTAGGTATTGAAACCAGTATATATTGGAACCACTAGGTTTTGGAACCAGTAGATATTGGAACCGCTAGGTATTGGAACCACTGGATATCGGAACCAGTAGATATTGGAACCACTAGGTGGAACAAGTAAATTGATTGATGTCTTTTTCGTTGGATTCTGACCATAGAATACAAATAATGTCTCCAGTTTTTACTGGTTTGTGTAAAGTTCCAATAACTAATAGTAAGATGATATATTAAGCTAACAATACAATAGGTTGTGGAATGAATTTTGTAATTTTTAGTTACACAATGAAATGTTAGTTACGTTACAAACCTTTAGCGTTAACTTGTGTTAGCAGGGGTCGTTGAAAGTAGAATCACTCTAAGCATTTAGAGAAAATGTCATACAAACACAATTGTTTTAGTTAGGATGAATATTTTAACAAAATCATTAACATGTACATTCTAATTAGCTTTAACATCGCTAGCTGCATGTTTAAAAAGAATAAATTATCAATGAACAATTACCTTAGAGAACATGTTGAAGAAACAAGGTAACGTTTCTATGTCCTGTCATTTCTTTCAAAGAGTAGAACACACACATTTTAATTCAAACTAACAGTACTTTAAAAATGAGGCCTTTAATTTGTTCATTGTGATCTTACTTTGACCTGCCACCACTTTAGTGAAAGGGTTTGTTTTTACAGTTTTTTGGTTTCAGTTAAAAGCAAATAAATAATTCTCTAAAATGTCACATCCAAAGCACATGTCTAACAGCATCCCAACTGACCTGCTTTATAGTGTGGCCAGCAGATGTCTGTTTTACTGGGAGCGATGGTGTTGGAGTGTGTCTCAGTGTGTTTGTTTTAAATGCGTGTTTGGGACTTCAGAGACAATATGCACAGTGTCTGTGTGTGCCGGTGTGTGTCGTCTAGCGTGTAGCGTGTAGCATGTGGCGTGTGGCTCCTCAGATACGTTTTAACCTTGATTCGTGTTGAAAGCTGCCTGGGTTCTGTGCACTCAGTTCTGGGGGCCGCAAAACGGTACCATTTGTAGAGCGAAAAACGCGAGCCTGTCCACTTGCCGGTTTTGTTAATATGTAAATATAATCTCTCTGCAGTTAAAATTCAGCACCATGACAGACATTCAAATACAGGAAAAGTGGTACTCTACTGATCAAAGACATTGGAAAACTTAAACTGATCCACAGGTAGGCAAAGTATGTTCCGTACAAAATGTTTTTGAGTACACGATTTCTCCCTGCTTTTGTATCCAGCTTTCTCCTCTGTAGGCAAAATCAGATGGAAGGTGGTGTGAGCCATTTAGAAAATGTAAAATTCGGAGCAGCTTTGAGCGACAAAATGTGGAGTTTAAGGGAGAGTGACAATGTGACAAGGAAGGAGGTAGTAGGAGAAAATCAGGATGTGAAATGACCGAAGGAATGGTGTGAGAGAATGGATAGTATTTCACTGTCCTGCCATTCTATTGTGCTATAGGTGACTTAGCTACAGTGCTATAGGTGACTTAGTTATTGTGCTATAGGTGACTTAGCTATTGTGCTATAGGTGACTTAGCTACAGTGCTATAGGTGACTTAGTTATTGTGCTATAGGTGACTTAGCTATAGTGCTATAGGTGACTTAGCTATTGTGCTATAGGTGACTTAGCTATAGTGCTATAGGTGACTTAGCTACAGTGCTATAGGTGACTTAGCTATTGTGCTATAGGTGACTTAGCTATTGTGCTACAGGTGACTTAGCTATTGTGCTATTGCTGACTTAGCTATTGTGCTATAGGTGACTTAGCTACAGTGCTATAGGTGACTTAGCTACAGTGCTATAGGTGACTTAGCTATTGTGCTATAGGTGACTTAGCTATTGTGCTATAGGTGACTTAGCTATTGTGCTATTGCTGACTTAGCTATTGTGCTATAGGTGACTTAGCTATTGTGCTATAGGTGACTTAGCTATTGTGCTATAGGTGACTTAGCTATTGTGGTATTGCTGACTTAGCTATTGTGCTATTGCTGACTTAGCTATTGTGCTATAGGTGACTTAGCTATTGTGCTATAGGTGACTTAGCTATTGTGCTATAGGTGACTTAGCTATAGTGCTATAGGTGACTTATCCATTCTAATGTACCTCCATTAAAACTAACTAGAAGGGAAAATCTAATTTAAATATACTGCATTAATTTGCACTGTCAGTGAAAGAGTAGAGCCAGTAGGTTCACCTAATCAGAAGAACCCACTGGTGAGATCCCAATAATGTCACATACACAGTAAGTAACTTTCTGGATTATTTTTTCTACCATCAGCTTTCATTTTTCGCTCCCTCAAAAGAAAACATTGGTAATGTATTCCTGAGTTGGAATGGCTGAGAACTCCATGCTGTAATGGCTCCGCGAAGCATAGCGTCTCTGGCGTAACTCTGGCCCGGAATGTGAGGTTGAACAGGAAGCATGAAAGTGCGTGGAAAACGATGAAGAAAATAAAAAGAAACTTGGCACTTCATCTCCTCACTGTCATGTATTCTCACTGACATCATCATTGTAAAATTAGGAACCTGGTTTCTTCTTTCCTGCAGATGTGGAAGCTTGAAATTCTGTGGGACTCTGCCACATTTCATCAGCCATTTCCCCCTCAGTGGCTTCCAGAAACAGGGCCCGGCTGCATGTGTTTCTGACCTGTTCCTCCAACTCCTCTAACCTGACACCCTTCACTCCTGCCACCAATAGCACTTCTTTCCTTTTTTCTTCCATTTCCCTCTATTTCACTCTCCACTTCCAGTCTCTCTTTCTCTTTCTTTCTCTCTCTCTTTCTCTCTCTCTCTCCCTTTCTTTTCTCTCTCTCTCCCTCTCTCTCTCTCCATCTCTCCCCCCCTCCTCCGTTCCTCCACTGCCTGCTATCCGGTATCCAGAGCAGTGGCTACCTAATCCCAGGCAGTTTTCCAGTAAGGCCCACACCTGTGGCTGATTGAATCCTTCTGGAGTACAAAGGCCCTAATTTATGACCCTAGAGGAGCACCGTGCCCCATCCACAGCTGCACACAGGCCAGGAAAAGGAAGTTGTTCATCACACTGCTGTATTTCACTGACAATGGTCACAGCATAGCTGCTTCTCTGCATGGTTGTTTGACTGACAGGGTGGTGTCAGGGAGACACTACTGGGGTGAATGCAGGTGGGAGGAAGAGTATCAGGTACAGAGGATCCTGGGATGCAATCAGAAGGGGGTGAAATCTGGGATTAGAGTTAAGATTAGGGTTAAGGCTGGAATTAGGGTTAGGGTTAGGGTTAAGGCTGGAATTAGGGTTAGGTTTAAGATTAGGGTTAAGGCTGGAATTAGGGTTAGGGTTAAGATTAGGGTTAAGGCTGGAATTAGGGTTAGGTTTAAGATTAGGGTTAAGGCTGGGATTTGGGTTATGGTTAAGATTAGGGTAAAGGCTGGAATTAGGGTTAAGGCTGGGATTAGGGTTAAGGCTGGGATTTGGGTTATGGTTAAGATTAGTGTTATGTTTAAAACTGTGATTCAGGTTAAGGCTGGGTTTAGGGTTATGGCTGGGGTTAGGGTTAAGATTAGGGTTAAAACTGGGATTAGGGTTTAGGCTGGGTTTAGGGTTACGATTATGGTTAAGGCTGGGATTAGGGTTAAGACTGGGAGTAGGGTTATGGTTAAGATTAGGGTTAGGGTTAAAACTAGGATTAGGGTTAAGGCTGGGGTTAGGGTTAAGGCTGGGTTTAGGGTTAATGCTGGGATTTGGGTTAAGGCTGGGACTAGGGTTAATATTATGGTTAAGGCTGGGATTAGGGTTAAGGCTGGGATTAGGGTTAAGGCTGGGGTTAGGGTTAAGATTATGGTTAAGGCTGGGGTTAGGGCTAGGAAAAAGGCTTAAATACTTATCTCCTTTGAGGTGAAATCAAATTCTTATCTTTAATTAGTGAGGAAAAGTATCAACTTGTTGATTTCTTCTTCATATGTGGGCTTAGAGCAGAAGCTTGGGTCAATAGAAGTCAGCCAGAACCAATCGATGTGTCCTGTAAATTCTATTTCCTGACTGCATATTCTGAAGACCAAGTCTCTTGTGTAGATAGGTGAGTGGAGCAAACTAAGCCTCTGTGATAATTATGCAAAGAAACTCTTGTAATGTGAGGTAGTAGTGCCATAAAACAGATGTAATGTGAGGTAGTAGTGCTATTAAACAGATGTCATGTTAGGTAGTAGTGCCATAAAACAGATGTAATGTGAGGTAGTAGTGCTATTAAACAGATGTAATGTGAGGTAGTAGTGCTATTAAACAGATGTAATGTGAGGTAGTAGTGCTATTAAACAGATGTAATGTGAGGTAGTAGTGGTATTAAACAGATGTAATGTGAGGTAGTAGTGCTATTAAAACAGATGTAATGTGAGGTAGTAGTGCTATTAAACAGATGTAATGTGAGGTAGTAGTGCTATTAAACAGATGTAATGTGAGGTAGTAGTGCTATTAAACAGATGTCATGTTAGGTAGTAGTGCTATTAAACAGATGTAATGTGAGGTAGTAGTGGTATTAAACAGATGTAATGTGAGGTAGTAGTGCTATTAAACAGATGTAATGTGAGGTAGTAGTGTATTAAACAGGTGAGCAACTTTTAATTCAGTTGACCACCCAATTGTAACTCTACAATTTCTCATTCTGGTACAATGACATTTTTTAAAATTAATATTAAAGTAAGTTTGTCATAGGATTTCGATTTAGCCTGACTTCTCCTCCTGACTTATCCTCCTGACTTATCCTCCTGACTTATCCTCCTGACTTATCCTCCTGACTTATCCTCCTGACTTATCCTCCTGACTTATCCTCCTGACAAACATTCCGGTTGCCTGTTAGTCATTTTGTTATTCTAAACATTCTTTTAACAGATCGGTGAGGGGAAACAACATCTGGGAGCTTCTCCTCAGTTGCTCAGCTCTGTCGAGATATGCCATAGTCTCCTGCCCGGCAAACGCTGCTGGGACTCTGTGGTCGTTCTCTGCCTCTCTGTGCGTGTGGAACACAGCGAATGCAGCTGGTCTGAAAGCATTGGTGGTGTTTTCTCATGTATGCTGTGAGTTGTATTTGCAGATCCCTGGGCGTCTCAGTACGCTCCCAGAGCCAGACCACCTGTATGAATTAAAACTGCAGCCTGACGACTCAAAACCTCGTCATCAGGATCCACACACATGAAAACATGTTATTATAACACAAGCACTTTAAAATAAATTACATTTTACTAATATTATTAAGAGGTGTATTGTTTTATTTTGCAGAATAGATTGATGCAGTTCAATCATGATTAATATAATTCAAAAGCGTACTGATTGGTAATCTATAAAATATGCTTAGCTTCCGGCACATTCTGACAGCCAACTCATGTACAGCTTTCTTGTTAGATCTTATTAGTTATTTTCTTAGCAATTAAAAGATAAATAGCCAAACTGTTTGGAATAGTTTGATTAGAACTGCTATGTTCCTAAATGTAAAAGCACTCGCAGGGTATTTACATATTAGCTAAATTATATTTTTCTACTTTAAGTTCAGTCCAAAGTAAAATACAGTGAATGCGTTATTCTGGATTTTTTTGTTGTAATTCTGTCTTTCACTGTTCAAATAAACCTACCATTAAAACCTACAATTTATAGACTGATGGCTTAGACTCATGTCTTTGTCAGTGGGCAAATGTACAAAATCAGCCAGGGATCAAATAATTTCTTCCTTTACTGCAAATCAAGAGTTACGTGTGATGTTTGAGGTTAGGTCGGAGCTTGTGCACACTCAGTTTAACCCTAACCCTGTAGGTGTACTAACCCTAACCCTGTAGGTGCCCTAACCCTAACCCTGTAGGTGCCCTAACCCTAACCCTGTAGGTGCACTAACCCTAACCCTGTAGGTGCACTAACCCTAACCCTGTAGGTGCACTAACCCTAACCCTGTAGGTGCCCTAACCCTAACCCTGTAGGTGCACTAACCCTAACCCTGTAGGTGCACTAACCCTAACCCTGTAGGTGTATTAACCCTAACCCTGTGGGTGCACTAACCCTGTAGGTGTATTAACCCTAACCCTGTGGGTGCACTAACCCTGTAGGTGTATTAACCCTAACCCTGTGAGGTGAACTACAGTAGTTACTGTCTGTTTTTAATGTTACTAATATTAATAACAGGCCCTAATATCTCAAACATTTATTTCAGTCTTGCTTCCCACCACAGATCACATTTGCTCGTGTTTTTGTACACCTTTCTTTCCACATTCCCTTCTCTCCTTTGTCACAGTGGAGAAAAGTTATTACAAAATATGCAATTGTGGACTCTTCTAAATGTTACCTCACCAAGGTTGTCAGTGACATGAAGGGAAGGAGGACATCATAATTCATCTTAAAACAACAGGAGGTTGGGTCTGGAGTTTCTAATCATGTGTCTTATGTAAACGTGAATGTAACAAGTTTTTATAGCTTTTGGGTAACTTATGTACCTGCTGAGTTCAAAGTGAAACACCCAGCTAAGCTATATAAAGAAACGGTTTCTCCAAAGTGTAGTCAAGCACCAAAGAACTTCACACCACTCTTCTGTGGAAAAAAAGAGATGTGATGTTAAAGAGGACTTGTGATTGTTAATAACTTGAATACTTGTTACATGCATTACGTTTTTCCCGTTTCTTAGGATTCTCATGATGTAATTGTTTAAACTGCGAGACTTGTTAGTATAGCTAAAAGTATACGACCATGCCTGAATATATTCAACTGACACAGGCATGGTTGCCAGGCAACAGCCACAAACACACACACTAGCTACTGCTGCTGCTGTATGTTGAATGTGTCTGTCTCTGGGCAGTTTACACCCAAAACATCTAATGCTAGCGTGCCAGTTAGCACCTGCTGTATGTGTATGCATACATTCAAACAACTAACGTTAGCATGTTAGCGAGTGTTAGCACGCTAGCTAGCTAGCTACTCCTGTATGAGGTCCAACTCACTAACAGAGTTGGAACTCACTTACAGAGTTGGACCTTACTAACACCACAAACCTGCCAAGCATTGTGACAACTAGTCAAGCTGGCAATCATAATACTGATAAAGAGAATCAATACATCAAAATGTGCACATTAAAATAAGAAAAGTAAATGCTTTACAAATTGACCCACATTTCTAATTTTGTGTAGATTGATGGCAAAAGAAACCATTAGACATGAGTGTAGATATGGAGAAAGTGAAGGGGTCTGAATTATTCCAGTGAATTATTCCAGTCAAGGCTCTGTATATTTTATTGCTTTCCTCATGTTACATTTATATAATGTATCCTAACCGTTGACTAGTACTGTATAAACAAAAGCCCTTCACTGGCATGTATTGTTTACTTAGTGATGTTCTATTTAAAGTGTATATTTCATAAGAATACAAGTTGAACAGGGGAACTTACTCACATCCACAAACTGTCAGATTGTCTAGTAAACTGTGATGATTCAAGGAAAGCTTCTTAGTTCAAAGTTTTTTCAGCTTGGGGAAGGAAAAGAAAGACGTTTGGCTTTTGCAGTCCAGGATGGAGTAGGCTATTGCAAATGTGCCATTCATTTATCGTGACCTCATTTCCATTTCAGAAATTATTTCTGACAGCAGTACACTTCCTCCGGCTCCAACAAATTCGCAATTGGTCATGAAAGAAAATAAACCTCCGAAATATTCGACTTTCAGAAGCCAATTTGAGTGCTGCCTGACACCCACCGACCAGAACCGAAGCCACCAGACCCGAAGCCACCAGACCCGGAGCCACCAGAACCGGAGCCACCATAACCGAAGCCACCATAACCGAAGCCACCAGAACCGCAGCCAACAGAACCACAGCCACCAGAACCGGAGCCACCAGAACCAGAGCCACCGGAACCAGACTCACCAAAAACAAAGCATATCGCAATCTGCCTCAACTTACCAGAATTTCTCAAATTGCACCAATTTCAGCTGCTGTCAGTGATTAAAGCCATTTGGAAACTGAACGTATGTCTTTGCCCCATGTCAATTATTAGGCCATTGATTACAATAATGTGGGAAATTGGCCATTGGAATCAAAACTATTCCCGCAGACACCTGGCCCCCTCGCTAGACACATCCAATATGGCTACCCAATAGCCTCCTATAGACACATCCAACATGGCTACCCAATAGCCTCCTATAGACACATCCAACATGGCTACCCAATAGCCTCCTATAGACACATCCAACATGGCTACCCAATAGCCTCCTATAGACACATCCAACATGGCTACCCAATAGCCTCCTATAGACACATCCAACATGGCTACCCAATAGCCTCCTATAGACACATCCAACATGGCTACCCAATAGCCTCCTATAGACACATCCAACATGGCTACCCAATAGCCCCCTATAGACACATCCAACATGGCTACCCAATAGCCTCCTATAGACACATCCAACATGGCTACCCAATAGCCTCCTATAGACACATCCAACATGGCTACCCAATAGCCTCCTATAGACACATCCAACATGGCTACCCAATAGCCTCCTATAGACACATCCAACATGGCTACCCAATAGCCTCCTATAGACACATCCAACATGGCTACCCAATAGCCTCCTATAGACACATCCAACATGGCTACCCAATAGCCCCCTCGCTAGACACATCCAACATGGCTACCCAATAGCCTCCTATAGACACATCCAACATGGCTACCCAATAGCCTCCTATAGACACATCCAACATGGCTACCCAATAGCCTCCTATAGACACATCCAATATGGCTACCCAATAGCCCCCTATAGACACATCCAACATGGCTACCCAATAGCCTCCTATAGACACATCCAACATGGCTACCCAATAGCCCCCTATAGACACATCCAACATGGCTACCCAATAGCCTCCTATAGACACATCCAATATGGCTACCCAATAGCCTCCTATAGACACATCCAACATGGCTACCCAATAGCCTCCTATAGACACATCCAACATGGCTACCCAATAGCCTCCTATAGACACATCCAATATGGCTACCCAATAGCCCCCTATAGACACATCCAACATGGCTACTCAATAGCCTCCTCACTAGACACATCCAACACCACATTTACCATCTGGATTCAAACCTATCAGTTTATTAATAAGGTCTTGTAGCTTGGCTCTTTGGTCTGTCATACAGCTCCATCAGCAGGCCTCCCTTCAGATGGTGATGGCTTGGAAAAGAGATCAAACCAGGAAGACATGGTCTTTATGGTACAGGAAGGTTAACATGACCACACACACTCGTGTTTAGATGGATTAGTACAGAGCACTTATGCTACAGTATAAAAGTATCAGCAATGTGCAGTCTTGTTTTGGGTGGATGAGTTTTCGGGGTGTAAATCCATATGTGGACAGAGAAAAGATAACACGATTAGCTTGAGTCACTCCCTAAAACAGCAGCTCATTTTGGTGACTAACCTCCAGGGGGTAAAGACAGGTTTTTGTGAAATCGTTCTTTTGAAATCCTTGTTTCCCGTTCTGACCAACCCCTTTCCTGGACCTTTCCCTTGCGGTTCAGAAAAGAAGACTCTAGCCCTAACACCAGCAGAGATGTACACGCTCTTTGGGTTAGGGTTTGGGTTAAACTCAGTGGGTTAGGGTTAAACTCAGTGGGTTAGGGTTAGGGTTTGGGTTAGAGTTAAGGTTTGGCTTCGGGTTAACCTAACCCTAACTCTGCTTATGGATCTGTGAAGCAGAATTGGTTGAGTGTACCACCTGCATTTATGCATTCACTACCCTAAATCACTCTAGATGAGAGTGTCTGCTAAATGACTTAAATGTAGATGTTCTTCATGAAGACTGTACTGTTAGGTCTCCCTTTGCTGTGGTCAAATTGATCCGTAACCATATAGTCCTGTAATTGACTGCAAGTGAACTTACATCAAAGGCCGGGGAGATCTGGAAAATGTTCATTCATGCAGCGTTTTAACAAAGACTTGATTATTAGATGATACTTCCATCTGCATTGAAATGATCCAGAGGTCCATTCTGGCTCTCCAGGAGCTAGACTCACATGTTAATGCTGTTTACACAAGCCCTGCCCTCGTAATACACATTATAATTCCTATTACCACAGGCAGTCAGGAATCCACCAAATCCATGCCAAGTGCAACTTAAAAAATAAGGATCCAACAGGAAATGCTTATAAGAGTAAAAACTCACTTGTTCAGCTCCAAGCAGCTTCTATGAAGCAGCATTGGTGCATATTAGTGTGATGGGAGCGGGCATGGGAGCGGGCATGGGAGCGGGCTTGAGAGCGGGCATGGGAGCGAGCATGGGAGCGGGCATGGGAGCGGGCATGGGAGCGGGCATGAGAGCGGGCATGGGAGCATTTTAAATTAAATAAAATGCTCACAATTTCCTAAAAGGTATTTTGTTTTGGAACAAGCTGAACACTGAATGACCTGTAGTCCAGAAGGCCTAATGACCTGTAGTCCAGTCCTAATGACCTGTAGTCCAGAATGTCTAATGACCTGTAGTCCAGAAGGCCTAATGACCTGTAGTCCAGAAGGCCTAATGACCTGTAGTCCAGAAGGCCTAATGACCTGTAGTCCAGAAGGCCTAATGACCTGTAGTCCAGAAGGTCTAATGACCTGTAGTCCAGAGTGCATTGATTCACTCTCTAAGGATGTTCAGACATTCCTCAATAAATGGCCTGAATGGACCACGCTAATGAGAAAGGCTTCAGTGCTTTCATTTTCCCTTCTCTCACTCTCCTTCTATCTGTCTCACGCACGCACACACGCACGCACACGCACGCACGCACGCACGCACGCACGCAAACACACACACACATGTGAATTTCCCATTGCTAAAGATATTTTCATACTGCTTTGCCAAAGACTTCACCAATAAGGCAGATACTGCTTTTAACTGGATGAAAACACATGACATAGGATGTATAATTATTATTGAGGTGTGAAGCAGGTTGTACATGAGGTTAACTGTAGTGAATAAGGGTGTGACCTCTATACCTGTGGCACCATGTGACCCACCTATCTGACCTCTATACCTGTGGCACCATGTGACCCACCTATCTGACCTCTATACCTGTGGCACCATGTGACCCACCTATCTGACCTCTATACCTGTGGCACCATGTGACCCACCTATCTGACCTCTATACCTGGCATACCTGTGGCACCATGTGACCCACCTATCTGACCTCTATACCTGTGGCACCATGTGACCCACCTATCTGACCTCTATACCTGTGGCACCATGTGACCCACCTATCTGACCTCTATACCTGTGGCACCATGTGACCCACCTATCTGACCTCTATACCTGTGGCACCATGTGACCCACCTATCTGACCTCTATACCTGTGGCACCATGTGACCCACCTATCTGACCTCTATACCTGTGGCACCATGTGACCCACCTATCTGACCTCTATACTTGTGGCACCTCTAGTTTCTAAGTCAGACAACAGGAGCGTGGGACAAATAAAAAATAAAGAGTGTAACAGAGCGATTGTGTGTGCAGGCTCATCTGGATACATTTGGTTCATGCCAAAGATGAGTTCCTGAATTCCTTCAGTGTGAATATGGTTCTCCTGGGTTCTAGTATAAACCAAGAATGTTTCACTGCATAGCTGGAGCCATCAGTCATGTGTTCTTAGTCCTTGTGGTATCAAACTGTTTATGTTAGCTGCTACTTATTGCATTGGTATTAGAATGAGAATTGCAGTTCACAGTTAATAAATACTATTTCTTTCAAATTATTTTTCCTTAAAATATTTAGTGCAGACAGTGGCTTGCTGGATATATACATACATCTGAAATGTTGGAAGAACAAGACAAGACAAGTCCTTTTTCAAAACCACGCTGGTAGAAATTACAAGATAAATGTGGAGCTTCTTTACTGTGTTAAATCAGTTTGATCTATTCAGGATATAGAAATACGTAAATCTATTTATTCATGTCTAAATAAATGGCATTCCCTATAGTCAACTAATCCAAATCATTACTTCTTTCAGAACAGACAATGTAAGATGTGTATGGCGCGCGCGCACGCGCACGCGCACGCGCACACGCACACGCACACACACACAGTCGTCACCACGAGCACCGTCACCACCGTCACCACTGTCACCACGAGCACCGTCACCACCGTCACCACGAGCACTCCATGTAGTACTTGTTCCCCATCACAACCCAAAGCTGCTCAGGGCTCCCTATGCAAGGCAGAGCTAAGGGGGTACTGGGGTATGGGAGGGGCTTAACAAAGTCAAGAGGAAGGACACTGAAGATTGAAGATCAACTCACGGCCATACCTGATATATCGCCGAACACAATACTTTCATCTTTTTCTTCTGGTAACGAGACACAGTGAATCTGAGCTCTTTGATTAATAACGCCTGTTATGGCCACTCACTAATCATTTCTTATATTCCCCGTGAGCCAAGATCCTTTAGCACAAACTGTCGGCTTATGATTAATGCCATGATCTACATCTTAAGGTATTACTCTCAAGGTTTTTGGAGCTCTGTGCCTTAAACGTCTTGGAAAAACTGTGCCTTGTCCCATTGGACATGTTTGAACCGTGTATCCGGGGAAAGAAAAAAGCGTATTACTGCAAAAGCCTTCAGTGATTTTCCTGTATCATAATGTAAGCAAAAGACAGGAATTCTAGTAGATGTAACTACACAGCTGGGAGTCTGGGGAATTAACGTGACATGTTAAGCTGAAACGACCGGTGTGGCGGGAACAGAAGTGTGTTGTGCAGTGAACCAACAAACCCAATGGCTTTATGTCCACTGGTCCATTTGTGATGGCCAGAACTCATTCTGTTGAACTTACAGTAGCTGTGTTCTATTACCTGTACTGGTTTATCCTAAAAAATATAAAGTTTAAATTTAAAGCAGGTGGGCAGAAATGTTTGCCACAGTCATCATTCCCTGTTTTTCACCCTGGTGGTCAGCAGATCAAGAAGACTAAGATACTTGACAAGATATAGAGAACAAAGTGAAACGTGAGTCTAATACTTCCCGATCTACTATATACTACTATTCTTTCTGTTTGTGATAACAGATGACAAATACACACTAACAGGGAATTTGATGCCTAATCCGTAAAATCCGATCCGTGAGATGTGGTCAAAAAACAAATGGGCAAACAAATCCGACATGCAATATTTGTGATTTGATATTTATAAACAGACTCTACATGATCACGGAGCTGGCCCCTACTGGCGAGCCTGTGTGTGTGTGTGTGTAGATGTGCATGCGTACACACGTGGGTGTGCGTTAATGTGTGTGGTGGTTGGGTAGTGTGTGCCAGCACACCTGCATGTACTAATATTAACTCTAATAAAAAGCAGCTCTAACCGCATAACATGCCTCCATCGTGAGTCAACAACATGCCAGTCTGAAGCGGAACACCCTCTGTGTCTTTCAAATATGCCGCCATAAATGACACATTCCATCGGGGTTTGCTGGAGCACTGGCAGCTCCTGGGCAAGTCCTCAAAAGTTACAATATTGTCTCGTTAAAACCGGCAGAAAGACAAAGGACTAGAGGGTGTTGATCACAACTACATCTGGGCTGGTGGCGTTAACCCCTGGCACACACCAACCCCTGGCACACACCAACCCCTGGCACACACCAACCCCTGGCACACACCCTCTTCCACTCTGAAAAGGTTTGAAAAAGACTTGTATACAACTTATAAAATGTGCCGTGTCTTAGGAAAGACAGAAAAAGTAGGACCTCAGTGACCAGTGGGGACACCAGGAGTAGAGACACCAGGAGTAGAGACACCAGGAGTGGAGACACCAGGAGTGGAGACACCAGGAGTGGAGAGACCAGGGGTGGAGACACCAGGGGTGGAGACACCAGGGGTGGAGACACCAGGGGTGGAGACAACAGGAGTAGAGACACCAGGAGTAGAGGCACCAGGGGTGGAGGCACCAGGGGTGGAGGCACCAGGGGTGGAGGCACCAGGAGTAGAGACACCAGGAGTAGAGACACCAGGAGTAGAGACACCAGGAGTAGAGACACCAGGAGTAGAGACACCAGGAGTAGAGACACCAGGAGTAGAGACACCAGGAGTAGAGACACCAGGGGTGGAGGCACCAGGAGTGGAGGCACCAGGAGTAGAGACACCAGGAGTAGAGGCACCAGGAGTAGAGGCGCCAGGAGTAGAGGCGGCAGGAGTAGAGACACCAGGAGTAGAGACGCCAGGAGTAGAGACACCAGGGGTGGAGGCACCAGGAGAGGAGACACCAGGAGTGGAGGCACCAGGAGTGGAGGCACCAGGAGTAGAGACACCAGGAGTGGAGGCACCAGGAGTAGAGACACCAGGAGTAGAGACGCCAGGAGTAGAGACACCAGGAGTAGAGACACCAGGAGTAGAGACACCAGGAGTAGAGACGCCAGGAGTAGAGACGCCAGGAGTAGAGACGCCAGGAGTAGAGACACCAGGAGTAGAGACACCAGGAGTAGAGACACCAGGAGTAGAGACACCAGGAGTAGAGAGAGTGGAGCCAAGGAGTAGAGGCACCAGGAGTAGAGGCACCAGGAGTAGAGACAACAGGAGTAGAGACAACAGGAGTAGAGACAACAGGAGTAGAGACACCAGGGGTGGAGACACCAGGGGTGGAGGCACCAGGGAGGCACCAGACACCAGGGTGGAGGACACCAGGAGTAGAGGGGTGGAGGCACCAGGAGACACCAGAGACACCAGGAGTAGAGACACCAGGAGTAGAGACACCAGGAGTAGAGGCACCAGGAGTAGAGGCACCAGGAGTAGAGGCACCAGGAGTGGAGACACCAGGGGTGGAGGCACCAGGAGTGGAGACACCAGGGGTGGAGGCACCAGGAGTAGAGACACCAGGAGTGGAGGCACCAGGAGTAGAGACACCAGGAGTAGAGACACCAGGAGTAGAGACGCCAGGAGTAGAGGCGCCAGGAGTAGAGACGCCAGGAGTAGAGACACCAGGAGTAGAGACACCAGGAGTAGAGACACCAGGAGTAGAGACACCAGGAGTAGAGACACCAGGAGTAGAGACACCAGGAGTAGAGACACCAGGAGTAGAGACACCAGGAGTGGAGACACCAGGAGTGGAGACACCAGGAGTGGAGACACCAGGAGTGGAGACACCAGGAGTAGAGACACCAGGAGTAGAGACACCAGGGTAGAGACACCAGGGGTGGAGACACCAGGGGTGGAGACACCAGGGTAGAGACACCAGGGGTGGAGACACCAGGGGTGGAGACACCAGGGGTGGAGACACCAGGAGTAGAGACACCAGGGGTGGAGACGCCAGGAGTAGAGACGCCAGGAGTAGAGACACCAGGAGTGGAGCCACCAGGAGTGGAGCCACCAGGAGTGGAGCCACCAGGAGTAGAGGCACCAGGAGTAGAGGCACCAGGAGTAGAGGCACCAGGAGTAGAGACACCAGGAGTAGAGACACCAGGGGTGGAGACACAAGGGGTGGAGGCACCAGGAGTGGAGACACCAGGAGTAGAGACACCAGGAGTGGAGACACCAGGGGTGGAGGCACCAGGGGTGGAGACACCAGGGGTGGAGACACCAGGGGTGGAGACACCAGGGGTGGAGGCACCAGGAGTGGAGACACCAGGAGTAGAGACACCAGGGTGGAGGCACCAGGAGTAGACACCAAGAGTAGAGACACCAGGAGTAGAGACACCAGGAGTAGAGACACCAGGAGTAGAGACACCAGGAGTAGAGACACCAGGAGTAGAGACACCAGGAGTGGAAACACCAGGAGTGGAGGGACCAGGAGTGGAAACACCAGGGGTGGAGACACCAGGAGTAGAGACACCAGGAGTAGAGACACCAGGAGCAGAGACACCAGGAGCAGAGACACCAGGAGTAGAGACACCAGGAGTAGAGACACCAGGAGTAGAGACACCAGGAGTAGAGACACCAGGAGGAGTGGAGACACCAGGAGTGGAGACACCAGGAGTGGAGACACCAGGGTGGAGACACCAGGGGTGGAGACACCAGGGTGGAGACACCAGGAGTGGAGACACCAGGGTGGAGACACCAGGGGTGGAGACACCAGGAGTGGAGACACCAGGAGTGGAGACACCAGGAGTAGAGACACCAGGAGTAGAGACACCAGGGGTGGAGACACCAGGGGTAGAGACACCAGGAGTAGAGGCACCAGGAGTAGAGGCACCAGGAGTAGAGGCACCAGGAGTAGAGGCACCAGGAGTAGAGGCACCAGGAGTAGAGGCACCAGGAGTAGAGACACCAGGGGTGGAGGCACCAGGAGTAGAGACACCAGGGGTGGAGGCACCAGGAGTGGAGACACCAGGAGTAGAGACACCAGGAGTGGAGACACCAGGAGTGGAGGCACCAGGAGTAGAGACACCAGGGGTGGAGGCACCAGGGGTGGAGGCACCAGGAGTGGAGACACCAGGAGTGGAGGCACCAGGAGTAGAGACACCAGGGGTGGAGGCACCAGGGGTGGAGGCACCAGGAGTGGAGACACCAGGAGTGGAGGCACCAGGAGTGGAGGCACCAGGAGTGGAGGCACCAGGAGTGGAGGCACCAGGAGTGGAGGCACCAGGAGTGGAGACACCAGGAGTGGAGACACCAGGACTAGAGACACCAGGAGTAGAGACACCAGGGTGGAGGCACCAGGAGTAGAGACACCAGGAGTAGAGACACCAGGAGTAGAGACACCAGGAGTGGAGACACCAGGAGTGGAGACACCAGGAGTGGAGACACCAAGAGTAGAGACACCAAGGGTGGAGACACCAGGGGTGGAGACACCAGGGGTGGAGACACCAGGAGTGGAGACACCAGGAGTGGAGACACCAGGAGTAGAGACACCAGGAGTAGAGACACCAGGAGTAGAGACACCAGGGGTGGAGACACCAGGAGTAGAGACACCAGGAGTAGAGGCACCAGGAGTAGAGGCACCAGGAGTAGAGGCACCAGGAGTAGAGGCACCAGGAGTAGAGGCACCAGGAGTAGAGACACCAGGGGTGGAGGCACCAGGAGTAGAGACACCAGGGGTGGAGGCACCAGGAGTGGAGACACCAGGAGTAGAGACACCAGGAGTGGAGACACCAGGAGTGGAGGCACCAGGAGTAGAGACACCAGGGGTGGAGGCACCAGGGGTGGAGGCACCAGGAGTGGAGACACCAGGAGTGGAGGCACCAGGAGTAGAGACACCAGGGGTGGAGGCACCAGGGGTGGAGGCACCAGGAGTGGAGACACCAGGAGTGGAGGCACCAGGAGTGGAGGCACCAGGAGTGGAGGCACCAGGAGTGGAGGCACCAGGAGTGGAGACACCAGGAGTGGAGACACCAGGAGTAGAGACACCAGGAGTAGAGACACCAGGGGTGGAGGCACCAGGAGTATAGACACCAGAAAAACTGTGCCCTATTGACCCAAAAGTCAAAATAGAGTGCATATTGCTAAAACACGAAGACGGAAATGGGCCAGAGATAATATACTATTTACCAGAGTCAACCAGAACAATAAAACATAATACTAAATACAACATATTAAATACATAATACTAAATACGAAATACATAATACTAAATATGATTGGATGAATAGAACAGGTGACTGAGGTGGAGTAGTGATTCACAGTACAGAGTATTCACATATAAACAACATAATACATAACCAGCCATAAATGTTTAGGTGATAAATTTGGTTGGACTGATTAGTGTGAAGTACAACAAGATGCTTCCTTACACCATGTAACATGTTGCAAGTGTCACATGTAACATGCATGTCTTAACAACCTGCTGATCTATTACACCTTTGACCTCCTCTGGGGACACCCGATCCTAGAGTGTTAGATTGGCTTTGATGGCATTCCAAGACCAGGTGGCTGAGGATTGAAATAACTGACTCTTATGACTCTTATTCTTGGAATAAAACAAGATTGGTATCTAAGCAATTGTGTATTTTAAAGCCTGCATTTTCGGTGAAGAAATGATTCACCAGACTACACAACAGCCACGGCTCAGACAAAACATAGATGGTCTCTATGTTTGGATTTAAAAAATGGTAGAATTTTTTGTTGTTCTTTGTTATTTTTTTATTTAGTCTAAATCACTTTTATAGGACAAGCTGCAAGTGCATGGCTGCTAGCTAAATGCTATCTACAGTACACAAGTGCTGTTTATCTGCTAGCTAAATGCTATTTACAGTACACACGTGCTGTTACCCTGCTAGCTAAATGCCATCTACACTACACATGCGCTGTTACCCTGCTAGCTAAATGCTATCTACAGTACACACATGCTGTTACCCTGCTAGCTAAATGCTATCTGCAGTATACACGTGCTGTTACCCTAATAGCTAAATGCCATCTACAGTACACACGTGCTGTTACCCTAATAGCTAAATGATATCTACAGTACACACGTGCTGTTACCCTGCTAGCTAAATGCCATCTACACTACACACGTGCTGTTACCCTGCTAGCTAAATGTTATTTACAGTACACACGTACTGTTACCCTGCTAGCTAAATGCCATCTACACTACACATGTGCTGTTACTCTGCTAGCTAAATGCCATCTACACTACACACGTGCTGTTACCCTGCTAGCTAAATGCCATCTACACTACACATGTGCTGTTACCCTGCTAGCTAAATGCCATCTACACTACACATGTGCTGTTACCCTGCTAGCTAAATGCCATCTACACTACACATGCGCTGTTACCCTGCTAGCTAAATGCCATCTACACTACACACGCGCTGTTACCCTGCTAGCTAAATGCCATCTACACTACACACGCGCTGTTACCCTGCTAGCTAAATGCTATCTACAGTACACACGCGCTGTTACCCTGCTAGCTAAATGCTATCTACAGTACACACGTGCTGTTACCCTGCTAGCTAAATGCCATCTACACTACACACGTGCTGTTACCCTGCTAGCTAAATGCCATCTACACTACACACGTGCTGTTACCCTGCTAGCTAAATGCTATCTACAGTACACACGTGCTGTTACCCTACTAGCTAAATGTTATTTACAGTACACACGTACTGTTACCCTACTAGCTAAATGTTATTTACAGAACACACGTGCTGTTAACCTACTAGCTAAATGCTATCTACAGTACACACGTGCTGTTACCCTGCTAGCTAAATGCTATCTACAGTACACATGTGCTGTTACCCTGCTTGCTAAATGTAATTTACACTACACATGTGCTGTTACCCTGCTAGCGAAATGCTATCTACAGTACACATGCACTGTTACCCTGCTAGCTAACTGCTATCTACAGTACACACATGCTGTTACCCTGCTAGCTAAATGCTATCTGCAGTACACACGTGCTGTTACCTTAATAGCTAAATGCTATCTACAGTACACACGTGCTGTTACCCTAATAGCTAAATGATATCTACAGTACACACGTGCTGTTACCCTAATAGCTAAATGCCATCTACAGTACACATGTGCTGTTACCCTGCTAGCTAAATGCCATCTACACTACACATGTGCTGTTACCCTGCTAGCTAAATGCCATCTACACTACACACGTGCTGTTACCCTGCTATCTAAATGGTTACCCTCTAGCTAAATGTACACACGTGCTGTTACCCTGCTAGCTAAATGCCATCTACACTACACACGTGCTGTTACCCTGCTAGCTAAATGCCATCTACAGTACACACGTGCTGTTACCCTACTACTAAATGTTATTTACAGTACACACTGTTACCCTACTAGCTAAATGTTATTTACTGTTACCATGCTAGCTAAAATACAGTACACCGTGCTGTTACCCTCTAAATGCTATCTGCAGTACACACGTGCTGTTACCCTACTAGCTAAATGTTATTTACAGTACACACGTACTGTTACCCTACTAGCTAAATGTTATTTACAGAACACACGTGCTGTTACCATGCTAGCTAAATGCTATCTACAGTACACACGTGCTGTTACCCTGCTAGCTAAATGCTATCTACAGTACACACGTGCTGTTACCCTGCTAGCTAAATGCTATCTACAGTACACACGTGCTGTTACCCTGCTAGCTAACTGCTATCTACAGTACACACGTGCTGTTACCCTGCTAGCTAAATGTTATTTACACTACACATGCGCTGTTACCCTGCTAGCTAAATGCTATCTACAGTACACACGTGCTGTTACCCTGCTAGCTAAATGCTATCTACAGTACACACGTGCTGTTACCCTGCTAGCTAAATGCTATCTACAGTACACACGTGCTGTTACCCTGCTAGCTAAATGCTATCTACAGTACACACGTGCTGTTACCCTGCTAGCTAACTGCTATCTACAGTACACACGTGCTGTTACCCTGCTTGCTAAATGTTATTTACACTACACATGCGCTGTTACCCTGCTAGCTAAATGCTATCTACAGTACACATGCACTGTTACCCTGCTAGCTAACTGCTATCTACAGTACACACGTGCTGTTACCCTGCTAGCTAAATGCTATCTACAGTACACACGTGCTGTTACCCTGCTAGCTAACTGCTATCTACAGTACACACGTGCTGTTACCCTAATAGCTAAATGCTATCTACAGTACACACGTGCTGTTACCCTGCTAGCTAACTGCTATCTACAGTACACACGTGCTGTTACCCTGCTAGCTAACTGCTATCTACACTACACATGCACTGTTACATTGCACAAACAAGGAGGGAGATCTGGCTTCAATCACACAGTAGGTCATGTTCTCAACTCACCGTCCTTGCGGCTAACCATGATTCATGTCAGTCAGAAAGGCAATGATGTAAGATTAACCATTACCACATGGAGATGGAGTATAGACAAGACTGGACCATTTTCAAATCCCTGCACACAGGCAGTGATGACCAAGGTGTGTTTATGTGTCGCCTTCTTCAACTCAAATCTGTCTTCCCCCTCACATCATCCATATATTTGAATCTAAATAAAAAAAACAATCAGGAAAGAAATTCCCCTTTAAAACAGCCAATTGATTATTCCACTTTATAACAGCCAATTGATTATTCCACTTTAAAACAGCAAATTGATTATTCCCCCCTTAAAACAGCAAATTTATTATTCCCCCCTTAAAACAGCCAATTGATTATTCCCCCCTTAAAACAGCCAATTTATTATTCTCCTTTAAAACAGCCAATGTATTATTCTCCTTTAAAACAGCCAATTGATTATTCTCCTTTAAAACAACCAATTGACTATTCTTCTTTAAACCAGCCAATTTATTATTCCCCCCTTTATAACAGCCAATTGATTATTCTCCTTTAAAACAACCAATTGATTATCCCCCCTTAAAACAGCCAATTGATTATTCCCCCCTTAAAACAGCCAATTTATTATTCCTCTTTAAAACTGCCAATTGATTAATCCACTTTAAAACAGCAAATTGATTATTCCACTATATAACAGCCAATTGATTATTCCACTTTATAACAGCCAATTGATTATTCTCCTTTAAAACAACCAATTTATTATTCCCCCGTTAAAACAGCCAATGTATTATTCCTCTTTAATACTGCCAATTGATTATTACACTTTAAAACAGCAAATTGATTATTCCACTATATAATAGCCAATTGATTATTCCACTTTATAACAGCCAAATGATTATTCCACTTTATAACAGCCAATTTATTATTCCACTTCATAACAGCCAATTGATTATTCCCCTTTAAAACAGCCAATTCATTTTTCCCCATTAAACCAGACAATTGATATATTCCCTTTTAAAATAACCAATTTAGTATTCCTCTTTAAAACTGCCAATGAATTATTCCACTTTAAAACTGCCAATTAATTATTCCCTGCTGCAACACATGTTACATTACATATAATCATGGGTGCATGCAACACATTTTAGGGCACACACACACACACACACACACACACACACACACACACACACACAAATACAGGCAGGTTGTGTTTAATGTCTGTTTCATCCAGATTCACTAAACAAAGACATCCTGTCCAAATTTGTGTCAAAACACCATGTTTAAATTCATGTTCACAAAATCATTTACTAGAGGACAGTTTCACACACTGTCTGAAGTTCACTGAGCTGACTTCAAGAGCACATTTCCTCTGCTTTAACTGTTTGGATTATCACTAAGTGATGTTAATATGTGTTATACAATATGTAAGTGATATGCTAACATAATTTATAAGTAGACTGAGAATGGGATCTGTCCACTGGTAGTTAGATGTGTGTAATGTGTAGTGTGTGTGTGGTGTAGGTAGTGTGTGTGTAGTGTAGGTAGTGTGTGTGTAGTGTAGGTAGTGTGTGTTGTGTAGGTAGTGTGTGTGTAGTGTAGGTAGTGTGTGTGTAGTGTAGGTAGTGTGTGTGTAGTGTGTGTAGTGTAGGTAGTGTGTGTGTAGTGTGTAGTGTAGGTAGTGTGTGTGTAGTGTAGGTAGTGTGTGTGTAGTGTGTGTGTAGTGTAGGTAGTGTGTGTGTAGTGTAGGTAGTGTGTGTGTAGTGTGTGTAGTGTAGGTAGTGTGTGTGTAGTGTAGGTAGTGTGTGTGTAGTGTAGGTAGTGTGTGTGTAGTGTGTTTGTAGTGTAGGTAGTGTGTGTAGTGTGTGTAGTGTAGGTAGTGTGTGTGTAGTGTAGGTAGTGTGTGTGTAGTGTAGGTAGTGTGTGTGTAGTGTGTGTAGTGTAGGTAGTGTGTGTGTGTAGTGTGGGTGGTAGTGTGTGTAGTGTGTGTGTAGTGTAGGTAGTGTGTGTGTAGTGTAGGTAGTGTGTGTAGTGTAGGTAGTGTGTGTGTAGTGTAGGTAGTGTGTGTGTAGTGTGTGTGTAGTGTAGGTAGTGTGTGTGTAGTGTAGGTAGTGTGTGTGTAGTGTAGGTAGTGTGTGTGTAGTGTAGGTAGTGTGTGTGTAGTGTAGGTAGTGTGTGTGTAGTGTGTGTGTAGTGTAGGTAGTGTGTGTGTAGTGTAGGTAGTGTGTGTGTAGTGTGTGTGTGTAGTGTAGGTAGTGTGTGTGTAGTGTGTGTAGTGTAGGTAGTGTGTGTGTAGTGTAGGTAGTGTGTGTGTAGTGTGTGTGTAGTGTAGGTAGTGTGTGTGTAGTGTGTGTAGTGTAGGTAGTGTGTGTGTAGTGTGTGTGTAGGTAGTGGTACCATTCTAACAATGGTATATAAATGTTTTTTGATTGATGATTACATTTTATTACACACATTTTTATTATATTCATATTATATATTCTTTCTATAGATGACGACATTTGTGTCACATATAAAGTAAATCTGAATATTCAAACAACAAAAGATCTATTATTCTTGTTTATTATGGAGGAACACAGGTCATTTCAGCAATGAAACTTCTGTCCAGCAGGTGGCGTGTTTTCCAGTCCTACTAGGTGATGCTTGTCTGAGTTTCAGGAGGACTGGATATCTGTTCTGAAGCAGTCAGAAAATCACAATCACATGGACCACAAGAACGTGTGCACGTTGTCATCGTAATATTAGCAACACATTTCCACAGCAAACCGCATGTTTATTGTGTTACCTGGTCCATTGGTGTTTTATATGTTATAGGTTTATGTAGGCCTAGGATTTGGTTTTGTGGATCATATGTCTTGTTAATAAAATCATGTCATAGATGTTCCTTCTAATATTAACAGTTTCAACAACATGTTCCCTGCTATACTGAAGATATATTTACTTGAGATATGTTATATATTAATTAATTATATGTAATGGGCAACATCACCTCATAACTCCTATCTGTGTATTAAAACTTTCAGCTAAAATAACATTTAGGATAAATAATTATTTTTTTGTGGTGTATGGTGACCAATTAAATAATGGTTTCAGGGTGTGAAATACATGCGTGTCACTCATTTACCTCTCAATCCCAACTCATTTGTATATTTACTTTAATTAGGAGAAATTGAGAGTTGCTTTGTTAGTCGTTCACCTTGTTGAGAAGCTTGTTTTAAACAGGCCCAGAGGTCTATTTTATATATTTGAAGATCAATTTGCTTGAACTAAATGCATGAAATACTGAAATGTATTTATTTTGTGAATTTTCTGCCTTAATATTTCGAATTGAATTACAATGCCTAAAACGTGAAAGGGTTAAACCCACTTGCTTGCCCATAACACCAACTGTCTAAAAATGATTATTAACATGGATACGATTAAAAATGTAATAACATATTAATATTATTATTATAATTATAATAATATGTTATTAACAATTTCAATAACAGTAATCATTATAATTTATCTTACTTATTTTGAAGTCCAGTCATCCTTATGTTTGTTTTTTATGCAGCGTTGAAGCTATTATTACAATACATCAATATTGCTTTACACTTTTTCTATTTTTTTTACGATATGTCTTCTTTTTAAAATACTCAACTAGATACATTGGTTAAATCTTAAATTATGGGCTAGCTAGAACATAAAAAGCAT
Organism: Dallia pectoralis; assembly: GCA_029465975.1. NCBI lineage: Eukaryota > Metazoa > Chordata > Actinopteri > Esociformes > Umbridae > Dallia > Dallia pectoralis. The sequence continues at coordinate 13,003,940 of CM055757.1, forward strand.
TTATTTTTTTGCAGTTTGTAAATTGGATGGGTCTATTGGAAATTGGCATTGCCAGCTTCTCTAAAATGAAAAACATTAAATAAAGTTGACACTGTTGAACATGTTCATGCTGTCATTGGGGTAAAACTTAGTGTTTACTGTAAGGACTTCACTCATTTGTGTATGGGTTAAACTTAGTGTTTACTGTAAGGACCTCGCTCATTTGTGTATGGGTTAAACTTAGTATTTACTGTAAGGACTTCTCTCATATGTGTATGGGTTAAACTTAGTGTTTACTGTAAGGACTTCGCTCATTTGTGTATGGGTTAAACTTAGTGTTTACTGTAAGGACTTCGCTCATTTGTGTATGGGTTAAACTTAGTGTTTACTGTAAGGACTTCTCTCATATGTGTATGGGTTAAACTTAGTATTTACTGTAAGGACTTCTCTCATATGTGTATGGGTTAAACTTAGTGTTTACTGTAAGGACTTCTCTCATATGGGTTAAACTTAGTATTTACTGTAAGGACTTCGCTCATATGTGTATGGGTTAAACTTAGTGTGTACTGTAAGGACTCCTCTCATATGTGTATGGGTTACACTTATGTTTACTGTAAGGACTTCGCTCATATGTGTATGGGTTAAACTTAGTGTTTACTGTAAGGACTTCTCTCATATGTGTATGGGTTAAACTTAGTGTTTACTGTAAGGACTTCTCTCATATAGGTTAAACTTAGTGTTTACTGTAAGGACTTCTCTCATATGGGTTAAACTTATGTTTACTGTAAGGACTTCTGTCATATGTGTATGGGTTAAACTTAGTGTTTACTGTAAGGACTTCTCTCATATGTGTATGGGTTAAACTTAGTGTTTACTGTAAGAACTTCGCTCATATGTGTATGGGTTAAACTTTTTAGGGGGCTGGCCTTATGACGCGCATATGCGAGTAGAGGGTTTGGCTGCAATAAATAGGCGGTTTGAGTGCTGACCGCAGAACAGTATGAGGAGTCCTGCATTCAAACACATGTTGGGACAGCTGTAAACTACATCCTTAACTCAATGAGAACATGCGGGACACGTTTTCTTACTAACTACAACACTTTCTCTGAACGTTTTAAGACTTTGAAACCCCTTTTCACGTTTTTAACTCCAGGAGCAACTCAGCACCCAAAGGACCCCAAGCCCTTACATCTGAGCTGGTAACTATTTAATTGTAATTTATCTTATCTTACGTGAGTCATCTGTCAAAGTAGAAGGTGCAAATTGTTTCTTCTTCAGTGGATTGACAGAGAAAAGCCAAATGAACAGAAGGATTTCGATATCCTACATTTGAACACTAATTTTCTAAAAGGTGTGCTAAATAATCATTTCTAATGTGTGTAAATACATTTTAATAGTAATGCTCAGATGTCGCTGTTTTGAGCTCAGATTTTAAACATCATGTATAATATCTGGATCTGTTGTGCGACTCAAACAGGTGGGATGTTTTACAGAAACATTTATTTCAGCATTAAATCATCATGCTCAATTGGAAAATAACTATAAAATGTAAAATAAAACATATTTCGTTGCATCTCAAACCTACATGGTTCGTGTTACTTATTGGTGTTTACTTCCAGTGACCTTTTACTTTCTGGTTTATCCAGTAAATTTATTCAAACAGGCATTTTTTTCTCTCCAAGTAGTACATTTAATTCGATATATATATATATATATATATATATATATATATATATATATATATATAGAGAGAGAGATTTGGTTAATAAGCAATAGTGTAGAGGATGCTTTATATATAATATAGAATAATAAAGTAATTCATATATAATGGGTATTTAATAAAGTTATTTAAACGAAAATGTTTAGGCCGCTTTAAAACTAAATCGAAAATATGTATTTAATTGTTTATTTCGATACTTTAACAAACTGTTTTCGTTTCAGGTTATTCCATTTTAAACGAATGTCATGGCAGTTTCTTAGTGGAAGACATTTATGTATCTGAATCCTACATGGGAACTGGAATTTAATATTAGTCATAAGTGGAGCATTATTAGGTACAATATCTGGGTTTAATGTCGGCCAGATTTATTCCCCACTTGGGTGCAGAAGTAATTTGCTGTGTTTTATGGAGCTCAGATCCACATATTAATAGTGTTCTTTATTAACAAATGGTTAAAAACACGTCTGCTAATTGCTGCACAATTGACTCTTCCTCATTAACATAAATACTACAATTGACTGACTCGTCCTCATTAACATAAATACTACAATTGACTGACTCGTCCTCATTAACATAAATACTATAGGAACATAAGATTCAAACATCTGAATTTGACAATGCATGTTTGTAAAAGGGAGATGTTTGTAAATCCACTTTTAAACGAGAGAGATAAGAAAATTACATGGTGTTTATGAATAAAAATACCCAAAGGTATACCATTAATTACCTATTGGCTGTAGATATAGTTTAGTGAGTCATTGTTATTATGTTTCCTTATTATTTAATCCCAATCATGTAATCCCCACTTTATTGTACAAAAAAAATAAAAATGTAAGAATACCTTGTTGTTTATGTCTGACCTTTAACTGGTTTTAAAATTACAACATGACATATTATAGGCTGGTCTGGAGGTTATATACTTGTAATGTTATAGGCTGGTCTGGAGGTTATATACTTGTAATGTTATAGGCTGGTCTGGAGGGTATATACTTGTAATGTTATAGGCTGGTCTGGAGATTATATACTTGTAATGTTAGGCTTGTCTGGAGGTTATATACTTGTAATGTTATAGGCAGGTCTGGAGGTTATATACTTGTAATGTTATAGGCAGGTCTGGAGGTTATATACTTGTAATGTTATAGGCTGGTCTGGAGGTTATATTTGTGGCTTCACAATCCAAACTAATCCCACTAAACGTTTTCATCACATTAGCTCAGATAAACTGATTCGGATTGGTTTTGTGGGTCGGAAATAGGAACACTGGTGTGACTTTTCTTTCCAACACCAACGCAAAATCCTCCTAATTAACTAACATCGTCTAGGCAAAATGTCATTTAGGCTCAGGTCACATTTAATCCATGACATTTTGGATCTTTTTTTGAAAAGGTTAGGCCTATTGGAAGTTTTTTAGCATATACAATTTGTGAGATTACATTTGGGAATTAAGGTGTAAGGGTGTGTGCGGGACATGATCATTTCATCATCCTTATTTCTCACAACACGTCTGCTGTCGGGAGGAGGTGAGGCATTTTGCCGTTAGCGACCAACTGAGAATGGGATTTAACAGTTTTTATCATGATAGTTGAATCATTGGCATGTAGACATCAAAGGGTTAAGGATACGAGAGAACTTGAGAGCCACGGCTGATCTCACCTAATGACCTCCTAAGTAAAAGTCAATTACTTCTGCGTCATGATCAGAAAGGAGAATCCCCAGGGGACGACTAGAGTACTCTAATTAGGACACGTTTTAGACCGTGTAATAGCTGTCCCATAACTCCCCGTATTAAACAACATTGTTAATTTTCTTTAATAGGCCTATGTAAGCTATTTAGCGTATTTATGTCTATACATTTTAATTGTATTTCATTTTATCGTCATTTCGATTCATTCTAAAAAATATGAGAACATAGTAGCACTACATTCAACAAGTTTAGATAACCCATTGTCACATTAAACAATTACAAAATTCATCCCAGTAAATAATACAAACCAATAGTGGAATTACTATTAAGACATATTTGCATAGCTATACAATGTTTTTGTCTCTCCTTTTCATTTTCAAAGCAATCCATTCACACACGTTTCACGGTGCAATATCAAACAGAGAAAAGGACATGGCTTAGGTTTAATGCTTTTTTATATTTATTTATAATGGAAAGCTTAATCCCATTACAAAGGCAAAGGTGTGGTCTGGGTGCCCTGGTTAAACCTAAGACAGAATAGACAGGATTCCTTGTGTCTTTGAGCCTGACTATCAAATATGCTCCCAAACAAAGACACATTATTGTCCTTTGTTATGGCATCTTATCAGAACTTGATTAAACAGCTCACTGAGGTATTTCGCTACATGAATGCTGTCATTCTATTTACCTGTGTTTTAACAGCCTGGGACATGATTTCTGGGAACGGCAAACAGCCACACCAAACACATGCCTTCTCTCCTCTGACACACACACACACACACACACACACACACACACATACATAATACTGTGTGTGTGTGTGTGCTTGTCTGTCAGGCCACGTGTTGAGCTGCTAGTTCCTGTCGCATGGAGGTCTGGATCAGACTGCTCTTATTGCCCTCTTTGGTGAAAAAAGCACCTCCCCAGAGGAAAAATAAATCCCCTTTTATCTAAGTGACGAAAAGAGACATTCACATACATCACTCTAATTCTAAGATAATGAATCCTCTTGAAAAGCAACTAGATTATCAGCACACTTGTGTATTGGCCTGGCATTGATGTGGTTTCTCTGTGGTGGGGGTGGGGTGAGATGGTTCTGAAGGAAGGGCTAGTAGCCCCATGGAAGTGTAGAAGACCTATTGCAGAAGACCTATAGTTTAACATTTTATTTAAGTCCTTGTCCAGAATCACGAATATGCTTGTTGCTGTCATTATTGCCATTGTTGTTTTAGTCTAGTAAAAGTCACTGTGGCTATTTTGTTGCTGTTGTTCTTTAATATTACTTTTTTGAGGACTGTGTTTTTTTCACCATTCATACAAAACCCAATCTTTTTGCTGTGTTGCTTTTTTCTCCAGGGAATCCAGGTTATGTTAAAGTGATTGGTCATAATCACAACCATAAAGTGACGGATCATAATGACCACTATAATATCCACCATGGGCAGTAAGACTCTCCCAGCCCCGGTTCCCCTCCATCCCTCCCTTCAGCTGGCCAACTATTCCTTCGTCCAGGCCTCAAATGGCTTCCAGCTGCCCACAGACCAGGTCCCTGGCATCTATAGCTTCAGTGCCTTGCATGCCGTCCATCTCCACCAGTGGACCCTGGGCTACCCACCTCTCGCCTTCCCTCGCTGCACTTTCTCCAAGATCCCATCTCTGATAGACGGACGCTTCCCTGGCATGCCTTCCATCCCCGTCTTCCCCCATCTCAGCCAGCCCAAAGACCAAGCGGTCACAGCCACTGCGGTAACCACCACGAGTCTCCTCCAGGGCTCCAAGAGCAAGCAACAACCACGCTTTGACTTTGCCAACCTGGCCCTGGCTGCCACCCAGGAGGACCCTCTGAAAGCTGAGGATCTAAGCATAACGGGCACGTCTGTCGCCTCTTCGCCTCGTCATGGCGGGCTGAGCTGTCTCATCGACGTGGCCAAGCTCTCGTCACCCGAGCGGAAGCCAAGCCGTGGTCGCCTGCCATCCAAGACCAAGAAGGAGTTTGTGTGCAAGTTCTGCGGCCGCCACTTTACCAAGTCCTACAACCTGCTCATCCACGAGAGAACACACACGGATGAGAGGCCTTACACCTGCGACATCTGCCACAAAGCCTTCCGGAGGCAGGACCACCTTCGTGACCACAGGTGAGACCTACCCTAGTTAAATTAAAGGAGAGGTGAAGAGATTTCTACCCAAATGTAAGCTAGTGGACAATATGTTATTGGATATTACTGGTATACTGCCCATGTTTAATTGGTAGAATCAGCAGAATTATTTTGCCACACAACACATGAGTCATAAAATAACCTACTGTAGGACCATGAACATAACCTACTGTAGCACCATGAACATATCCTACTGTAGGACCATGAACATAACCTACTGTAGGACCATGAACATAACCTACTGTAGCACCATGAACATATCCTACTGTAGCACCATGAACATATCCTACTGTAGCACCATGAACAAAACCTACTGTAGCACCATGAACATAACCTACTGTAGCACCATGAACATATCCTACTGTAGCACCATGAACATATCCTACTGTAGCACCATGAACATAACCTACTGTAGCACCATGAACATGACCTACTGTAGCACCATGAACATATCCTACTGTAGGACCATGAACATAACCTACTGTAGCACCATGAACATAACCTACTGTAGCACCATGAACATATCCTACTGTAGCACCATGAACATATCCTACTGTAGCACCATGAACATATCCTACTGTAGCACCATGAACATATCCTACTGTAGCACCATGAACATATCCTACTGTAGCACCATGAACATAACCTACTGTAGCACCATGAACATATCCTACTGTAGCACCATGAACATATCCTACTGTAGCACCATGAACATATCCTACTGTAGCACCATGAACATATCCTACTGTAGCACCATGAACATAACCTACTGTAGCACCATGAACATAACCTACTGTAGCACCATGAACATATCCTACTGTAGCACCATGAACATACCTACTGTAGCACCATGAACATAACCTACTGTAGCACCATGAACATAACCTACTGTAGCACCATGAACATAACCTACTGTAGCACCATGAACATGACCTACTGTAGCACCATGAACATAACCTACTGTAGCACCATGAACATAACCTACTGTAGCACCATGAACATATCCTACTGTAGCACCATGAACATATCCTACTGTAGCACCATGAACAACCTACTGTAGCACCATGAACATGACCTACTGTAGCACCATGAACATATCCTACTGTAGCACCATGAACACCATGAACATAACCTACTGTAGCACCATGAACATATCCTACTGTAGCACCATGAACATATCCTACTGTAGCACCATGAACATATCCTACTGTAGCACCATGAACATATCCTACTGTAGCACCATGAACATACCTACTGTAGCACCATGAACATAACCTACTGTAGCACCATGAACATATCCTACTGTAGCACCATGAACATATCCTACTGTAGCACCATGAACATATCCTACTGTAGCACCAGCACCATGAACAAAACCTACTGTAGCACCATGAACATAACCTACTGTAGCACCATGAACATATCCTACTGTAGCACCATGAACATAACCTACTGTAGCACCATGAACATATCCTACTGTAGCACCATGAACATAACCTACTGTAGCACCATGAACATAACCTACTGTAGCACCATGAACATATCCTACTGTAGCACCATGAACATATCCTACTGTAGCACCATGAACATATCCTACTGTAGCACCATGAACATGACCTACTGTAGCACCATGAACATAACCTACTGTAGCACCATGAACATAACCTACTGTAGCACCATGAACATAACCTACTGTAGCACCATGAACATAACCTACTGTAGCACCATGAACATATCCTACTGTAGCACCATGAACATAACCTACTGTAGCACCATGAACATATCCTACTGTAGCACCATGAACATATCCTACTGTAGCACCATGAACATATACCTACTGTAGCACCATGAACTATATGAACCTACTGTAGCACCATGAACATAACCTACTGTAGCACCATGAACATATCCTACTGTAGGACCATGAACATAACCTACTGTAGCACCATGAACATATCCTACTGTAGCACCATGAACATATCCTACTGTAGCACCATGAACATAACCTACTGTAGCACCATGAACATAACCTACTGTAGCACCATGAACATATCCTACTGTAGCACCATGAACATATCCTACTGTAGCACCATGAACATATCCTACTGTAGCACCATGAACATATCCTACTGTAGCACCATGAACATATCCTACTGTAGCACCATGAACTAATGAACCTACTGTAGCACCATGAACATAACCTACTGTAGAACATATCCTACCATGAACATAACCTACTGTAGCACCATGAACATGAACATATCCTACTCCTACTGTAGCACCATGAACATATCCTACTGTAGCACCATGAACATATCCTACTGTAGCACCATGAACATAACCTACTGTAGCACCATGAACATAACCTACTGTAGCACCATGAACATACCTACTGTAGCACCATGAACATAACCTACTGTAGCACCATGAACATAACCTACTGTAGCACCATGAACATATCCTACTGTAGCACCATGAACATATCCTACTGTAGCACCATGAACATAACCTACTGTAGCACCATGAACATATCCTACTGTAGCACCATGAACATAACCTACTGTAGCACCATGAACATATCCTACTGTAGCACCATGAACATATCCTACTGTAGCACCATGAACATATACCTACTGTAGCACCATGAACATATCCTACTGTAGCACCATGAACATATCCTACTGTAGCACCATGAACATATCCTACTGTAGGACCATGAACATAACCTACTGTAGCACCATGAACATATCCTACTGTAGCACCATGAACATATCCTACTGTAGCACCATGAACATATCCTACTGTAGCACCATGAACACCTACTGTAGCACCATGAACATATCCTACTGTAGCACCATGAACATAACCTACTGTAGCACCATGAACATATCCTACTGTAGCACCATGAACATATCCTACTGTAGCACCATGAACATATCCTACTGTAGCACCATGAACATAACCTACTGTAGCACCATGCTGCTTCAGTCATTCTTTTCCATTCTCTCTGGTTTTTGAGTCTTTAGATTGATAGATTATTTTGTGAGCATATATTTTGTTAAACCTTCTGTTTACTTTTTTGTCAAACTTTCTGACCTTTGTGTCTCATCCGTCTCTTCAGGTACATCCATTCCAAAGAGAAGCCCTTCAAGTGCCAAGAGTGTGGAAAAGGTTTTTGTCAGTCCAGAACTCTAGCTGTCCACAAAACATTGCACATGCAGGTCAAGGAATTGAAGCCATCCAAGATTAAGTGATGTCACACTTAAAGGACGACACACAGGGACACTGGAAAAGCAAAGCTGAACAAGACCAAACAACCAAAGATGGAGGACAAAGTGAAACTCAAGTCCCTGGAACGTGGCTATACATCTGAACTAGAACCAAAACAAAGTTCTAGAACAAACAGTGAAATGTTAATCAACACTTGGCCAACCAAGAAAGATGCCGTTCCCTGCAGGGGGAGAGATTTGAGTATCCTGGATCTCAGTGATGCATCCAGACAGTGAATACCTTTGGACTAGATCCAATATGTTTATCTACACTCAGTTTAGAGAGAGTTGGGCTGAAGGCTGGGCGTTTGTTGGCATGATGAAGCCCTAAGGTGCAAATGGGTAATTTCTCATGGATAGATGATCTTAACCTCTCTGACAAAACTGACCTCTTAGACATTCCAGAAGACTCCCGCTTTTCATCAATATAGTTTATTTTGCAAAAGAGACTATGAAGAGTCTAACACGGTCTATGTATAAAAAACATGTATAACAATCCAAATAGAAATAGAACCAATTTCTGTTGAAGCCCATGTCAGCATAGCCACCTAATCCGTCTTCTAAAGATCACATTCCAATGTTATTTTTTACAGATATCTTTTTGTATAATTGTATTTTTGCACTTTAACTTGATTATTTACATATATCACTGGATTCCTTAAACTATTTTTTAAATAAATAAATAGCCATTTTCTAAACATAATACATATTCTATTGGTGGTTCTGAGATTTTGTGGTAAGAATATTATGAAACATTACAACATTTTGATATTCTTAACATATGTTTATATGTTTTATATGTTTTATATATTATAGGTAAAATGAAAGTAATTTTCAAAAATGTCTGTTTGTAATTGGTATTTGCGTTTCCTATTTGCGTGTTCCTGGACACTTAATTTGCACACTTAATAGGTACACAACATGAAAAATATAAAGATGTCATGTATATGTGTGTGTATATGTCTATGTTTGACTGGCTGCGTGTTTGTGTGTGTGTGTTTGTGTATACATGTGTATTGTAAATATTGGTATTAGTTTGTGTGTGTGTATACATGTGTATTGTACATATTGGTATTAGTTTGTGTGTGTGTGTGTGTGTGTGTATACATGTGTATTGTAAATATTAGTATTAGTTTGTGTGTGTGTGTGTGTGTGTATACATGTGTATTGTAAATATTAGTATTAGTTTGTGTGTGTGTGTGTGTGTGTGTATACATGTGTATTTTAAATATTAGTATTAGTTTGTGTGTGTGTGTGTGTGTGTGTGTATACATGTGTATTGTAAATATTAGTATTAGTTTGTGTGTGTGTGTGTGTGTATACATGTGTAATGTGAATAGTAGTATTTGTTTGTGTGTGTGTGTGTGTGTGTGTGTGTGTGCGTATTGTGAATAGTAGTATATGTTTGTGTGTGTGTGTGTGTATATATATATATATATGTGTATTGTCAATAGTAGGATTCATTTGTGTGTGTGTGTGTGTGTGTGTATTGTGAGTAGTAGTATCTGAATCACAGTATGCACAAGTTAATTCAACACCTGAGACCGTTACTTCATTAGCAGGTATTTAACATGACTGACAAGAGAGGGTGTTAACAAAACCATCAGACATGTATATTGTGAACACAAAAGAGTGGTTAAATCAGATTCAGAGAAACGCTTCGTCTCTCACACCAACACCCAAAGACATGTGAAAGATATTAGAAGATGAAGGATGATCTGAGACATATGAGAGGTGTGTGTGTTCAGACAGGGATAATCTGATCTATATGAGAGGTGTGTGTGTTCAGACAGGGATAATCTGATCTATATGAGAGGTGTGTGTGTTCAGACAGGGATAATCTGATATATATGAGAGGTGTGTGTGTTCAGACAGGGATAATCTGATATATATGAGAGGTGTGTGTGTTCAGACAGGGATAATCTGATATATATGAGAGGTGTGTGTGTTCAGACAGGGATAATCTGATATTAGAGGTGTGTGTGTTCAGACAGGGATAATCTGATATATATGAGAGGTGTGTGTGTTCAGACAGGGATAATCTGATCTATATATGAGAGGATAATCTGTGTGTGTTCAGACAGGGATAATCTGATATATATGAGAGGTGTGTGTGTTCAGACAGGGATAATCTGATATATATGAGAGGTGTGTGTGTTCAGACAGGGATAATCTGATATATATGAGAGGTGTGTGTGTTCAGACAGGGATAATCTGATATATATGAGAGGTGTGTGTGTTCAGACAGGGATAATCTGATATATATGAGAGGTGTGTGTGTTCAGACAGGGATAATCTGATATATATGAGAGGTGTGTGTGTTCAGACAGGGATAATCTGATATATATGAGAGGTGTGTGTGTTCAGACAGGGATAATCTGATATATATGAGAGGTGTGTGTGTTCAGACAGGGATAATCTGATATATATGAGAGGTGTGTGTGTTGTTCAGACAGGGATAATCTGATATATATGAGAGTGTGTGTGTGTTCAGACAGGGATAATCTGATATATATGAGAGGTGTGTGTGTTCAGACAGGGATAATCTGATATATATGAGAGGTGTGTGTGTTCAGACAGGGATAATCTGATATATATGAGAGGTGTGTGTGTTCAGACAGGGATAATCTGATCTATATGAGAGGTGTGTGTGTTCAGACAGGGATAATCTGATATATATGAGAGGTGTGTGTGTTCAGACAGGGATAATCTGATATATATGAGAGGTGTGTGTGTTCAGACAGGGATAATCTGATATATATGAGAGGTGTGTGTGTTCAGACAGGGATAATCTGATATTAGAGGTGTGTGTGTTCAGACAGGGATAATCTGATATGAGAGGTGTGTGTGTTCAGACAAGGATAATCTGATATATATGAGAGGTGTGTGTGTACAGACAGGGGTAATCTGATATATATGAGAGGTGTGTGTGTTCAGACAGGGATAATCTGATATATATGAGAGGTGTGTGTGTACAGACAGGGGTAATCTGATATGAGAGGTGTGTGTGTTCAGACAGGGATAATCTGATATATATGAGAGGTGTGTGTGCTATGAATGAAGGCTATGAATAAATACATTTTGTCCAATCACACACTACTATAAAGGCTATGAATAAATACATTTTGTCCAATCACACACTACTGTAAAGTCTATGAATAAATACCTATTGTCCAATCACACACTACTATAAAGGCTATGAATAAATACCTATTGTCCAATCACACACTACTATATAGGCTATGAATAAATACTTATTGTCCAATCACACTGTAAATGACCACTGTTAGTGTTTATTTTAATTATTCTGTTTCATGCCCTTCTCATGTGACTTTGATTTTGATGTTGTGTTGTTTGCATGAGGGACTATTTCTTGACATGCGCAGTCAGTTAGTTAAGCGAGGGGGGAGAACGGGAATGGAGGAAAAAAGGATGCTTCAGAACAGCTCACGTTTAAGTTCAGAAACTGAAGTTATTGTAACGGTACTTTTTATATAAAGTGTTCCTCGTAGTGTCATACTACTCTGTTCGTTTCCTTTTGGCATTAATAATGCGAGAGTAATTAACGAAGTTACTATCTAGTCTCAGCGCTAAGTGAAAGTAATATCGGACGTAATATTGGATGTCTAGCACCCTTTGATATGCGGAGCGAGGTATGTTGCTCAATAATTCATTATTTCCTAATGATTCAGTTGAAATATGTTCGCGTAAACTATAGAGGATTTGTTTCTCATATTGTCAATTGTCATGCGGGTATCAATGTGATATTAGTCTGTTAAGGTGCATTGGTCTAATGATTATCTGTGTGACTAATTGTCTATTATTTTCTTTAAGTTTTCACGGTGTTACTAAATAAAGTTCACCCGTCTGGAAACACTCCTAAGCCTGTTTATTCAAGTCGAAGGGCTGCTACAGTGAAAACTCGACGCTCGATACGGAGTGAAACACAACTCGACGTCAGGATTGTCATCCGCCATCCCCGCCCCCACTTCAAAACGGAACCAGGCAAGAACGGTCTATTTCGTTTGTGCTGATTGCAGCATGAATCTCAGAGACTCCTTGACTGAACAGTGATATTTATGTAACGGACTGAATCTACCCTTGTAAATAATGTACTATACGTGTTCAATACTCTGATTTAATCACACATTTGAAAGGTAATTTATTAATGGACAACTCTGTATTGTAGCATCATACTGCTAAACTGTCTGTGTGCTAGCCCACATTAGTTGTTGATGATAATCGCCCAGTACATGTTTGGTGTTAAGTATCTGTTGAGCTATTGAGCAATATTGCAGTAATCAACTACGGTTCGGTAGTTAAACATAACCAAACAGCAACACAACAACAACAAAATGTCACTCCATGGAGGAGAAGTAGCTAGTACACACGACTCACCCGTAAAAATAAATAACCCACAACCAGTCAGATCTAGTTCACGTGAAAGAGCATTTACAGAGAAGGGATTAGAGATGCACAGACAGGAAGCCATCAAACACAAGAAAGAATTCATGAAAGCTTATGGCTCATGGAAAGAGGTGGCAGGAAAGGTCAGGACCGCACTAAAATCATTCTGTTCTCAAGATCAACTAATTAAGTCCAAAGAAGAGATTCAAACTAGACACAATACAGTAAGTGAGTGTTATGAACCCATTCAACGCAACCACAATGCCACCCCAGACATTGTGCCGAAAATGGATGCTTGTATTGCACTCACTACAGAGATCATCGAAATAATAGAGATGCGTCTAGAAACTGTGGATGAGGTCTTCAATCCAGAACTTGAGAAACTAAGAGTAAGGATGGCACTTAAGAAGGATGAATATGGATCTATTTTCGGATACACAGGGACGGATACTGTAACCTCTCTCTCAGAAAATTCAATACCTTCTCAGGGCTCAAGCAAACACGTAGATGCGGAAGCAGAACTCGCAGCTCAACACGAAAGGGTTAAGGCAATATATCAAGTACAAGTTCAGGAAGAAGTTCTTAACAAGTTAGAAGAAGAGAAGCAGCTAGTTCTTAAAAGGTTGGAAGAAGAAAGGCAAGTAGCTCTTAAAGGGATAGAGGCAAACATGCGTCAGGAAAGGAAAAGACTACAGCAAATTCAAGCAGAGTCAGAAGTCAGAATAGCTGAGGCAAGAGTAAACGCATATGAGAGCCTCGAATGTGACTCCCGAGACTGGCCAAAGAAAACTGATCTCCCAGTCGAATGCAAGGGCCAACCTAATCCAAAGACTAACGCATACCAGCCTACACGAGCACGTGCAAATACATTAGCGTCTCCTGAGAAAGATGACCTTACTCAAGCACTCATTAACTCACTCAGTATAAATCGCCTGCCTGCTCCCGAGCCACCAAAATTCTCTGGCGAAGCACTAAAGTATGTAGACTGGAAGATGTCCTTCATGGCCCTCATAGGCCATCAGCCTCTTCCAGTCCATGAAAAAATGTTCTACCTAAAGAACTATTTGAGTGGAGAAGCACGTAAGGCTGTAGAGGGCTTCTTCTATAGAAACTCAGAAGAAGCGTACCAGGGGGCTTTGAAGGTTCTGGAAGAGAGGTATGGAAACCATTTTATTGTGCAAAGAGCCTTTAGAGACAAGCTCATGAAATGGCCCAAGGTTGGGTCCAGTGATCCTGCTGCACTTCGAGAGTTTGCCGACTTCCTGCAAGGATGCGTTGCAGCGATGCCTCATGTGAAAGGACTGGCCATCTTGGACGATGTGACGAGAACCATAAATTGCTGAGGAAATTACCAGACTGGATCACGCGAAGGTGGAGCAGAGTCGTCACCGACAGTTTGGACAAATCCGGTGATTACCCAAGCTTTTCCTGTTTCACACAGTTCATCCAGAAGGAGGCTCGCATAGCCTGTAACCCTGTCACTTCTCCAGTTCTGATTAGGGACACAGATGACAGACAACCCAAGAGAGCTAGAGCACTTCACACCAACACCAAAGGGAACAATAGCGTGGAAAGAGCTGAGAAAGGATTCAGTGCTAAGTCGAGGCCACCCTGCCCTATCTGCGAGGACGAGACTCACGGTGTCGTAAAGTGCCCCACCTTTGCAGCAAAATCCCTGAAAGATAAGAAAGCCTTCATACAGGAAAACAACTTGTGCTTCGGATGCTTGAAGAAGGGACATCACAGTAAAGATTGCAAATCGCGACACTCCTGTGGCATATGCAGCAGGCGTCACCCCACCTGTCTACATGAAGATAGAGTGAACCAAGCTGTGGAAACAAGGGAGAAACGGTTCATCTTCACGAACAAAGGCACTAGTCAGGAGGAAATCAAGGTGACATCCCATGCAGTGACACTGCGTGCTTTTGCCACATCAAGCATCGTCCCTGTTTTTATGTCAACTGTAAATGAGCCACAGAAAGAAGTTATGACGTATGCGCTCCTGGACACACAGAGTGATTCGACATTTTGTTGGAAGTTGGAAGACCTACAGCTAAAACTGAGCACCAGAGCTGAACCTACAAGTTCGAGGGCTACAGTCTGACAAACAGATCCAGCTACGTCAAGCCTACACTCGGAGCTTCATCCCGGTTGACAAGTCCTACATTCCGACCTCCAAAACAGCGCTGCTCTGGCCTCATCTAAAGCATCTGGCAAATAAACTTCCGATGCTGAAGGACTGTGAGGTGGGACTGTTAATTGGAAGTGATTGCCCGTTAGCCCCTCAGGAAGTCGTTACAGGAGGCGAAAATGACCCATTCGCTCAGAGAACGGAACTCGGCTGGAGCATCGTAGGCTCATCCAATCCACATCTGGATCGCCAAGGAAACCAGAGATTTGTCCATAGAGTGACAGTTAAGGAAATGCCAGCGCCATCAACCACTGACGTACTGAAGGTCCTGGAATCAGATTTCAATGAAAGGAAGTATGCAGTCAAAGACAAGTATGTGTCACAAGACGATGTTCGCTTCATTCAGCTCCTGAGTGACAACATAACACAAAGGAAAGATGGACACTACGAAATGCCCCTCCCTTTCAAGAGCACAGAGCCTCCTTTACTACCAGACAACAAGAAGCTGGCAACAATACGACTACAGCACCTAAAGAAAAGGTTGAAAACCAACGAGCGGTATAAAGAACAGTACAAGGCCTTCATGAGAGATATGATACAGAAAGGTAACGCTGAGCCAGCACCTTCTACGACAGGACAGCAGACTACGTGGTACATACCACACCATGGGGTGTTCCATCCCAAGAGGCCAGAGAAGCTAAGGGTCGTGTTTGACTGTTCAGCGAAGTTTCGAGGTGTCTCACTAAATGATACACTGCTAACCGGTCCTGACCTAATCAACTCTCTCCTTGGAGTGCTCTGTCGTTTTAGGAAAGAAGCTGTAGCTATCATATGCGACATTGAAAAAATGTTCCACCAGTTTTATGTTTCTCCTGGACTACGAAACTACCTGCGGTTTCTTTGGTGGGAGGATGGAGACCTTGAAGTAGAGCCTCAAGAGTATCAAATGGCTGTCCACCTATTCGGAGCCGCTTCGTCACCCGGATGTGCCAACTTTGGGTTGAAATACTTGGCACGCCAGCACAAGGAAGAGTATCCCTCAGCGTCAGCCTTCATTGAAAGAAACTTCTACGTCGATGACGGGCTTATCAGTGTCCCCTCCGTAGAAGAAGCAAAGAAATTGATCACCGAAACACGAGAGTTGTGCAAGAGAGGAGGTTTACGTCTACACAAGTTCAATTCAAACGAAAGGTCAGTCCTGGACTCTGTGGACCCAACTGAGAGAGCGGTCACATCTGAACCCCTCAATCTGGACCTGAGTGCAGCTCCAACAGAACGTGCTCTTGGTATCCAGTGGTCCCTCGAGCATGACACCTTCAGCTTCAAAGTAAACCCACAGGCCATGCCCTACACGCGCCGCGGCATTCTATCCGTCGTTGCTTCTTTGTACGATCCTATCGGATTTGTGGCTCCGTTTATATTAACTGGAAAGTGCATCCTTCAGGAGCTGTGCCGTCGAGGTATTGGATGGGATGATCCACTCCCTGAAGAATTAAGTCCACGGTGGGAGAGATGGAAGAGTGACTTACAAAGGCTGAAGGAAGTCTCAATACCGAGATGTTACCAACCACAAGGCTTCTGCAAAACTGTCATGAGAGAACTACATCATTTCTCGGATGCCAGCAATATAGGATACGGCTCGTGTTCCTATCTGAGAAGCAAGAATGAGGATGGTGAAGTTCACTGCAGCCTTGTGATGGCAAAGTCTAGAGTTGCGCCCACGAAGCTCACAAGCATTCCAAGATTGGAACTTTCAGCAGCAGTGGTCGCTGCAAGATCAAGCGTCATGCTGAGAAACGAGCTTGAAATGCTGATCCACGCAGAGTTTTTCTGGACTGACTCCCAAGTCGTCCTGGCCTATATCAATAATGAAGCAAGAAGGTTCCATGTCTTCATTGCCAATCGCGTGCAGATGATTAGGGAACACACCAGCCCCAGTCAATGGCATTACATAGACACAACGGAGAACCCTGCTGACCATGCGTCGAGAGGTCTTTATGCGGTAGACATCTCCTCAACAAACTGGTTACAGGGACCCAAATTCCTGTGGGGACAAGAAATACACCCAGAGTCTCACCTTACTCCTGAGCTACTTGTTGGCGATCCTGAGGTTAGGTCAATGCAAACATTTACCACCAAGGTCGAACCTGTCAAGTCAAGCATTCTTACTTGACTAAATCGATTCTCCTCCTGGTCGAAACTTCTGAAGGTCATTGCCAGAATCAAGAGGCTGAATCCCAGGCAACTTCATCCTGGTAAACACGTGAGTGTGGAAGAACGCGAGAGAGCTGCCGAATCCGTAATAAGACTTGCACAAGAAGAAGCATTCTCCCAGGAGATGAAAATACTTCAAAGGGGAAAGGGTCTTCCAAACTCCAGCTCCCTGTTTCATTTGGATCCTATCTTAGAAGGTAGTGCACTCCGTGTCGGGGGGAGACTAGATCAGTCATCCTTAAGCTTAAAGGTCAAACACCCCGTGATTCTACCCAAGGAAGGTCATATTACTAAGCTGATTTTGACCCATTACCACGAGAGGACATGTCACCAAGGACGCAATCAAACTCTAACAGAACTTCGAGCCAATGGATTTTGGGTCATCGGTGGGAGTAAGTCAGTTGCTAAGCTGATACACAGATGTGTAAAGTGCAGAAGACTCCGACGGCCTACAGAAGAACAACGCATGGCGGAGCTTCCCAAGGAGCGTGTAGAAGTCTCCGCCCCCTTTACATATTGTGGCATCGATTGCTTTGGGCCATTCATCACTAAGAAAGCCCGCAAAGAGCAAAAGCGCTATGGCTTAATCTTCACGTGCCTCGCCTCTCGATCTGTTCACATCGAGATGCTGGAAGACTTATCCACAGATGCATTTATCAACGCCTTAAGATGCTTCATCAGTCTCAGAGGAGCCGTTCGTCAACTCCATTGTGATCACGGAACCAATTTCGTGGGAGCTAAAAATGAGTTCAAAGAAACACTGAAGCAATGTGACACTAAAACAATCGAGAGTTACCTTGCAGAAGAGCAATGGGAGTTCGTCTTCAATGCTCCCTCGGCAAGTCACGCTGGCGGCGTCTGGGAGCGCCAAATTCGAACTGTCCGCAATGTCCTAAATGCTACACTCTGTCAATATTCAGGCAGACTTGACGACTCTTCCCTTCGTACCCTGTTCTATGAAGCGATGGCCATTGTGAACAGCCGTCCATTAACTGTAGATGGGATAAATGATCCTACCTCGCTCGAGCCATTAACTCCAAACCATCTCATATTGATGAAGTCTAAGATTGCCTCTCCACCACCTGGCAAATTTGAGAAGGAAGATGTCTACGCAACTAAACGGTGGCGAAGAGTCCAGTACCTCGTCGAACAGTTCTGGAGCCGGTGGAAGAGAGAGTACCTCATGAATATCTCCACACGCCAAAAGTGGCACACGACTCGACGCAATCTCAAGGTGGGTGACTTAGTCATTATAAAGGAAGACACCCCTAGAAATCAGTGGCACCTGGGACGAGTGGTTGAAACCACGAAGGAGAACGATGGGTTAGTGCGTCGTGTCAAGGTGTTAGTAGGCAAAGGGACGTCAGCGAAACAAGATCACCCTACCAAATCTTTAATTATAGAAAGGCCAATTCAGAAACTGGTTCTCCTCCTAGAAAGCGAGTGATAATTGTTGCTGTCTTCACCTTTATTTCTTTATGACATAGTCTACGCTCACATAGTTATTAAGTAGTACATACCTACCCAGATCAAGGAACACTGATATAGGCATAAAACTCATGTGTTAGTCGTTCATTCAAATTTATTCTTGTCTTCACGCCTCACAACATGAGTGGTGGGAGTGTAAATGACCACTGTTAGTGTTTATTTTAATTATTCTGTTTCATGCCCTTCTCATGTGACTTTGATTTTGATGTTGTGTTGTTTGCATGAGGGACTATTTCTTGACATGCGCAGTCAGTTAGTTAAGCGAGGGGGGAGAACGGGAATGGAGGAAAAAAGGATGCTTCAGAACAGCTCACGTTTAAGTTCAGAAACTGAAGTTATTGTAACGGTACTTTTTATATAAAGTGTTCCTCGTAGTGTCATACTACTCTGTTTGTTTCCTTTTGGCATTAATAATGCGAGAGTAATTAACGAAGTTACTATCTAGTCTCAGCGCTAAGTGAAAGTAATATCGGACGTAATATTGGATGTCTAGCACCCTTTGATATGCGGAGCGAGGTATGTTGCTCAATAATTCATTATTTCCTAATGATTCAGTTGAAATATGTTCGCGTAAACTATAGAGGATTTGTTTCTCATATTGTCAATTGTCATGCGGGTATCAATGTGATATTAGTCTGTTAAGGTGCATTGGTCTAATGATTATCTGTGTGACTAATTGTCTATTATTTTCTTTAAGTTTTCACGGTGTTACTAAATAAAGTTCACCCGTCTGGAAACACTCCTAAGCCTGTTTATTCAAGTCGAAGGGCTGCTACACACACACTACTATAAAGGCTATGAATAAATACCTATTGTCCAATCACACACTACTATAAAGGCTATGAATAAATACCTATTGTCCAATCACACACTACTATAAAGGCTATGAATAAATACCTATTGTCCAATCACACACTACTATAAAGGCTATGAATAAATACCTATTGTCCAATCACACACTACTATAAAGGCTATGAATAAATACCTATTGTCCAATCACACACTACTATAAAGGCTATGAATAAATATACATATAAATAAATAAATACATATTTTCCATGGACAATGGTATACATTAAATAATACTAACAATACTAAAAACATGTGAAAACTATACATACTGGCCAAATAGTATATTTCTTACAGTCATACAGTTTTTGAAATGCATCCCAGAGTTAGCAATTTACATTCTGTTTGTTGCCATGGTAAATGCACTGGGCGTATGTGTGGGGTGTGTGTGGGGTGTGTGTGGGGTGTGTGTGGGGGGCATTGGCTTGGGATAGAAGCAGAGTTCACACAGGATGAGAGACCCTGATGACCAACATTTCTCTGGCAGCCAGGAATTCATCAGTCCGTCAACATCTCACTGTGTGACTCTCTAGTGGGACAAACCAGGGACACGTAAGGTACAGGACACACACACACACACAATCACACACACACACACACACACACACACAATCACACACACACACACACACACTGGTAATAACAGGCAGGGAGGTGTTTGTTAGGAAGGACTCTCGTGTCTCCACTCAGCCACCTGCAAAATGTTGGGCGAGACTGAGGAAGTGTCCCAAGGCTGCTTCTGCCTGGCAGTGTGTGTGTGTTTGTGTGTGTGTATGTGTGTGTGTGTGTGTGTGTGTATGTGTGTGTGTGTGTATATGTGTGTGTGTGTATATGTCTGTGTGTGTGTCTCTATGTGTGTGTATGTGTGTGTCTATGTGTGTGTGTGTGTAATATGTGTGTGTGTGTCTATGTGTGTGTGTGTGTGTGTGTGTGTGTCTATGTGTGTGTATGTGTGTGTGTGTGGGTGTGAGTGTGTGTGTCTGTGTGTGCGTGTGTGTGTGTCTGTGTATGTGTGTGTGGGTGTGTGTGTGTCAGGGTATTTGGGAGCAGTAGACAGTGGCCTATGTGATGACACATTTATTGAGCCGGGGGGGTAAAACAGGGGCGGCAGGAAGACCAGGGTGAGCGACCGGTTGAGACCGCGGTCGGTCCCACACTGCTTCCTCCTGCAGGGGAAAAGGGAAATCAGTTTGACAGAAAAACGACTCCCCTAATATAGAAAAGAACAAGGGAAGACCAGGAAGGTGAAAGCAGGTCTCAATGAAAATCACTTCCACTGTGTGTGTGGCCTCTTCACCTTTGACCCCTCAGAAAGAGACACAATAGCTCCAGGCATCATTCAACCATTGGCATGTATGTAAAAGTCCAGAGCTGAGCCATCCTAGGGGTGAATACGAGGTGACTGTTGGCTTTCAGATTGTTGTACGTTGGTCTCTGTTTGAATAAACTACACAAAACATATATTACTTGAAGGCTAACGTGGCTTGGCTCTCTTTTGACAAGTCATGTACATTTGATTAGACTTTTATTTCTTGGAGGAGCATGTCTGCGAGCCAATTCTCATTTGTGTAACAAGGATGAAGTATGTGTGATTGGCAACAGCTCGGGGACTATGGGCACATGTCCAAAATATGGGCAACATAACAGGTATTTAGGGCTCATCAGTGGGTAAAGAGCTAAACTGTGCTGCTGTTAATGAACGTTTCTGAGTCTCATTGGCTCTCTATGTGATGCTCTCATGGTTTCTCATTGGCTATTTATGTGATGCTCTCAGGGTTTCTCATTGGCTCTCTATGTGATGTACTCATGCTTTCTCATTGGCTCTCTATGTGATGTACTCATGCTTTCTCATTGGCTCTCTATGTGATGCTTCCATCATTCTCAAAAGAACCTTTATCACACATATTTCTCCTGAAATTATTTGATAATGTCTAAAATATGGATTGTTACAGCAAGACAATAAACAGAAACTAGAAAATTTGTGATAAAAAATACAAACTCCATCCATACAGGTTTAAGGTTTACCCAAAACACCACTATATATAACCCTAACCCAAAACACCACTATATATAACCCTAACCCAAAACGCCACTATATATAACCCTAACCCAAAACACCACTATATATAACCCTAACCCCAAAACACCACTATATATAACCCTAACCCAAAACACCACTATATATAACCCTAACCCTAAGCACCACTATATATAACCCTAACCCAAAACACCACTATATATAACCCTAACCCAAAACACCACTATATATAACCCTAACCCAAAACGCCACTATATATAACCCTAACCCAAAACACCACTATATATAACCCTAACCCAAAACACCACTATATATAACCCTAACCCAAAACACCACTATATATAACCCTAACCCTAAACACCACTATATATAACCCTAACCCTAAGCACCACTATATATAACCCTAACCCAAAACACCACTATATATAACCCTAACCCAAAACACCACTATATATAACCCTAACCCAAAACACCACTATATATAACCCTAACCCAAAACACCACTATATATAACCCTAACCCTAAGCACCACTATATATAACCCTAACCCAAAACACCACTATATATAACCCTAACCCAAAACACCACTATATATAACCCTAACCCAAAACACCACTATATATAACCCTAACCCAAAACACCACTATATATAACCCTAACCCAAAACACCACTATATATAACCCTAACCCAAAACACCACTATATATAACCCTAACCCTAAGCACCACTATATATAACCCTAACCCAATAAGATGAAAGGAACTGGAGCAGTTTGGAACGTAAACATTCTGTAAACTTGGTTCACCCAGGGAGAAAGACAAACAATACTTTATTGTGCTATTACAATAATGTATACACAAAGGTTCAACAAGCAAATCTTAAATAGCTCGACTGTAGAAGACATTCTGAGACACAACATTTGTGAGTGATTGCCATTAAGTTCAAAGTCAGAATTACGTCTAATGGCTGATCAAACCAATGACTGTTTACAATGGACCATGGGAAAATGTCAGAGTAAGGACAGCGAGAAAATAAAACATTGCAAAAAGAGAATGTCTAAATTGGCCAAATTATCTAAACACTGCCTAATTTTGTACCTCTTTGCCTCTAAAAAGGACAGCAAGTGATTATTTATCCCAGTGGAGCAATTTGTGTCATTTCTTTCCCCCTGACAATCCATTGTTTGAATATAAAACCATAAGGGTTTGGGTTATTAGGAGAAATCAGGCTTTGAGAAATGGATTGGCGCCCAGAAGGGCCTCACTCATCAACTGATGTCCAAAAATGTTGAAATAGTCTGAAAAGTGAACACTTAACACTTAGTGAATCAGTGTGATACACGCCCAACTCAACCCATTACAATTGGCTTGACAGGCTCCAAGTTAAACTGTTCTTGAGCCCAAAATGTTGATTTGTTTCATAAAATACAAATTTATGACTGCTGAAAAACTTTATTATATAATTGAAAGCAACAAGCTATAAAAATCATAAAAAAATAATTTAAACATGCCTAAGGCTTTAAAAATGCAGGCCGATTCCAAAGGGTAGAAGAGCATTTACACTTTTAACTGTAATAATATGTGTTAGTAGTAAAAACTGTGTGGAGCAGTGAAAATACTTGCATGTAATTTGTTTGGCAATATCCCGTTTTAAATCAAAAGGTATTTCTAGATTAATGCCTAAATCCTACTTTATCCTTAATGGGTCGTTCTGTGCATGAATTAGCATCAGAACTCATGTAATTGGAAGATAACTTGTTGATTGTTTACCACACAGTTTGGCTTAAGATTTGACGTTGTGATTTTTACACAATCATTCGGTTTAGGCTAATAAACCTCTGTTTGCAAAATAAAGATGTTTTGGGGCGGGGAAGCATGTCCTTTTGTGTCCAACAATGGTCCGGAAAACTCTAAATAAACTACAAGCAACAAAAAGGAGAGCAATGCCACTTGCAATGGCAGTAGCCATGAACTGATACCCAAAGAATACCGAAACCCAAAGAATACCCGATACCCAAAGAATACCCGATACCCAAAGAATACCGAAACCCAAAGAATACCGGAATCCAAACAATACCCGATACTCAAAAAATACTCGATACACAAAGAATACCGATACCCGAAGAATAACGATACCCAAAGAATACCAAAACCCAAAGAATACCAAAACCCAAAGAATACAAAATACCCAAAGAATACCGAAACCCAAAGAATACCGAAACCCAAAGAATGCCGATACCCAAAGAATACCCGATACCCAAAGAATACCCGATACCCAAAGAATACCGAAACCCAAAGAATACCCGATACCCAAAGAATACCGAAATCCAAACAATACCCGATACTAAAAAAATAATCGATACACAAAGAATACCGATACCCAAAGAATAACGATACCCAAAGAATACCGAAACCCAAAGAATACCGAAACCCAAAGAATACCGAAACCCAAAGAATACCGACACCCAAAGAATACCCGAAACCCAAAGAATACTCAATACCCAAAGAATACCCGATACCCAAAGAATACCGAAACCCAAAGAATACCGAAACCCAAAGAATACCGATACCCAAAGAATACCCGATACCCAAAGAATACCGAAACCCAAAGAATACCGATACCCAAAGAATACCCGATACCCAAAGAATACCGATACCCAAAGAATACCGATACCCAAAGAATACCGAAACCCAAAGAATACCGAAACCCAAAGAATACCGAAACCCAAAGAATACCGACACCCAAAGAATACCCGAAACCCAAAGAATACTCAATACCCAAAGAATACCCGATACCCAAAGAATACCGAAACCCAAAGAATACCAAAACCCAAAGAATACCGATACCCAAAGAATACCCGATACCCAAAGAATACCGAAACCCAAAGAATGCCGATACCCAAAGAATACCCGATACCCAAAGAATACCCGATACCCAAAGAATACCGAAACCCAAAGAATACCCGATACCCAAAGAATACCGAAATCCAAACAATACCCGATACTAAAAAAATAATCGATACACAAAGAATACCGATACCCAAAGAATACCGATACCCAAAGAATACCGAAACCCAAAGAATACCGAAACCCAAAGAATACCGAAACCCAAAGAATACCGACACCCAAAGAATACCCGAAACCCAAAGAATACTCAATACCCAAAGAATACCCGATACCCAAAGAATACCGAAACCCAAAGAATACCAAAACCCAAAGAATACCGATACCCAAAGAATACCCGATACCCAAAGAATACCGAAACCCAAAGAATACCGATACCCAAAGAATACCCGATACCCAAAGAATACCGATACCCAAAGAATACCGATACCCAAAGAATACCGACACCCAAAGAATACCGACACCCAAAGAATAACGATACCCAAAGAATACCGAAACCCAAAGAATACCGAAACCCAAAGAATACCGAAACCCAAAGAATACCGACACCCAAAGAATACCTGAAACCCAAAGAATACTCAATACCCAAAGAATACCCGATACCCAAAGAATACCGAAACCCAAAGAATACCGAAACCCAAAGAATACCGATACCCAAAGAATACCCGATACCCAAAGAATACCGAAACCCAAAGAATACCGATACCCAAAGAATACCCGATACCCAAAGAATACCGATACCCAAAGAATACCGATACCCAAAGAATACTGACACCCAAAGAATACCGACACCCAAAGAATACCGAAACCCAAAGAATACCCGAAACCCAAAGAATACCCAAAACCCAAAGAATACCGAAACCCAAAGAATACCCGATACCCAAAGAATACCGATACCCAAAGAATACCGATACCCAAAGAATACCGACACCCAAAGAATACCGACACCCAAAGAATTCCGACACCCAAAGAATACCGAAACCCAAAGAATACCCGAAACCCAAAGAATACCCGAAACCCAAAGAATACCGAAACCCAAAGAATCCCGATACCCGAAGAATACCGACACCCAAAGAATACCGACACCCAAAGAATACCCGTTACCCAAAGAATACCCGATACCCAAAGAATACCCGATACCCAAAGAATACTCGATGCATAAAGAATAACTCTAACTCTAACTGTATCCCCTTCTGATACAACATTAATGAGGCGGACATAAGTGTTTTGTAGCTCCCCGACTTCATCAGTCCTAAAATGCTCTCTTCCTGAGGTATACAATGATTATCGTAATAACATTTGCTGTTGTGTATTAGTGTTGGGCACATTTTGAATGTGTTTTTGAATGTACTTTTCACAAGAATGCTACATGGATGTTGGCTTCGTGCCACACTCGTTCACAGGTTCTGAAACGTCCACGGGTACTTTGCCGTTCTGAAATATTATAAAACAATAAGGATCAGAAATAATTCAGCAGGCCGAACTTTGATTGTGTACGGGAATACATTTTGTATTTGAGTTTGTCTTTTTCTCAGGGTTTTGTATGTGGAACCATGTGTTGGTGGTTTGTTTAATTCCCTATATATCCTCCAGTCACAGCCTCAGCAGGGCCAAATAATAATCAAGATGGTGCCCTCTGTCCGACCAACCAGAGACGGGTTTTGGTTCAGGGGAAAACGGCAGTCACAGCCTGGGAAAACTGTGCACTCCTATTTTAAGTGAAATTAGTTCCCCCTGTCTGTGGGTTGCTGTTTCTCTCAAGAGTAAAAAACTAATGAAATCACTAAGTTGAGTGCCTGCTAGTCTTCTGGCTCGTGGATCTGATGATTTGTCACAGGAGTCTGGGTTGCATGGTGGTGACAGGGAACACAGCAGGTATAGAGGATCATGGCTTACATTGCATTAGCACAACTCTGATCAGGGGCCATTTAGGCTAATCAAAAAAAATGCCAGTATCATTGGGCCTTCAAGGAAACATGTGTTACGGTCTGTGTCTACTAAAACAAATTGATTGGATGAGGAGCACTGAAGAGACACAATGAAGTCACTGTGTAAAGTTTTCCAAATGAATCGGCACATACACATGTCTAAAAAAAGTTTTGTGTGACAACTAAACTAGCAAAGGATGAACATCTCACATCCAGAGAAAGAAAGGCTAGCTAGTTTTTAGGCAGACATGCAACATTGTAATGATTTGCCAAATGTCAATAAAGATAAAAAACAGACAATACTTTACATCATCTATACAATTATGTGAACATTTCATATAACATGATAGAAAACAGATATCAGGGTGTGGTTTACAATAGATTCAACTATGTTCAGCTAAATTCACAAGACCAATACTTTATCAGATGGTATCTTAATAAGTACACAGTAATGAGGCTGAAACTCAACATGTTATTATATGGGGCTGCTTAAATAAGAAGAAACTGAACATATTATTATATGGGGCTGCTTAATTATGAAGAAACACAACATATTATTATATGGGGCTGCTTAATTATGAAGAAACACAACATATTATTATATGGGGCTGCTTAATTATGAAGAAACACAACATATTATTATATGGGGCTGCTTAATTATGAAGAAACACAACATATTATTATATGGGGCTGCTTAATTATGAAGAAACACAACATATTATCATGTGGGGCTGCTTAATTATGAAGAATCACAACATATTATTATATGGGACTGCTTAATCATGAAGAATCACAACACATTATTATATGGGGCTGAAGAATCACAACATATTAATAATTATGAAGAATCACAACATATTATTATATGGGACTTAACATGAAGAATATTATTATATGGGGCTGCTTAATTATGAAGGGGCTGCTTAATTATGAAGAATCACAACATATTATTATATGGGACTGCTTAATTAAGAAGAAACACAAAATATTATTATATGGGGCTGCTTAATTAAGAAGAAACTCAACATATTATTATATGGGGCTGCTTAATTATGAAGAAACACAACATATTATCATGTGGGGCTGCTTAATTATGAAGAATCACAACATATTATTATATGGGACTGCTTAATCATGAAGAATCACAACACATTATTATATGGGGCTGCTTAATTATGAAGAATCACAACATATTATTATATGGGACTGCTTAATTATGAAGAATCAAAACATATTATTATATGGGGCTGCTTAATTATGAAGAAACACAACATATTATTATATGGGACTGCTTAATTATGAAGAAACACAACATATTATTATATGGGACTGCTTAATTATGAAGAAACTCAACATATTATTATATGGGACTGCTTAATCATGAAGAATCACAACATATTATTATATGGGACTGCTTAATTATGAAGAAACTCAACATATTATTATGTGGGACTGCTTAATCATGAAGAATCACAACATATTATTATATGGGGCTGCTTAATTATGAAGAAACACAACATATTATTATATATGACGGCTTAATTAAGAAGAATAACAACATATTATTATATGGGACTGCTTAATTAATAAGAAAAACAACATGTTATTATATGGGGCTACTTAATTATGAAGAATCACAACATATTATTATATGGGTGCATATTTGTAATGTCTTATCTTATCCTTCTGAGGCATTTTCTTTGGAAATGTCTCCTATTTACAGATAAGTAAAGAAAACAAACAACAAACAATGACCAAATCCAATGAACATCTACTTGGTCTCCTAGGGTCTATGAGGTATTCAGAAGAATTCTATGGAATTCTAACTGAACTTTGGCTTCCTCTTGGTATGACGGCCCTTTAATGTAAGAAGGAAGTATTTCTGATGCCCGGGCCAAAATAAATTGATTGAGTGATTGCACAATAATGAAACATTTTACAAGTATTTTACTAGAATGAGCCAGAATCCACTAATCAGAACACTGAAGTGTGAGTCTCCTTGTAGCTTGAGATTGGCATAATGACTGGTAACGCAGGACAAACACTTAGTTGTGCTAGTCTAAGTGCTAAGTGCTAGTCTAAGTGCTAGTCTAAGTGATAAGTGCTAGTCTAAGTGCTAGTCTAAGTGCTAAGTGCATTTTTTCATTCATTTTTTATTCTGGTCAAATTCAAATGTCAGAGAAATTGAAAATATCTGGTTATATTTGGTGCTGCTGAAAAAGTTTGGTAAAATCTGCCGACAAAAAGGTGTTATTTCAGTTTTCCCAGCAAGGTCCAAACTTTTGAAATCCTTTGGGGCTATTTAAAGCATGGAACCAGACCAGCAGCTGCATAACGAATTGGCATACGGATAAATACAACACAGGCATGTTTAATAATGTTAAAAGTACAGGAAGTTGCTCCCTGCCAGGAATATTCCCGGGATGTGAAGAAACCCACATAAAGGTCCCACAATCAGATGCAACTAATCAGCTGATTATTTAGATTCACTGCAACCTTCCATCCTTTGCTTTTGTTGATGGTTCATTTGCAAGACTGGCAGCGGAGCCAAATGTACCTGGCTTGAATGATGAATCAGATAGCATGATGAATCAGATGAATCAGATAGCATGAAGCATCAGAGGAATGCAGATAGCATGATGAATCAGATGAATGCAAATAGCATGAATAATCAGATGAATCATAAGAATCAGATAGCATGATGAATCAGAAGATATAGATAGCATGAAGAATGTGCTACCTGACTAAGAATGGTTCACCAAGACCCCATGAAAGATAGAGGGAAAAGGAGCGAGACCCTGCCTGGAGGAAGCCCAGGGCCCTCGTCTGGAGCCAGGCCGAGACGGCGGGCTCGAAAGCGAGCGTCTGGTGGCCGGGTTTGCCACGGAGCCCGGCCGGGCACAGCCCGAACGAGAAACGTGGCATCTCTCTCCTCACCATCCTGTGGGCCCACCACTCACAGGAACAACCGCAGGGGTCGGGTGCGCTGTCATATGGGTGGCAGTGAAGGTGGGGGGTCTTGACGGATCAGACCCGGGCGGCAGAAGCTTGCTTTGGGGACGTGGAACGTCACCTCGCTGGGGGGGAAGGAGCCAGAACTTGTGCGTGAGGTGGAGCGAAACCAGTTGGATCTGGTGGGACTTACCTCTACGCACAACCGTGGCTCTGGAACCTTACTCCTGGATAGGGGTTGGACTCTGTTCTTCTCTGGAGTTGCCCAGGGTGAGAGGCGGCGGGCTGGTGTGGGGATACTCACGAGCCCACGTCTGAGCACGGCGGTGTTGGAGTTTACCCCGGTGGATGAGAGGTTTGCCTCCCTACGCCTAAGGGTGGTGTGGGGGAAAACTCTGACTGTTGTTTGTGCTTATGCACCAAACAGTAGTTCGGAGTATTCAGCCTTCTTGGAGACCCTGAAAGGAGTCCTATATAGGGCCCCAGTAGGGGACTCCATCATTCTGCTGGGAGACTTCAACGCACATGTGGGCATCGATGGAGACACCTGGAGAGGCGTGATTGGGAGGAACGGCCTCCCTGATCTAAACCCGAGCGGTCGTTTGTTATTGGACTTCTGTTCTAGTCATGGATTGTCTATAACAAACACCATGTTCGAACATAAGGAGGCGCATAAGTGTACATGGTACCAGAGCACCCTAGGCCGAAGGTCAATGATCAATTTTGTGATCGTATCGGCTGATCTAAGGCCGCATGTTTTGAACACTCGGGTGAAGAGAGGGGCAGAGCTGTCAACTGATCACCATCTGGTAGTGAGTTGGATCAGAGGGTGGGGAAAGACTTTGGACGGACTAGGTAAGCCCAAACGGGTAGTGCGGGTGAACTGGGAACGTCTGGAGGAGGCCCCTGTCCGAAATATCTTCAACTCACACCTCCGGCGGAGCTTTTCAGGCATCCCTGTGGGGGTTGGGGGCATTGAACCTGAGTGGGCAATGTTCAAAGCTTCTATTGCTGAAGCTGCGGCGGTGAGCTGTGGTCTCATGGTCCTAGGTGCCTCAAGGAGTGGTAACCCTAGAACACCGTGGTCGACCACGGTGATCAGGGAAGCTGTCCGACTGAAGAAGGAGGCCTTCAGGGATATGCTATCCCTGGGGACTCCGGAGGCAGTTGCAGGGTACCGACAGGCCCGAAGGGCTGCAGCCGCTGCCGTGTCAGAGGCAAAGCAGCGGGTGTGGGAGAAGTTTGGAGAAGCTATGGAGAAGGACTTTCGGTCGGCACCAAAATGCTTCTGGAAAACCGTTTGTCACTTCAGAAGGGGAAAACGGGGAACCATCCAAGCTGTGTACAGTAAGGATGGGACACTGTTGACCTCAACTGATGATGTGATCGGGCGCTGGAAAGAGCATTTTGAGGAGCTCCTGAATCCGACCTACACGCCCTCTAGTATAGAGGCAGAGCTGGAGGCTGATAGAGGGTCATCGTCAGTTTCCCTGGGGGAAGTCGCTGAGGTAGTCAAACAACTCCACAGTGGCAAAGGCCCAGGGACTGATGAGATTCGTCCAGAAATGCTAAAAGCTTTGGGTGGGGAAGGGCTGTCTTGGTTGACACGCCTCTTCAACATTGCATGGAAGTCTGGGACAGTGCCAGAGGAGTGGCAGACCGGGGTGGAGGTTCCCCTCTTCAAAAAGGGCGACCAGATAGTGTGTGCCAATTACAGAGGTATCACACTCCTCAGCCTCCCTGGTAAAGTGTACTCCAAAGTGCTGGAAAGGAGGGTTCGGCCAATAGCCGAACCTCAGATTGAAGAGGAACAATGCGGTTTTCATCCTGGCCGGGGAACCACGGACCAGCTCTTTACTCTCGCAAGGATCCTGGAGGGGGCCTGGGAGTATGCCCATCCAGTCTACATGTGTTTTGTGGATCTGGAGAAGGCGTATGACCGGGTACCCCGGGATCTTTTGTGGGAGGTGCTGCGGGAGTATGGGGTGAGGGGGTCTCTTCTCAGGGCAATCCAATCTCTGTACGCTCAAAGCATGAGCTGTGTCCGTGTCCTCGGCAGTAAGTCGGATTCGTTCGCCAGGGCTGCGCTTTGTCACCAATCCTGTTTGTAATATTCATGGACAGGATATCAAGGCGTAGTCATGGGGGGGAGGGGTTCCCGTTCGGTGGGCTGATGGTCACATCACTGCTTTTTGCGGATGATGTGGTCCTGATGGCCTCATCGGTCGGTGACCTTCAGCACTCACTGGATCGGTTCATAGCCGAGTGTGAAGCGGCTGGGATGAGGGTTAGCACCTCTAAATCTGAGGCCATGACTCTCAGCAGGAAACCGGTGGAGTGCCTACTCTGGGTAGGGAATGAGTCCTTACTCCAAGTGAAGGAGTTCAAGTACCTCGGGGTCTTGTTCGCGAGTGAGGGAACAATGGAGCGGGAGATTGGTCGGAGGATCGGAGCAGCGGGGGCGGTGTTGCATTCGCTTCACCGCACCATTGTGACGAAAAGAGAGCTGAGCCTAAAGGCAAAGCTCTCGATCTACCGGTCAATCTTTGTTCCTACCCTCACCTATGGTCATGAAAGCTGTGTCATGACCGAAAGAACGAGATCGCGGGTACAAGTGGCCGAAATGGGTTTTCTCAGAAAGGTGGCTGGCCTCTCCCTTAGGGATAGGGTGAGAAGCTCAGTCATCCGAGAGGAACTCGGAGTAGAGCCGCTGCTCCTTTGCATAGAAAGGAGCCAGTTGAGGTGGTTCGGGCATTGAGGTGCCACCTGGGCGCCTCCCTAGAGAGGTGATCCAGGCACGTCCAGCTGGGAGGAGACCTCCGGGAAGACCCAGGACTAGGTGGAGAGATTATATCTCCACACTGGCCTGGGAAAGCCTCGGGATTCCCCAGTCAGAGCTGGCTAATGTTGCCCGGGAAAGGGACGTTTGGGGTCCCCTGCTAGAGCTGCTACCCCCCCGACCCGACCCCGGATAAGCGGTTGAAGATGAGATGAGAGATGAGAAGAATGTGCTACCTGATTATTGTTGTTTGTTTTTAGTGGTCAAAGGTGATTCTGGTGATTGTTCTGATTCTGATTCTGAAGGTGATTGTTCTGATTCTGATTCTGAATGTGATTGTTCTGATTCTGATTCTGAATGTGATTGTTCCGATTCTGATGGTGATTGTTCTGATTCTGATTCTGAATGTGATTGTTCTGATTCTGATTCTGAATGTGATTGTTCCGATTCTGATGGTGATTGTTCTGATTCTGATTCTGAAGGTGATTGTTCTGATTCTGAAGGTGATTGTTCTGATTCTGATTCTGAAGGTGATTGTTCTGATTCTGAATGTGATCGTTCTGATTCTGATTCTGAAGGTGATTCTGAAGGTGTTCTGATTCTGAAGGTGATTGTTCTGATTCTGTTCTGATTCTGATTCTGAAGGTGATTGTTCTGATTCTGAATGTGATCGTTCTGATTCTGATTCTGAAGGTGATTGTTCTGATTCTGATTCTGAAGCTGATTGTTCTGATTCTGATTCTGAAGCTGATTGTTCTGATTCTGATTCTGAAGCTGATTGTTCTGATTCTGATTCTGAAGGTGATTGTTCTGATTCTGATTCAAGTGATTGTTGGGAATGAACATCAGGGATTGTACTTTTATATCTGATTCATAGTTTATTTACAGTTTATTTTACATAAAATGATGTATGTTGTTTGTAATATACCAATAGATAATTTAGATAGAAATAAAAATAAAATGAAGTCTAAAACCAAACATGAAATCAAGGACCCATTGGTTGTGATCAGTAACCAGTGTTCTGTACAGAATACTTCCATACTTTCATACAGAACATTGATTTACATGCATCAACATGCACTGACAATTAACAAATATTTTTGATTTGACCCTGACGTGTCCAGCTGTAGAGCTCTAATTTCATCATATGACTGCATTGTATGTTTTCAGTAATTGCATGCAAACTAACCCTAACCCTAACCCTAACCCAAACCCTAACCCAAACCCACCCAAACTATAGCGTCTCCATGTGAATTAGTCACGCTGACAAGTTATCATTGTTATGGCAAAATCACATTGAAAACATTTTTAAAACCTGTGTACTACCTGTAGGGTTCTCCAAACAGTTTCCTTGTTTATGTTGTTGATTACTTATCTATTTCTACATGAATTAAGAGAAACCTTATATAATTGTATTATGTATGCAATGTAAAAGTAGAGAAGTGTGCATCAAAGTACTCTACTTTCAATAGAACATTTGAAGGAAATAGCTAAAGAGGCATTCCAGGATTTGTACATACTTCACTTGACTCTCCTAATCACTCAGTTCCCCCACTTCCCCAAATAAAGATATGTCAAGCTACCCTCTTCAACTTAAGAACATGTCCCCCCTGCAGTTTTATAGTGGACCTTCACAGGGGGAGGCCAGCTCACTGCAGGGTGTGTTTGTGTGCTTTGGTTGCCACTTGGATCAGATCAGTGTTTGTGGCTCTTAACACACTTTGTCATCTTGTGATAGAATCTCTGATTTACGTATTCATCCAAGATTTAATTGATTTGACATTGTTATGTGTGCGTGTGATAATAATGTGTGTGTGTGATAGTAATGTGTGCGTGTGATAATAATGTGTGCGTGTGATAATAATGGGTGCGTGTGATAATAATGGGTGCGTGTGATAATAATGGGTGCGTGTGATAATAATGGGTGCGTGTGATAATAATGGGAGCGTGTGATAATAATGTGTGCAGGTGATAATAATGTGTGCGTGTGATAATAATGGGTGCGTGTGATAATAATGGGTGCGTGTGATAATAATGTGTGCAGGTGATACTAATGGGTGCAGGTGATATTAATGGGTGCAGGTGATATGAATGGGTGCAGGTGATATTAATGGGTGCAGGTGATAATAATGGGTGCAGGTGATATTAATGGGTGCGTGTGATAATAATGGGTGCGTGTGATAATAAAGTGTGCAGGTGATACTAATGGGTGCAGGTGATATGAATGGGTGCAGGTGATAATAATGGGTGCATGTGACAATAATGGGTGGGTGTGATAATAAAGTGTGCAGGTGATACTAATGGGTGCAGGTGATATTAATGGGTGCAGGTCATATGAATGGGTGCAGGTGATATTAATGGGTGCAGGTGATAATAATGGGTGCAGGTGATATTAATGGGTGCGTGTGATAATAATGGGTGCGTGTGATAATAAAGTGTGCAGGTGATACTAATGGGTGCAGGTGATATTAATGGGTGCAGGTGATAATAATGAGTGCAGGTGATAATAATGTGTGCGTGTGATAATAATGGGTGCAGGTGATAATAATGTGTGCGGGTGATAATAATGGGTGCAGGTGATAATAATGGGTGAAGGTGATAATAAAGTGTGCAGGTGATAATAATGGGTGCAGGTGATATTAATGGGTGCAGGTGATAATAATGTGCGCGTGTGATAATAATGGGTGCAGGTGATATTAATGGGTGCAGGTGATAATAATGGGAGCGTGTGATAATATTGGGTGCAGGTGATAATAATGGGTGCAGGTGATAATAATGTGTGCAGGTGATAATAATGTGTGCAGGTGATAATAATGTGTGCAGGTGATAATAATGGGAGCAGGTGATAATAATGTGTGCAGGTGATAATAATGTGTGCAGGTGATAATAATGTGTGCAGGTGATAATAATGTGTGCAGGTGATAATAATGGGAGCAGGTGATAATAATGTGTGCAGGTGATAATAATGTGTGCAGGTGATAATAATGGGAGCAGGTGATAATAATGTGTGCAGGTGATAATAATGTGTGCAGGTGATATTAATGGGAGCAGGTGATAATAATGGGTGCAGGTGATAATAATGTGTGCAGGTGATAATAATGGGTGCAGGTGATAATAATGGGTGCAGGTGATATTAATGTGTGCAGGTGATAATAATGGGTGCAGGTGATAATAATGGGTGCAGGTGATAATAATGGGTGCAGGTGATAATAATGGGTGCAGGTGATAATAATGGGTGCAGGTGATATTAATGGGTGCAGGTGATAATAATGGGTGCAGGTGATAATAATGTGTGCAGGTGATAATAATGGGTGCAGGTGATAATAATGGGTGCGTGTGATAATAATGGGTGCAGGTGATAATAATGGGTGCAGGTGATAATAATGGGTGCAGGTGATAATGGGTGCAGGTGATAATAATGGGTGCAGG
Source organism: Dallia pectoralis (assembly GCA_029465975.1). Lineage (NCBI taxonomy): Eukaryota > Metazoa > Chordata > Actinopteri > Esociformes > Umbridae > Dallia > Dallia pectoralis. Next base: position 13,039,866 of record CM055757.1, read on the forward strand.
TGATAATAATGTGTGCAGGTGATAATAATGGGTGCAGGTGATAATAATGTGCAGGTGATAATAATGGGTGCAGGTGATAATAATGGGTGCAGGTGATAATAATGGGTGTGTGTGATAATATTGTGTGCAGGTGATAATAATGGTGCAGGTGATAATAATGGGTGCAGGTGATAATAATTTGTGCGTGTGATAATAATGGGTGCAGGTGATAATAATGGGTGCAGGTGATAATAATGGGTGCAGGTGATAATAAATGATATTAATGGTGCAGGTGATAATAATGGGGATAATAATGGGTGCAGGTGATAATAATGATATTAATGGGTGCAGGTGATAATGGGTGCAGGTGATAATAAGGTGATAATAATGTGTGCAGGTGATATTAATGGGTGAGGTGATAATAATGTGTGCAGGTGATATTAATGGGTGCAGGTGATAATAAGGTGCAGGTAATAATGGGTGCAGGTGATAATGTGTGTAGGTGATAATAATGTGTGCAGGTGATATTAATGTGTGCAGGTGATAATAATGTGTGCAGGTGATAATAATGGGTGCAGGTGATAATAATGGGTGCAGGTGATATTAATAGGTGCAGGTGATATTACTGGGTGCAGGTGATAATAATGTGTGCAGGTGATAATAATGTGTGCAGGTGATAATAATGGGTGCAGGTGATAATAATGTGTGCAGGTGATAATAATGTGTGCAGGTGATATTAATGGGTGCGTGTGATAATAATGGGTGCAGGTGATAATAATGGGTGCAGGTGATAATATTGTGTGCAGGTGATAATAATGGGTGCGTGTGATAATAATGGGTGCAGGTGATAATATTGTGTGCAGGTGATAATAATGGGTGCGTGTGATAATAATGGGTGCAGGTGATAATATTGTGTGCAGGTGATAATAATGGGTGCGTGTGATAATAATGGGTGCAGGTGATAATAATGTGTGCAGGTGATAATAATGTGTGCAGGTGATAATAATGGGTGCAGGTGATAATAATGGGTGCAGGTGATAATAATGTGTGCAGGTGATAATAATGGGTGCAGGTGATAATAATGTGTGCAGGTGATAATAATGTGTGCAGGTGATAATATTGTGTGCAGGTGATAATAATGGGTGCGTGTGATAATAATGGGTGCAGGTGATATTAATGGGTGCAGGTGATAATAATGGGTGCAAGGTGATAATAATGTGTGCAGGTGATAATAATGTGTGCAGGTGATAATATTGTGTGCAGGTGATAATAATGGGTGCGTGTGATAATAATGTGTGCAGGTGATAATAATGTGTGCAGGTGATAATAATGTGTGCAGGTGATAATAATGGGTGCGTGTGATAATATTGGGTTATAAGGAAAACAGAAGGGTGGGTTGCCAAGAGAGCCCTTCACTTATGTGTAACATAGGTTTCTGGGCCAGACAATTGAGTCTGTGCGCAAAAATAATCCAAAAACCCAGTTAATATTATTCTCTATTATTTATTTATTTAGCATGCTAAAATTGCAAAGATTGACCTGCGTTGATTTGCTTGGTTTGCTTGCATGTATATTCTGTACATTCTGTAACACAGCATGTATATTCTGTACATTCTGTAACACAGCATGTATATTTAGTACATTCTGTAACACAGCATGTATATTCTGTACATTCTGTAACACAGCATGTATATTCAGTACATTCTGTAACACAGCATGTATATTCTGTACATTCTGTAACACAGCATGTATATTCTGTACATTCTGTAACACAGCATGTATATTCAGTACATTCTGTAACACAGCATGTATATTCAGTACATTCTGTACCACAGCATGTATATTCTGTACATTCTGTAACACAGCATGTATATTCAGTACATTCTGTACCACAGCATGTATATTCTGTACATTCTGTAACACAGCATGTATATTCTGTACATTCCGTAACACAGCATGTATATTCTGTACATTCTGTAACACAGCATGTATATTCTGTACATTCTGTAACACAGCATGTATATTCAGTACATTCTGTAACACAGCATGTATATTCTGTACATTCCGTAACACAGCATGTATATTCTGTACATTCTGTAACACAGCATGTATATTCTGTACATTCTGTAACACAGCATGTATATTCAGTACATTCTGTAACACAGCATGTATATTCTGTACATTCTGTAACACAGCATGTATATTCAGTACATTCTGTACCACAGCCTGAATATTCAGTAAATTCTGTAACACAGCATGTATATTCAGTACATTTTGTACCACAGCATGTATATTCAGTACATTCTGTAACACAGCATGTATATTCAGTACATTCTGTAATACAGCATGTATATTCAGTACATTATGTAACATTTTTCCATTGCTGGATATCATTTTTGAGTGCAGCAGATCCTACAGATTGGTGTGAAGAGGTCTGTTTTGTTTTATTGGTTCAATATGATTCAGCAATGCCGAATTGCCCCCCCCCAGGATATCTTCCAAAAGTTACAGTTAAAAAACGCCATTAAAATGGCATGTCACATGTATTCTAGCTCATAAACAAACTAAAGCAGAAATATCTTAGACCATTAGTCTAAATGTTTCAGATCTAAATGTACTCTTGCGATCAAAGAATGAGAATTCTGAAACTCCAAATTAAGTGCACATAAACCGTAAGATAGAAATTGGCCCCTAAGCTAGGAATTGGCCCCTACAGTGTTTTTTTTACGATCTAGGACTGTTAAATGAAAATGAAATGTCTTTTTAAGGGGTTCAGAAAGCAGACATTTTTTGCTCATGGCACTGATTCGTTTGAAGCATAATGTTCACTTTGTCACTAACGTGAAACCACGCATGACAATGAGCTAACAGAATTTATAAATCCCATATTTCACATGTAATCACATCCATGTGTTGCTCTCTAGTTATAGCAGGGTATTTAAATCAGTATCAACAGCGTGGAATTAGCATATCAGAACAGCAGTGGGAGATTCAGACACACACACACACACACACACACACACACATATATGTGGAAAGAATGTCCAAAAATCACTCTTTAAACTAAACAGGCTACCTATTGAATCATATTGTGCTTAACCTAATAATTTGTTTAATTAAATGAAATAATTATTTATAATTACAGTTAATATGTACTTTTTTATTTTTATCACCCAGCGCTAATCTTAATTGGGTATGAATGCGTTTTCGTAGTTTTAAACTGTTTTTAACTGAAACCCAAACCATTTTTATCTTGGCATTAGCTCCATTTTAAAACACAAGCAAAAAGGAAAGATGATAAGACACAAATAAACGTGTAGAAAGTTCTCAACTGACAGAGCTAATAAGGTCATGTAAATAAACAAAAAACAGGTCAGAGGTGTTGGGACCACAAACAAACAGTGTGAGGTTTTGTACTCTTAGGATTCAAAAAGCAGAAGTCCCATAGAATGTCTAGACAGTCTAGAACATCAGTAGTGTGACATACGTACCATAGAATGTCTAGACCACTATAAACAGAATGTAGAACATCAGTAGTGTGACATACGTACCATAGAATGTCTAGACCACTATAAACACAGTCTAGAACATCAGTAGTGTGACATACGTACCATAGAATGTCTAGACCACTATAAACAGAGTGTAGAACATCAGTAGTGTGACATACGTACCATAGAATGTCTAGACCACTATAAACACAGTGTAGAACATCAGTAGTGTGACATACGTACCATAGAATGTCTAGACCACTATAAACACAGTCTAGAACATCAGTAGTGTGACATACGTACCATAGAATGTCTAGACCACTATAAACAGAATGTAGAACATCAGTAGTGTGACATACGTACTGGGAGCTTAGGGTGGCAGTTTTGTCCCATGGACGTGTCCTTGTGGTTGAGTTTCTGTGCCTTTTGCTTTCTCCCTGTCACTCCATTCCAGGTGTTACAATCACAATAGTTTAAGAGATAACTGCTGTCTTTTGCCCAGGTTCCTCTCTCTTATTACATGTGGATTTGACTAGAGCATAGACTTTTAGACACACTTAGACTCACAATAAATACATACCTACATACCTACAAGCTGATAGAGAGCGTTTGTCCTGTGTTCTGTGTGGGTAATCCTTTTCTGTTAATTAATTGTTGGTCTTACCCCTGTGTGTTTGACTGTTTTTCCTAACTGCCTGTAATTGTCCCCTGGGGGAGAAGATTGCACAAAGGGAGAGCAAATAGGCAAGCTGCCCATGGGCTGACATTCTACCTGTAGAGTTTCCTGTCTATGCACATTAGGTAAGACCTGGTCGGATCACCTCCTCTATTGTGGTTAGAGTGCCGATTGGCGTATCAGTTTATCTTAGTTTTGTGGTAGTTAGATAAGGCAGGATTGGGGTGTAGTTTACTTTGACTTTGTTTGCTTTGGTTCCGTCCAGCTCCTTTTAACATTTTTACCGTGTTTGGGCCGACAAAATAGCCATTGTGAACAGTACAGCCTCTGTCTCCCATACACCTACAAACCCAAACCATTTCTGGAGTGGCATCAATGATTTCTTCCTCAACACCAGTACACAAGACTCTTCCTCCTCTACAACACCAGTACACAAGACTCTTCCTCCTCTACAACACCAGTACACAAGACTCTTCCTCCTCTACAACACCAGTACACAAGACTCTTCCTCCTCTACAACTCCAGTACACAAGACTCTTCCTCCTCTACAACAACAGTAACTATAGGCCCATCAGGGTATTCTTATATGTAGGCCCCATCAGGGTATTCTTACATGTAGGCCCCATCAGGGTATTCTTATATATCGGCCTCATCAGGGTATTCTTACATGTAGGCCTCATCAGGGTATTCTTACATGTAGGCCCCATCAGGGTATTCTTATATGTAGGCCCCATCAGGGTATTCTTACATGTAGGCCCCATCAGGGTATTCTTACATGTAGGCCCCATCAGGGTATTCTTACATGTAGGCCCCATCAGGGTATTCTTATATGTAGGCCCCATCAGGGTATTCTTACATGTAGGCCCCATCAGGGTATTCTTACATGTAGGCCCCATCAGGGTATTCTTACATGTAGGCCTCATCAGGGTATTCTTACATGTAGGCCCCATCAGGGTATTCTTATATGTAGGCCCCATCAGGGTATTCTTACATGTAGGCCCCATCAGGGTATTCTTACATGTAGGCCTCATCAGGGTATTCATACATGTAGGCCTCATCAGGGTATTCTTACATGTAGGCCCCATCAGGGTATTCTTACATGTAGGCTTCATCAGGGTATTCTTATATGTAGGCCCCATCAGGGTATTCTTACATGTAGGCCCCATCAGGGTATTCTTACATGTAGGCCCCATCAGGGTATTCTTACATGTAGGCCTCATCAGGGTATTCTTACATTTAGGCCCCATCAGGGTATTCTTCTATGTAGGCCCCATCAGGGTATTCTTACATGTAGGCCTCATCAGGGTATTCTTACATGTAGGCCCCATCAGGGTATTCTTACATGTAGGCCTCATCAGGGTATTCTTACATGTAGGCCTCATCAGGGTATTCTTACATGTAGGCCTCATCAGGGTATTCTTACATGTAGGCCTCATCAGGGTATTCTTACATGTAGGCCCCATCAGGGTATTCTAACATGTAGGCCCCATCAGGGTATTCTTACATGTAGGCCTCATCAGGGTATTCTTACATGTAGGCCCCATCAGGGTATTCTTACATGTAGGCCTCATCGGGGTATTCTTATATGCAGGCCCCATCAGGGTATTCTTACATGTAGGCCTCATCATGGTATTCTTATATGTAGGCCTCATCAGGGTATTCTTATATGTAGGCCCCATCAGGGTATTCTTACATGTAGGCCCCATCAGGGTATTCTTACATGTAGGCCCCATCAGGGTATTCTTACATGTAGGCCCCATCAGGGTATTCTTACATGTAGGCCCCATCAGGGTATTCTTACATGTAGGCCCCATCAGGGTATTCTTACATGTAGGCCCCATCAGGGTATTCTTACATGTAGGCCCCATCAGGGTATTCTTACATGTAGGCCCCATCAGGGTATTCTTCTTAGGCCCCATCATGGTATTCTTACATGTAGGCCTCATCAGGGTATTCTTACATTTAGGCCCCATCAGGGTATTCTTACATGTAGGCCCCATCAGGGTATTCTTAGGCCCCATATTCTTACAGGCCCCATCAGGGTATTCTTATCATGTAGGCCAGGGTATTCCATCCATGTAGGCCCCATCAGGGTATTCTTACATGTAGGCCCCATCAGGGTATTCTTACATGTAGGCCCCATCAGGGTATTCATCAGGGTATTCTTACATGTAGGCCCCATCAGGGTATTCAGGGTATTCTTACATGTAGGCCCCATCAGGGTATTCTTACATGTAGGCCCCATCAGGGTATTCTTACATGTAGGCCCCATCAGGGTATTCTTACATGTAGGCCCCCCCATCATCAGGGTATTCTTACATGTAGGTATTCCTCATCAGGGTATTCTTACATGTAGGCCCCATCAGGGTATTCTTACATGTAGGCCCCATCAGGGTATTCTTATATGTAGGCCCCATCAGGCCCCATCAGGGTATTCTTATTCATGTAGGCCCCATCAGGGTATTCTTACATAGGCCCCATCAGGGTAGGCCCCATCAGGGTATTCTTATATGTAGGCCCCATCAGGGTATTCTTACATGTAGGCCTCATCAGGGTATTCTTACATGTAGGCCTCATCAGGGTATTCTTACATGTAGGCCCCATCAGGGTATTCTTACATGTAGGCCTCATCAGGGTATTCTTACATGTAGGCCCCATCAGGGTATTCTTACATGTAGGCCCCATCAGGGTATTCTTACATGTAGGCCCCATCAGGGTATTCTTACATGTAGGCCCCATCAGGGTATTCTTACATGTAGGCCCCATCCGGGTATTCTTACATGTAGGCCTCATCAGGGTATTCTTACATGTAGGCCCCATCAGGGTATTCTTACATGTAGGCCTCATCAGGGTATTCTTACATGTAGGCCTCATCAGGGTATTCTTACATGTAGGCCCCAGCACAACAGATGACCAACCCAGTTCATCTGGCGTCATTGACCAGGGCTTCTTACTAATACTTTAATGTTTTCCCAGTGAAGGAAACAGAAATATTATTTTACATCATAATTTGTTGTGCGTGCTAATGTGTGTATGACTAAATGAGGTTTAGCATGTGTTGGATCGTGTGCGTATATGTGTGTGTCATCCTAAGCTCTGTTAAGGCATGTCTCTTTTGCATTGTGTGTGTATTGTTTGTGTGTGTGTATCGTATATGCTGCGCTTTTATCCAAAGCGCTTTACAGATCCTGCGTCACATTCACCCATTCACCCATTCACCCATTCACCCATTCACCCATTCACCCATTCACCCATTGACACACTGACAGACTGACACACTGACAACCGCGAACCACCAACCACCAACCTTCCGATTGATAGACAACCGACTCAACCCACTGAGCCACTGCCGCCCCTATGTGAGTGTATCATGTGTGTGTATCGTGTGTGAATCGTGTGTGTATCGTGTGTGTCTGTGTATCGTGTGTGTATCGTGTGTGTGTGTGTGTGTGTGTGTGTATCGTGTGTGTATCATGTGTGTATCGTGTGTGAGAGTGTGTTGTGTGTGTGTGTGTGTAGCTGTCCTTCGACCCTGACTAGCTCTCTCTTCTTCCTTCACTAACCCCCCTGTCCCCCCCCCGCCCCGTCGAGGTGAGTGATGGCTTGATCAGATTGGAGGAAAACTTATAACAGCAGCAGTTTCACCACAGCGACCACCATCAATCACACAGGGGGAATCGCTCTCCAAAACGAAAGCTAAGTAAATAAAGGCCATCCAAATGTACCCGCACCTCTAATGGGCCAGTAGACTCAGTAGTAGAACCCCTGGGACCGCTCACTGTGGGTTTCACACCATCGCTCCCCTGTATTCATAAAGTCGGGTGAGCAGACACCTCTGGTTATTTGGGCTGTTGCCACTTTCCCCTTTGTTGGGCCCTTTATCTCACTGCTGGGTTCATTATCAGTAGAGATCTGAGAGACGCGTCCAGGGGTCGGCATGGAACGATATTGTGGCTCCTGGTGAGCAGAAATAAACTGAATTGAATTTGTTACAGGGTCTGACAGCGTTAGGGTTGGAGTTAGGGTTAGGTTAGGGTTAGGTTAGGGTTAGGGTTAGGGTTAGGGTTAGGGTTAGGTTAGGGGGTTAGAGATAGAGTTAGGGTTAGGTTAGAGTTAGGTTAGGGTTGGAGTTAGGGTTAGGGGTTAGGGAACGCTAGGTGAACATTCTTTGACAACAGCCTTTGTTAAGTTCAACTTGATAATCTGTTTGGGGTGCGTGAGAGGTTTTATTGCGCTCTTTTGGAATTTATTTATTTTATCTTTTATTTTCTGTGGGGCTTGTTTGGAAATATATACAAACTTACATGTTTCCCATATTTATACGTATGTAATATTCACTTCAACATCATTGACAGACAAAAGAAAAACACATTTTACAAATGACACTGAATTATTATACTTTGTAATCATTTATTTCATACAAATCTAGAGAAAATCAATTTAATAATGGAGCAAAAGTAAATACTTATTTTGCTCTAATCTTTTTTCTAACATAAATTGCACACTATCAAAACCTAAGTACTAATCTAAAAATAATTGATTTCATCCTGGAGACTGGCATAATGTTCACCCAAACTGAAACTGGTCTTACTTTACCTCATTGCAGGGATTTTTTTGCATTGTAATACACACACACACACACACCCACACACACACACACCTACACACACACCTACACACACACACACACACCACACACACCTACACACACACCTACACACACACACCTACACACACACACACACACACACACACACCTACACACACACAAACCATGCACACACACACCACGCACGCACGCACACACACACAAACGCACACACACACACACACACGCACACACACACACACACACACACACACACACACACACACACACACACACACACACACACACACACACACACACACACACACACACACACGAAGGCTGTAAGGCAAACATACATGGGGCTTATTTGCTCTGCAGTGTATTTGCTGACTCTGGTATCTCCCCCTGTGCTGCCGGGTGCTCATGTTCCTCCTCAACACCCAAATCAGTTAATCCTGGAGTCTGATCTGGCAGAGCAGAGGGGCCAGCCAGGGGAGGGGCCAGCCAGGGGAGATAGGGTTAGGGCCTGAAAAATAGGCGCCTGGAGAAGTGTTTTCTCTATATACTCTGGCTCTCTGAGACACTGGAGATCAGGTTTACACTGCGAGTTACATCACAATGTCATTCCTGTAATCACCCTCTCCTGTTCTTCATCACCCCCTCCTGTTCTCCATCACCCCCTCTCGTTCTCCATCTCCCCCTCCCGTTCTCCATCACACCCTCCTGTTTTCCGTCACACCCTCCTGTTTTCCGTCACCCCCTCCTGTTCTCCATCATCCCCTCCCGTTCTCCATCACCCCCTCTCGTTCTCCGTCACCCCCTCTCGTTCTCCGTCACCCCCTCCTGTTCTCCGTCACCCCCTCCTGTTCTCCGTCACCCCCTCCCGTTCTCCATCACCCCCTCCTGTTCTCCATCACCCCCTCCTGTTCTCCATCATCCCCTCCCGTTCTCCGTCACCCCCTCTCGTTCTCCGTCACCCCCTCTCGTTCTCCGTCACACCCTCTCGTTCTCCGTCACCCCCTCCCGTTCTCCGTCACCCCCTCCCGTTCTCCGTCACCCCTCTCGTTCTCCGTCACCCCCTCTCGTTCTCCGTCACCCCCTCTCGTTCTCCGTCACACCCTCTCGTTCTCCGTCACCCCCTCTCGTTCTCCGTCACCCCCTCCTGTTCTCCATCACCCCCTCCCGTTCTCCATCACCCCCTCCCGTTCTCCATCACCCCCTCCTGTTCTCCATCACCCCCTCCTGTTCTCCATCACCCCCTCCTGTTCTCCATCACCCCCTCCTGTTCTCCATCACCCCCTCCTGTTCTCCATCACCCCCTCCTGTTCTCCGTCACCCCCTCCTGTTCTCCGTCACCCCCTCCCGTTCTCCGTCACCCCCTCTCGTTCTCCGTCACCCCCTCTCGTTCTCCGTCACCCCCTCCCGTTCTCCGTCACCCCCTCCCGTTCTCCGTCACCCCCTCCGTCACCCCCTCTCTCCGTCACCCCCTCTCGTTCTCCGTCACCCCCTCTCGTTCTCCGTCACCCCCTCACCCCCTCGTTCTCCGTCACCCCCTCCTGTTCTCCGTCACCCCCCCTGTTCTCCATCACCCCCTCCTGTTCTCCATCACCCCTCCTGTTCTCCATCACCCCTCCTGTTCTCCATCACCCCCTCTCGTTCTCCATCACACCCTCTCGTTCTCCGTCACACCCTCTCGTTCTCCGTCACACACCCTCTCGTTCTCCGTCACCCCCTCCTGTTCTCCATCACCCCCTCCCGTTCTCCATCACCCCCTCCTGTTCTCCATCACCCCCTCCTGTTCTCCATCACCCCTCCCGTTCTCCATCACCCCCTCCTGTTCTCCATCACCCCCTCCTGTTCTCCATCACCCCCTCTTGTTCTCCATCATCACCCCCTCCTGTTCTCCATCACCCCCTCCTGTTCTCCATCACCCCCTCCCGTTCTCCATGATTGTCACAAGACCAGCCAACTCACAGAACAGTGACTCGTAGAAACTCTGTAACCTGATGGGGGGGTCAGAAGGGGGTCAGGGTGGAGGTGTGTGGGATGGGGGGCACACAGGCAAGCATACCCAGAATGCCCCTGCCAATGTTAACAGATAGCAGGTAGCAGATAGCAGGGATTCAGTATCAAAGTTGATCAGTTTTGTCTCCACAAACACAATAGCCTCCATAAGGCCAAGGAGTTCCCCCCGCTGATTATTTAAATAGATAATATTCAATTATGAACATTGGGAAATCAAAACGTGCTACTCTGGGTACTTTGCACCAGGTTTCCAATCAGGAGAGATAGCATAGCTTGGGATTTTGACTAACCCCAGCTTCCACCCTCCTTCTACATAATCAATCAGGCTTTGGCGTTTTTGCCCTCGTTAAAGAGTGGATCATTAAGGAGTGCCTCTTTAAGGAGTGTATCGTTAAGGAGTGGCCTCGTTAAGGAGTGCATCGTTAAGGAGTGCCTCGTTAAGGAGGGCCTCGTTTAGTAGTGGCCTCGTTATGGAGTGTATCGTTAAGGAGTGCCCTCGTTAATGAGTGCATCATTAAGGAGGGCCTCGTTAAGGAGTGGCCTCGTTAAGGAGGGCCTCGTTAAGGAGTGGCCTCGTTAAGGAGTGCATCGTTAAGGAGGGCCTCATTAAGGAGTGGCCTCGTTAAGGAGGGCCTCGTTAAGGAGTGCATCGTTAAGGAGTGCCCTCGTTAAGGAGTGCCCTCGTTAAGCCTCATAGTTAGTGTGATGTTGAGACTGGTGATATTGATATTATGAATGAAACTGCCTGTTAAGGACCAGTGAGGGATCTTTTTCACAAACTAAAGACTCTATGGTATTTGTTTTCATGCTCAGTTGCACACAAGGGCCTCCCACCCCTCTACCTGCTTGTGCTACCCGGAAATTAAAAAAGCCGTTTTGGAACAAGGTGCTCTGCTCACCATTAGCAGTTTGGTACACTGGGGGGGGCTTATTCTTGTCCCAGTACTTTCCATTACCCTGCCTGAAAATGGAACTTCTGTTTTGAGTGATCACTCTGTTTCCGAGGCACATTTCAGCAATAGCTAAATATATATCTGAACGGAATAGCTATTTCTGTTCATGAATTTCAAATGTCATCTGGCTTTTTTCTCTCCCTTTCTTGCATACTTCAAAAGCTGATCCTAGACAATTCTTCATGTCACAGACTTCCTACCATTTCTGCAAAAATGTGCTGACTTTCATCTTCTACAGTATGTACAAGGCAGCCAAGTCGGTTCCACTTAGAGTGTGGCGGCCTGAGAGGTGCAAATGGGAACGGTTCAATGTGTCGAGTGAGAACCTAGATATTAGCAGGATGGCAGGATTTGTACCTGAAATTCCCCCTAAGCCATTCCCAAATACCTCAAAACAGTTGGATGTTATTTTTTCAGCTTAAGAGTTGGTGTGTAACACGAGCCTCGATAGCATGGAAGATGATTATTCTACCGACACAAAATGATTATTAAAAGCGTCTGGGTGGAAGTCTTGGCACAGAAATTGTTATTGCACTTCTGCAGGTGTTTGGTAATTGGATTAATGCATAATGGGGGCAATAAGGAATTCCTTTTGTCTTTGAATAAAGAGGCACAAAGTAAGGGAGCATTTCTTGCGTCTCCCGCATCTCGTGCTTCCAGGCCATGGGATGTGGGATGGAAAATGTTCACTTCTCCCAAACTCCACTCAACCTACTATCTTCCCAAACCCAAAACTATCTTGGCAAAAGGTTTCCTTTTTCAAAATGTATAATAAAAATCTGTAACTGCTGCAAGCGATCACCTTCCTGAGAAGGGTTTATCTTAAAGGCTTACCATAATAAGAGCAGCAGTATGAGGGCTGACGATGAAGGCTGCTCTGGCCTCACTGAAGCTTGATCCTTCTCCAAGAGCAACTTGGGTAACTTTAGCCAAATAACCCCCCCAAGCGCCTTGTGTGTTCCTTACTCCTTTCACCTAAAGTGTCTAGATGAAACAACTTTCTGAGGCCCAAGACAAAACAAATGTTCTGTTTATGTTGTGATAGGCATTGTGGCAAATCATCCTTTGAGAATGTTTCTTTGTCGTTGTGGTCAAGTTGAGCTCTGAATGTCATCTCTACACTTTGGTTAACTAAGAAGTGCTACCTCATGTAGGGTTAGAGTTACCTCAGTCTGGGCTTCTCGGTTCTAATGACAAATGTATGCAGCAGTTTGTGAACATACGCGGTAGACAAGAAATGAAATGAGATTAACAAATAATGAGACACATTTCAATTATCATGCAAACTGAAAAATGTAGTTCAACAAGTTATCCAAATCTGCAGGTTTAATCTATGACACACGTCCTCACCTATGTCCTCACCTACGTCCTCACCTACGTCCTCACCTACGTCCTCACCTATGTCCTCACCTACGTCCTCACCTATGTCCTCACCTATGTCCTCACCTATGTCCTCACCTACGTACTCACCTACGTCCTCACCTATGTCCTCAGCAACATCCTCAGGTATGTAGGCATATTCAGGTATTCATTTGGTGTGTATGTAGGTATTCATTTGGTGTGTATGTAGGTATTCGTTTGGTGTGTATGTAGGTATTCATTTGGTGTGTATTCAGGTATTCATTTGGTGTGTATGTAGGTATTCATTTGGTGTGTATGTAGGTATTAATTTGGTGTGTATTTAGGTATTCATTTGGTGTGTATGTAGGTATTCATTTGGTGTGTATTCAGGTATTCATTTGGTGTGTATGTAGGTATTCATTTGGTGTGTATGTAGGTATTAATTTGGTGTGTATTTAGGTATTCATTTGGTGTGTATGTAGGTATTCATTTGGTGTGTATTCAGGTATTCATTTGGTGTGTATGTAGGTATTCATTTGGTGTGTATGTAGGTATTCATTTGGTGTGTATTTAGGTATTCATTTGGTGTGTATGTAGGTATTAATTTGGTGTGTATGTAGGTATTAATTTGGTGTGTATGTAGGTATTTATTTGGTGTGTATGTAGGTATTCATTTGGTGTGTATGTAGGTATTCATTTGGTGTGGATTCAGGTATTCATTTGGTGTGTATTCAGGTATTCATTTGGTGTGAATTCAGGTATTCATTTGGTGTGTATGTAGGTATTCATTTGGTGTGAATTCAGGTATTCATTTGGTGTGTATGTAGGTATTCATTTGGTGTGTATTCAGGTATTCATTTGGTGTGTATGTAGGTATTCATTTGGTGTGTATTCAGGTATTCATTTGGTGTGTATGTAGGTATTCATTTGGTGTGAATTCAGGTATTCATTTGGTGTGTATGTAGGTATTCATTTGGTGTGTATTCAGGTATTCATTTGGTGTGTATGTAGGTATTCATTTGGTGTGTATTCAGGTATTCATTTGGTGTGTATGTAGGTATTCATTTGGTGTGTATTCAGGTATTCATTTGGTGTGTATGTAGGTATTCATTTGGTGTGTATTCAGGTATTCATTTGGTGTGTATGTAGGTATTCATTTGGTGTGTATTCAGGTATTCATTGGGGGTGTATGTAGGTATTCATTTGATGTGTATGTAGGTATTCATTTGGTGTATATTCAGGTACCTCTCCATCATGGGCACAGTGCCTTATTTGATTGTCTAACCCCATGTATACATAAACTGTATTACATTTTCTGTTCATTAATATCATCATAGCTTATATTGGGCTTTGGAAAGACCTAAAAAAACAACTCTAACTTTGTTTCAGGGTAGATGGGGTGGTGTGCTCAAAAAGCCAGGGCTTGTTTCTGGTCCCACTCCGCCCATTAATACTACACTGACAGGAATCTTCCATCTACAACAATTTTCTCTTGTTTACACAAAATGTATTTTTCAGTAACACCCCAAACTTATTGTCTGAACCCCCAAAAACAAAATAATTCCTCTTTGAAATGATCACGCATAAGCTCTAGTCAAACGGGAATAAGGGCCTTATTTCACACCACATCCAGATGAGGAATAAAATCAATGACTTAAGAAAGGATTAAATGTAATGTGAAAAAGGTCAGTTGTGAGGATAACACCCTTCATCAAATGAATGAATCACTGCTAAATAGAAATGGATGTCCTTTATAATCTAATAGAACATGAAGATGTTAAAACGACAGGAGAGCTGCCGACTCAGAGACTTTAACCCCTGTAGCAGCTTGTAGCCAACACAAACTATTGTGCCATAAATCCCAAACTATTGTTATTCCAACAGATGTTTGTAAGCAGATGTTGTAAATTAAACCAACACCTTGTAATCATGGGAGCTGATGGTGTGTTTAGTAGCTTTGGATACAACAATACAGACCACCTGACAGTCTGTTCCTATATTTCTATTTTTCTGAATAGGCTTTTGGCCCAACAGACAGAATCCTTCTATCATACTTGTCAGCTCTTACAGTGGCAGTAAAAAGGATGTGGGAGTTTTGGACGTTGTCCCGATGCTCTTAAATGACTTCTCTTCCGATGTGCACTATCACAACTGTTCTTGTAAAATGTCAGGATAGATCTGGTTCGCACACCATGCAGCCTCTTCCGAATTTCTGTCAGAACAGTTGACATGGAAGCAAAGCAGGCAATGTCAGGAATCTGGGACCGAGCCCTACTTTGGCATCTTTCCAATCACAGCTCTTCAGTGGCCTTTTGCAAAGGACTTATATAAAATGTCCTCCAAAGGTCTCCCCTATTGTTCTTGAGACACTCGACAGAGTAGACTTGACAGAGTAGGTCGAAACAGGAGAACGTAGAGAAAACATCACATTATGATGGCTTTTAAATAGCTTTTGATTCCCAGTTTGTCATTTCAAACCTTGGTTAGGTTTGAATAATGCGTTGATAATGAGCTGTGTTGACAGGTGAATAGATGCTAATAAGTACACTGTGCGAACACCCCTCAATTAGTTCAAGAGATTGGTTCTTAGAGAAACAATGATGAAGCCACCAGGACTGTTCTACTGTGAAAAGTGCCTGGACTTGACTCCAGTCAATCCACCTTAATCCCCCAGATCCCTGAAACACTCTGGAACAATCGGAGCAGAGAATCGCAGCTCTCCACTGTGAGAGACACTCCATTACTCGCTTGGGTTTTTGTGGCCACATAAATTCTTGAGGGATATTGTAGCAATTTGGCAGAGAAACATTTTTGTGAAAGAGCCCTCATGTCTGGCAGGGCCTCATTTCAAATGGAGGAAATTCTTCCAATTGTGTTGTATAATCAACATGCCAAATCATGGACTCTTGACATCTCCACTGCTGCTGTATTAACATCGGTCTGCTGTCGTATTCTTTGAGTGTCTAGTGCGTAAGGAGACATCCAGACCAGAGACAGTTAGATCATAAGGAGACATCCAGACCAGAGACAGTTAGATCATAAGGAGACATCCAGACCAGAGACAGTTAGATCATAAGGAGACATCCAGACCAGAGACAGTTAGATCATAAGGAGACATCCAGACCAGAGACAGTTAGATCATAAGGAGACATCCAGACCAGAGACAGTTAGATCATAAGGAGACATCCAGACCAGTTAGACATAAGGAGACATCCAGACCAGAGAAAGTTTCATAAGGAGACATCCAGACCAGAGACAGTTAGATCATAAGGAGACATCCAGACCAGAGACAGTTAGATCATAAGGAGACATCCAGATCAGAGACAGTTAGATCATAAGGAGACATCCAGACCAGAGACAGTTAGATCATAAGGAGACATCCAGACCAGAGACAGTTAGATCATAAGGAGACATCCAGACCAGAGACAGTTAGATCATAAGGAGACATCCAGACCAGAGACAGTTAGATCATAAGGAGACATCCAGACCAGAGACAGTTAGATCATAAGGAGACATCCAGACCAGAGACAGTTAGATCATAAGGAGACATCCAGACCAGAGACAGTTAGATCATAAGGAGACATCCAGACCAGAGACAGTCATGTTAGCACACTGGTAACTTTAGCATTGACCTCTTTAGACAGGTTCCATTTCAGGTGCTTTTCAACATTGTTTCATGGCTGGATCACTCTGGCTTCCAAGCTGTACATCTCCTTTAACAAACGTCAACAGGGTACATAATTAAGATATTTATGTAGATACTATTATGGTATAGAGTTGTACCTAGTCCCGACTAATAAATAACAGCATATGTGTATTGTCTTTATTTTCACAAATTGGCTCAGTGACTCAAAAATACCATCATTTAATCCCTTATTGCTTCCAGATTAACCATTAAACGAGTGAGTGGCTATGAAACCAAACCAGGAAGGAAGTATCTCTGTGTGGTCAGGCACTCTAGGATCCATGAGAACAGTGGGGGCACCAATGGCCCTCATTGTGAGACCTAACCCTAACCCTGATTGTGAGACCTAACCCTAACCCTCATTGTGAGACCTAAACCTAACCCTGATTGTGAGACCTAACCGTAACTCTAATCTAATCCTAACCCTTTTTTTGAGACCTAACCCTAACCCTGATTGTGAGACCTAACCCTAACCTTTATTGTGAGACCTAACCCTCAACTTGAGACTTGTGTTTGCAGGAGTCTTCAATGGGTGAGACCGGCTCTGGATATAGAGAGTACACAGGGAGAGTCTCGCTCGTGTCAACACTGGTAGAGCACACGACATCCTGATCCTAAACCATTCTGTCAGCCGTTTGTCAAGGGAGTGGAATTTGCACCCTGAGGAAGACATACCGTCCATTCATCTAAACAGAAGCCTCAAATCGTACAGTAAATAACAGTAAATAACAAAGACGTGTGTCGATGAGGCGGATGTGAGTGCACTCAGAATAAGCCGACTGACGAACAGCGAGGAAAGAAAATACATCAACAAGATTATGTGATGAATGACTTGTATTCAATCAAACCCGCCAGCCTGGTTTGGGGAAGAAGTCTCTTGTCTTGAGTCTCAGGAATGTAATGTGTTTTTTTGTTTCGGACCTAATACAGTTTATAGAGTCAACCCAAATTGGACTCAATGGACAATATTTTAGAAACTACTTTGATATTGTGCAGCAATATAGTAATCCGCCCAAGCCTGTCATAACACACACCTAATTCAATTAATGAGTAGCTTTATGAGTAGCTAATACATGTAGTTAATTTTAGTTTATTATTGGGTGTGTTAACCTGAGAATATTCTAGAGAACTGACAGCAGAGAGCTGTTGTTCAAACTGACACTGCAGAAACATCCAGTCTCCATGTCTATATATGTCTATATCTGTCTATATATGTCTATAAATGTCTATATACATCTATATATGTCTATATCCGTCAATATATGTCTATTTCCGTCTATATATGTCTAGATCTGTCTATATTCTTAGATATATGTCTCTATCTGTCTGTCTATATCTGTCTAAATATGTCTATATCCGTCTAAATATGTCCATATATGTCTATATCCGTCAAAATATGTCTATATATATCTATATCCATCTATATATATCTATATCCGTCTATATATGTCTATATATGTCGATTTCCGTCTATGTATGTCTATATCCATTTGTATATGTCTATATATCTCTTTATATGTCTATATCTGTCTATATATGTCTATTTATGTCTATACATGTCTATATAAATTACATAATTACAATCAGAAACGAATATTAACTACATAGTTACTGAATCATCCGAACCGCTTTTACCAGCTGGTTATAGATTATTTGTTGAATTAACAGTAGGTCTAATATGATGTCAATTTGGGAGAATAAATTAAGAGTACAAAATTATTACAGTGGAATTAAAACAGCACTTACAGCCAGAAGCTTTCAATTTGTTCGGACTATGGGGTTTGTATTTGACTAAATAAAACCCTTTTCCATATTTGGATCCGGTTGGACCTCCGGGACAATGCTGACCTAACCTGTTGGATCCATTTGAAGTAGTACAGATGTCCTGGACATGTACACATGAAGAAACCACATATCTCACAGGCTATTTCAGCCATCAGAAGAGTGTAATGTAAAAACGATGTTTAAGGTAGAAGAATGGATTTACATTGAGAGTGGGAGAGTTTGGTTTCTGAATGGTTGGTTCAAGGGAGAAACCAGGACTTGAGTGGAAACATTTCTGCACGGCAAGAAACTACTCATTAAATTTGGAAAATCACATGAAATTAGCTAAACTGATTTGTTTATTTTTTCTTCTTTTTCTTTTTCTCTATTTTCTTTTTCTTTGAGATATTCTCATCATCCCCATGAAATTACAAAAATGGGTCAACAGTGTTCTTGGAATAGAAACGCATATCTGTGCTGTTTGTGTGCCTGCTTATGTACAGTGGACATAAAGGAATGGCTTTACCAGAGGAACATATACTTTTTGGAAAGTCCCAGCCAGAGATCAGACCTGAATCCAATTGAACATCTGTGGAGTGATCTGAAGTGGGTTGATGTAGAGGGCTGTGCTCGCAATCTGACAGAGAAAAGTGTGCACACTTATGCAACCAGGTTATTGTAAGGTTTTATTTTAAGTTTTCCGCCTCAAATATTTCAGTTTGATTTTTCAATTAAATTGTTCACATAGGTCACATTAAAGGTAGAAAAAGTTCTGACATGATTTATCTTTTGTAATTTTTTTCACATAACAAAAACCTGGGATGAGTAGACTTTTTATTATGACTGGAAATGCTTGATAGAGTGCGCTTTTAAGCTATTGGTTAATAGTTTAAAGGATAGGTATTATATAACATTGTGTATGCTGAAGTTGAGGAAGATATTTTTCTATCTTAAATAGCAATTATTGAAAATTCAAAATGATAAGTATGATAAGGTCAATAGGAGGAATATAAACCCAGACAACACAGACAAGCACAATTGTTTCCCACATAATGTTTATGAGAGTAAAACATTAAAGGACCCACCCAAAGGACTTCACCAGAGGCATGAAATCAAAGTTACACATATTTCAATTTCAATGAATTGTTATTGTGGATTTTGTTATGCTTTTACAGGATTTATGTCACGAGTGGTGACCTTTTCCTCACTCTGGGTGTTTTTCAGTTAGCTCACTCCTTTCAGTTAGTTGCTTAATTTATCACACACACACACACACACACCTGGTTCAAGTTTGGTAATTAGCAGTTCTATTTAGGTCACTGGGTGTGGTGGCACTTTGCTTCACATTGTTTAAACGTGACGTTCCAGGTAAGTGTTTGGTTTGAATCGATCACTGTTTGATGTTGTTTGTGTAAGACTCTATGTCCCTAACCGTAACACATCAGTATATAGCTTTTCCCTGTTCAGTGTTTTAATTGTTGATTTGGAATTAAACAACCACAAATCGTTCTCTTGCTCTGCGCATGGTTTTAACTGATTTACCCATACATGTTATCAAAGTAAGTTTATCAAAACTATTTTCCACTTTTCTTCAGTGTGTGTATGGGCGTTTGTGGGTGTGCCTGTGCGTGTGTGTGTGTGTGCTTAAATGGGCTTATTTTGATGTCCATGTGAAATTAAAGGGATTCATAAGATCTTCACAAGCATGAAATAATTGATTAATTAAATTAATTAATTAATTTTAATTGATCTTGGGCTCATTTATAATGTGACAGTCATGTGTCATGTGACAACAATGTGCAAACACAACATTCTAAAAACCGGTAAAATCTCATCTGTGCAAATTAGCTAGCTAAAATTGGTTAAAAACTCAGATGACGTATAAAAGAGAAACTTGTCAAATGTTCTTTCATTGACAATTTACCTGGTTGCTTTACTGTAATAAGGTGCTTAGTGGTAAGCGTTACTTTCAAGCTTTCAAAAGACTTATGTTGTTATTCATTACACATTTTGATAGTTGAAGTCGGCCTCTTTTATTATATTAAATGTTTTATCTTTGAAACGTACTTTTTAATGACTTACATTTTAATACTTATTATTTTTATTACTAATAATTTGTTACAATTTTCTAACTTCTATTTAAAAAACATGTAGTGAATGTTTTTCCTCACTGCACAAGTTGTTCAGGATAAGGCATTCAGAACATGATTATGTTGAGCATGATATGGTTCATAACTGTAGTGACATAATTATGCCACTACAGTTATCAACCATATCAGGCTCAACATTAATATGTAACTACAGTTATCAACCATATAACATAATTATGCCACTACAGTTATCAACCATATCAGGCTCAACATTAATATGTAACTACAGTTATCAACCATATCAGGCTCAACATAATCAACATAATTATGCCACTACAGTTATCAACCATATCAGGCTCAACATTAATATGTAACTACAGCTCAACATAATCAACATTATTGTTTGTTGAGGCGACAGAGAACACTTACATAAAGTTGTTTCTATCCATATAAAATATTTGGTCGTTCTTTCAGTGCCAAAGTCCACTCATGTCAGTAGAGTTGTCAGTAGACTGCACAGATTCATTACAACAAGACACATGAGATAAGCTTTCCAGACCAAGAAACAGGACCCAATGATAAGTTTGGGAACTAACTGAGAGGCCGTACATTTTAATGTCTCTGATAAGCCTGAAACATTTGTGTTTAGCTAGATTCTTGGCCATCGCTTTATAAGCTCAAAAATATTTGAAGGAGCTCTTGGTGCCAGACGGACCAATAATTAATTGTTTATGAAAACTGGTACCTGCCAAAGGCCATAACAGAAACCCCTGTTAAATTAGACATCATAATCTAGGAATTCCAAAACATAAAATATATTAGATTGAGCTACTTCACTCTGGTAAAACCCTGAAGCTATGTAGCGTCATACTCATATAAAAGGCTATTTGGTGGGCTTGAACCAATCATATGTTCCAATTACTTTTGGCCGGTGCTTCGCTTTGTGCTCAGGTTTATTTGGCCGGTGCTTTGCTTTGTGCTCAGGTTTATTTGATTAATCTATGTAAAAAAAGATTATCTATTTTTATCTATAGATTTTTTCCCAAACATATGTCCAAAACTCAAAAGTCTTTAATACAATAACATCCCTGAATTACTCCATGATGCTTTGTACATTACCATTAGACAAAGTAATTTGTTGGGCATGACACAGTATTGCAGATTGTCTTACGCCATATCTAGAAGAAGTAGAGATGTTTGAAGGGTAGGTGAAGAAATGCTGTTGGCAAACACTGTTTTTTCCATCCCCCAGAATAACTCCTTCCCTTGAGAGATCGAAACGTAGATTGCCGGTTTAAACAAAGTCACTTGAACATTTGAGGTTCCGTGGCGAAGACGGATATAAATGCATACCATAAAACCATGACTCTATCAGTGTCCAACAACCAGTGTCCCTTCTGCTGGATGAGTTCTGAACAGGGGTTGAGGAAACTAAATCGAATGTTAAATAATATAAAAATAGGCCTACACTAAACCATGAACAATTGTTAGGTATATTGTTACCATCTGTAGGCTGATTCTAGGTATATGGGAGCTGTTTGTTTTACATAAAATAGTTATCCTTTCTAAATTATTTCCATTGCAAAAGCTGCTATTCTAAATAGAACATTGTTTTTTCCATTTAACAAAGCTGGACAACTTAACGTTTTGTTTTTTTCTTTTTTAAATATCTGCTTTTCTCACATACTGAAGGGAAATGGGCAACATTCAGGTATGAGAAACAAACCAATATATGGTCTGGGGTTTGGAACTAGAACGTCATTATAGGGTTTATGTAATCTTATATATACACATTTTTTTAAAGTAAATAGTGAATGGTTCCTTTAAAAGCCCTGATTGACAAGCCAGTGAGAGAGCTGTTCAAACAGACAACAAGCTTATTTGACCTGTCAGTCATTTCATTGAAACAACATCGAGACACAAAGACTTCACACCCTGAAAAGATGACACTTCAGTTACGAGAGAATACAAAAGGACTACTGTATAGCTCAGAAAACAGACATCTAGGGTGAAGCAGACTGTGTTAATCCTAGCGATATCTGTTACATAAACATGAGACAAAGTTGAGTGTCAAGTTTAGAATAGGCAACCTTCTTCCACTGCTCCAAGATTCAGTTCCAACACTTGCATGGCCCTGTTGGCTCTTGACAGAGGTCATTATTGCCACTATTTGTTGTAACAAATTCCTCTTGTAACTTTTATTACAATTTCCTGTGACAAGTGCGCCAGTAAACCTTCTGCTGTTTCGGAATAGATGGGATAGCCTTTATTGCTTCCTGTGTATTGATCAGCCTGTGACGCCCTACACAATTTGGCCCCTGCATATCGATCAGCCTGTGACGCCCTACTCAATTTGACCCCTGCATATCGATCAGCCTGTGACGCCCTACACAATTTGGCCTCCTCATATCGATCAGCCTGTGACGCCCTACACAATTTGGCCTATGTCAAAGTCGCTCAGGGTTTTCCTTCTGCCTAATTTTCCTGCATGCAACACAACTACAAGAACTGAACATCCTCTAACCATCAAATCTTCCCATACCTTGACATGTGACTCACGTGTTAAATGATCAACTTGATATGCTTTACATGTCACAGGCATTAATGTCTTGGCTTTACAATGCATTTGCCCCGTCTGTTTTGTAAAAGTACGGTTTGTAACAGTAGGTAGTTCCTAAAGGTTACTACTCATAGCTGGCAAAACAAGACATCAGAACCAGTCACCCTAACTCCCTCTCATGAATGTTAGCAACAGGGTTAGGGTTAGCAATGCAATGTGTTCCTGTAGTTGCATACTTTCAGAATGTAATGTGTTCCTGTAGTTGCATACTTTCAGAATGCAATGTGTTCCTGTAGTTGCATACTTTCAGAATGCAATGTGTTCCTGTAGTTGCATACTTTCAGAATGCAATGTGTTCCTGTAGTTGCATACTTTCAGAATGCAATGTGTTCCTGTAGTTGAATACTTTCAGAATGTAATGTGTTCCTGTAGTTGCATACTTTCAGAATGCAATGTGTTCCTGTAGTTGCATACTTTCAGAATGTAATGTGTTCCTGTAGTTGCATACTTTCAGAATGCAATGTGTTCCTGTAGTTGCATACTTTCAGAATGCAATGTGTTCCTGTAGTTGCATACTTTCAGAATGCAATGTGTACAAATGATCACTCCATCAGAGGCCAAACGTGTTCAGTCATGCATCTCTCTGTCAAGAGGCAAATGCAAAAATACAAACCCAAGGGAATGTTAAACAAAAGCTACGGTTTAAAATCAATTTCTAACTTCTTTTCAGGTGTCTTTTGTTGTCATTCGGTCTTTCACTGTTCAAATAAACCTACCTATGACTGCTCATTTTTTTGTCAGTGGGCAAACGTACAAAATCGTCAGGGGATCAAATACTTTCTTCCTTCTGTCACAGATTGGTGAGCTGTGTTTTTCACGGGTTATCCCTCCCCCCTCAGCATGAGGCCTTGGAGCCGTCCCTCCACACTCAGCATGAGGCCTTGGAGTCGTCCCTCCCCCGTCAGCATGAGGCCTTGGAATCGTCCCTCCCCCCTCAGTATGAGTAGGTCGACGAGTGGCTCCTCCCTCCTCCGCCTGGGTTCCTCGGGTGGCCCCTCGGTCCTTCCGCCTGAACTCCCAGTGTCCCCACCTGCCAGAGCTCCCAGATTGCCCCACCTCGCCGCCCAAGATGGCTGCCGCATCGCCGCCCAAGATGGCTGCCGCATCGCCGCCCAAGATGGCTGTGGCATCGCCGCCCAAGATGCCTGAAAAGGGCTGGACCCCTTGTCCCAGGCTGCCTCCGGGTGGGACTAAAAACATTAGTCGGCCTCCAGCTAAGCCTTTATTTACCCTCTATTCTTCCCCCCCTTTGGGTTTGACTTTGGGTCCTCTCCTTTTGCTCCCTTGTTTTTGTTAGGCTATCTGGGAGCTAGCCTTTTAGTGGGGGATACTGTCACGAGGTGGTGATGCACCGCATCCTTGTTTAAGTTTGTATTCACCGCTGGTTTATATCATTCATTAGTGGGGCTATAAAAGGTGTTTGGTAGTTATCCACGGTGCTTAGCATTGATTTTATGTCACAAGTGTTATTGGGGTGAGTGTCTTCAGACCATGTTTGAAATATGTTTGTTTAAGTCGTTGTATGCAGTTTAATTTCATTCATCAGAATGAAAATTGTGTATTTTCTACGTTTACGGTTTGTTTTACATTGTGTATTTAAATAAACGTGTTCTTTAATGGATTACACAGCTCTGCATATGGCTTGCTACCCTACACTTACCAGCACTGTTACAGGACAGACTAGATGGCCGTACTAGATAGGGATATGTTGACACCATGTTAGAGCGCTCCAGACATCAGCTGATACATGAGCCAATACCTACTTGAGTTTCTTGGCAAAACTAGCTGGGCTCATTTTACCTCAAATGATTCATCCTAACTAGAAAGATGTTGTATGCTGCAGGTCCTGGCATGGATGGAATATCGTCAGGTATTGAATAACGTCTTTTTTTACAGACGAAACCACAGTTGCCGTTAAGAAATTCCTGAATAATTCCTACAAAACCTGGTAGTAAGTAAGTTACACGTTTTCATAACTTGATAGCAAGTTTTATTTAACTGCATTCCGCAAACAACACTGTTTTAATTATCTTTCCTGAGTTGGTAAAGCTGTTGCCCCGAAATCATAAACCTTGCATCACATCTATAATTTGAAATTATTTATTAACCCAAATGTCAACCAGCACTCCACCCTAACCCTCGTTCCTCCAGAGGACATCCAAATTTTCCAAATTCCATTTTAACCGTCTTCCAAATAAGCGGCAATGACAGCTTGACTTGAAATGGCTCCTACACTATGTGATTCTCTTATCAAGATATGTTTATCTTGGCTGCTATTTAAACAATAACACCGTGTCGACTGCTTGGAAAAATCCCTCGGGGCAA
This sequence comes from Dallia pectoralis, assembly GCA_029465975.1. Taxonomy (NCBI): domain Eukaryota; kingdom Metazoa; phylum Chordata; class Actinopteri; order Esociformes; family Umbridae; genus Dallia; species Dallia pectoralis. The sequence continues at coordinate 13,065,403 of CM055757.1, forward strand.
TTCAGTCTTCCTTTAATACTACAAACCTCCTTTGTTCATAAACAGAACAGAAGTCATTGCTACATTAAGATTTACTGTTGATAGATTTTTATAAAAGTTTCAAAGTTGAGAATTTTTTTCATTTGAAAGTAGTCAATAACGACTTGATAATTAGATTGCACAACAAATTAGGCTTTTCTGATTAGGTTTGATCCAGGCTAGCACGATTTGAGAGTGCAAATATGTTCAGTAAATATCTACAGATAATGTTTTGAAGAGGCTGTTAAACATTTTATCTTGGTTGATCTCCTGTGAACAAGTTTTATTATTGTCAAAAAAGGTTTTTCAAATCCTATTAAGACAGTATTACTGGTAAAAACCTGATGCATTCCAGGATATTTGGCCGTTGGTTGTAAATGTGTTGCTGTGAAGTGAATATAGGCCAATCAAAGAACTTCATGATTGTGGGGGGGAGTACACATGTCCAAGTAATTTACGCATGATGCAGTGGACTGCTTGAGTTGTCTAGACTGACATGGTTTTATTTTTATTTAACCTTTATTTAAACAGGTAGGCCGATTGAGAAAAAATTCTCATTTGCAACACCGACCTGGCCAAGATAAATGTGCAGGACAACATACAGTTACACAATAAATACACAGAATACAAGAGTGCAAATGGCAATGGGACACAATACGACAATACTGGATTAAGTGGAGAGTCAATATACAGAAAACACAGGATGATGTATAAGTTGATTCGTTGAGCAGCTTTAATATGACAATAACAAATATTTATTGCAGCGGGTCCCCCAGAACAGAGGCTGAATAACAAAAATATGTTGTATTCCTTAACTTATCATAGGTCAACATTTCAAAGCAGTAACACCATCATGGTGGACACCTAGTGGGGACACCTAGTGGGGACACTTCATGTGGACACTTCATGTTGGCTTATTCTCACCCTTCACCCTAAACCCCAGTAGGCTACCTTCTCACCCTTCACCCTAAACCCCAGTAGGCTACCTCCTTGATAATGCATACCTTGTGCTATGTGATCCTATAAATGAAGCTCACGTATTTAAGCCTGTCGAAGGCAATCAAGCTAACGATGACCGTGATTATAGCTGTCACCCCCCAGCAGCTGGCGTCTCCCACCCGGCTGCACATTGGGCTTCCCCTGCACATCAGAGAGCAGTGAACTCATCCTCTCAACATGCCACCAAGAACGTGGTCGCGGAAAATATTGTTACAAATAATATTGACTCAACGTTGTGTTCATCTGTGATAAAAGTTGCGTCCAAGGGAGATGGGAGTATTGCAGTTGTTAGATATTAAACATCAGATAAAAGGCTCCTCCGAAGAGCGCAGCAACACAGTAAATGCCCCCTCACTGATCCAGCCTGTGTGGGGGGAGAAATGCCCCTCACTGATCCAGCCTGTGTGTGGGGGGGAGAAATGCCTCTCACTGATCCAGCCTGTGTGGGGGGGAGAAATGCCCCTCACTGATCCAGCCTGTGTGGGAGGGAGGGAGAAATGCCCCTCAGTGATCCAGCCTGTGTGGGAGGGAGGGAGAAATGCCCCTCAGTGATCCAGCCTGTGTGGGAGGGAGGGAGAAATGCCCCTCAGTGATCCAGCCTGTGTGGGAGGGAGGGAGAAATGCCCCTCAGTGATCCAGCCTGTGTGGGGGGGAGAAATGCCCCTCACTGATCCAGCCTGTGTGGGGGGGAGAAATGCCCCTCACTGATCCAGCCTGTGTGGGGGGGAGAAATGCCCCTCACTGATCCAGCCTGTGTGGGGGGGGGAAAATTCCCTTACTGATCCAGCCTGTGTGGGAGGGAGGGAGAAATGCCCCTCACTGATCCAGCCTGTGGGGGGGAGAAATGCCTCTCACTGATCCAGCCTGTGTGGGAGGGAGGGAGAAATGCCCATCACTGATCCAGCCTGTGTGGGGGGGGAGAAATGCCCCTCACTGATCCAGCCTGTGTGGGGGAGAAATGCCCCTCACTGATCCAGCCTGTGTGGGGGGGAGAAATGCCCTCACTGATCCAGCCTGTGTGGGGGGGAGAAATGCCCCTCAGTGATCTAGCCTGTGTGGGGGGAGAAATGCCTCTCACTGATCCAGAGTTTGTGGGAGTTAGAAGACACAGACCTCAATGCTCTGCTAATATAAACACATTAATGCTAAGTCCTAAACTAAGGCCACCGACAAGCAAAATAGAACAAATCTTTGCGTACCTGGAACAACAGAAGGATATTCCAATCCATCAATCAGGCCTAATGAAATCTAATGCCCACACTGAAGTGTGTCATTACTACAGTTTAAACGAGAGGCGATGTTAAAAAGATCATGATTCTCCTTGCATCACCTCAAGCAGTCCCAGAGAACATTTCTGTTCTCCCATCGGTCCCTCGCTGCGCTGCACTCACATTGTGACGCACTTGGATCCATGTTGCCTACCCCAGGCCCTTGGATCCATGTTGCCTACCCCAGGCCCTTGGATCCATGTTGCATACCCCAGGCCCTTGGATCCATGTTACATACCCCAGGCCCTTGGATCCATGTTGCCTACCCCAGGCCCTTGGATCCATGTTGCATACCCCAGGCCCTTGGATCCATGTTGCATACCCCAGGCCCTTGGATCCATGTTGCATACCCCAGGCCCTTGGATCCATGTTACATACCCCAGGCCCTTGGATCCATGTTACATACCCCAGGCCCTTGGATCCATGTTGCATACCCCAGGCCCTTGGATCCATGTTGCCTACCCCAGGCCCTTGGATCCATGTTGCATACCCCAGGCCCTTGGATCCATGTTACATACCCCAGGCCCTTGGATCCATGTTGCATACCCCAGGCCCTTGTCTAAACAGGAAAAGGATTTTGAATCAGTACCCCTTTGTAGTGGATAACTTTAGTCGGGCAGGCTGCCAGTTCATCTTGGTCTAACCGCGCTGCAATGAGACGAGCAGAGAGGAGGAAAAAGGGTCTGAGATTGGAGACGCAGTCCCTGGAGCTTGACCCCATGACTCCTGTGCGGTGCTCTGTTGTGTACAGTGGGGTCTGCCTTAGATCTCGCGCAAGGCTTCTGACAAAGGAGGATACTTGAGGCACATCCGGCAGTTTTGTGTCAGGAGCCCTTTGTGTTTTGACAAGGAAATTCCATCTAAAATAATAGCCACTGTTGGTGTGCTTCCATTGAAAATAAACCACTGTGTGTGGAGTTTGTGGGATGCCTAACCCTAACCCTGCATCAACAGCCCTCCATGCTTATAGTTTACACACGTGTTGGGTTAGTGCTTATAGTTTACACACGTGTTGGGTTAGTGCTTATGGTTTACACATGTGTTGGGTTAGTGCTTATATAGTGTACACATGTGTTGGGTTAGTGCTTATGGTTTACACATGTGTTGGCTTAGTGCTTATGGTTTACACATATGTTGGGTTAGTGCTTATAGTTTACACATGTGTTGGGTTAGTGCTTATAGTTTACACATGTGTTGGGTTAGTGCTTATAGTGTACACATGTGTTGGGTTAGTGCTTATGGTTTACACATGTGTTGGCTTAGTGCTTATAGTTTACACATGTGTTGGCTTAGTGCTTATAGTTTACACATGTGTTGGGTTAGTGCTTATAGTTTACACATGTGTTGGGTTAGTGCTTATGGTTTACACATGTGTTGGGTTAGTGCTTATAGTTTACACATGTGTTGGCTTAGTGCTTATGGTTTACACATGTGTTGGCTTAGTGCTTATGGTTTACACATTTGTTGGCTTAGTGCTTATAGTTTACACATGTGTTGGGTTAGTGCTTATAGTTTACACGTGTTGGCTTAGTGCTTATGGTTTACACATGTGTTGGGTTAGTGCTTATAGTTTACACATGTGTTGGGTTAGTGCTTATGGTTTACACATGTGTTGGGTTAGTGCTTATAGTTTACACATGTGTTGGCTTAGTGCTTATGGTTTACACATGTGTTGGCTTAGTGCTTATAGTTTACACATGTGTTGGCTTAGTGCTTATAGTTTACACATGTGTTGGCTTAGTGCTTATGGTTTACACATGTGTTGGCTTAGTGCTTATGGTTTACACATGTGTTGGCTTAGTGCTTATAGTTTACACATGTGTTGGCTTAGTGCTTATAGTTTACACATGTGTTGGGTTAGTGCTTATGGTTTACACATGTGTTGGCTTAGTGCTTATAGTTTACACATGTGTTGGCTTAGTGCTTATAGTTTACACATGTGTTGGGTTAGTGCTTATAGTTTACACATGTGTTGGGTTAGTGCTTATGGTTTACACATGTGTTGGGTTAGTGCTTATAGTTTACACATGTGTTGGCTTAGTGCTTATGGTTTACACATGTGTTGGCTTAGTGCTTATGGTTTACACATGTGTTGGCTTAGTGCTTATAGTTTACACATGTGTTGGGTTAGTGCTTATAGTTTACACATGTGTTGGCTTAGTGCTTATAGTTTACACATGTGTTGGCTTAGTGCTTATAGTTTACACGTGATGGGTTAGTGCTTATAGTTTACACATGTGTTGGGTTAGTGCTTATGGTTTACACATGTGTTGGGTTAGTGCTTATGGTTTACACATGTGTTGGTTTAGTGCTTATGGTTTACACATGTGTTGGCTTAGTGCTTATGGTTTACACATTTGTTGGCTTAGTGCTTATAGTTTACACATGTGTTGGGTTAGTGCTTATAGTTTACACATGTGTTGGGTTAGTGCTTATAGTTTACACATGTGTTGGCTTAGTGCTTATAGTTTACACATGTGTTGGCTTAGTGCTTATAGTTTACACGTGTGTTGGCTTAGTGCTTATAGTTTACACGTGTTGGGTTAGTGCTTATAGTTTACACGTGTTGGGTTAGTGCTTATAGTTTACACATGTGTTGGGTTAGTGCTTATGGTTTACACATGTGTTGGGTTAGTGCTTATGGTTTACACATGTGTTGGTTTAGTGCTTATGGTTTACACATGTGTTGGCTTAGTGCTTATGGTTTACACATGTGTTGGGTTAGTGCTTATGGTTTACACATGTGTTGGCTTAGTGCTTATAGTTTACACATGTGTTGGTTTAGTGCTTATGGTTTACACATGTGTTGGGTTAGTGCTTATAGTTTACACATGTGTTGGCTTAGTGCTTATGGTTTACACATGTGTTGGCTTAGTGCTTATGGTTTACACATGTGTTGGCTTAGTGCTTATAGTTTACACATGTGTTGGGTTAGTGCTTATGGTTTACACATGTGTTGGGTTAGTGCTTATGGTTTACACATGTGTTGGCTTAGTGCTTATGGTTTACACATGTGTTGGCTTAGTGCTTATAGTTTACACATGTGTTGGGTTAGTGCTTATGGTTTACACATGTGTTGGGTTAGTGCGTATGGTTTACACATGTGTTGGGTTAGTGCTTACAGTTTACACACGTGTTGGGTTAGTGCTTATAGTTCACACATGTGTTGGGTTAGTGCTTATGGTTTACACATGTGTTGGGTTAGTGCTTATAGTTTACACATGTGTTGGGTTAGTGCTTATAGTTTACACATGTGTTGGGTTAGTGCTTATAGTTTACACATGTGTTGGGTTAGTGCTTATAGTTTACACATGTGTTGGGGTAGTGCTTATAGTTTGCACATGTGTTGGGTTAGTGCTTATAGTTTACACATCTGTTGGGTTAGTGCTTATAGTTTACACACGTGTTGGGTTAGTGCAACCAGCCTATCTACACCTCAATAACACCTAGCTATTTACATGTGTGGTGGAAACTCTAAAGTTGTAATTAAAAACCACACCTGTGCATAAAAAAACAGCTGACATCACACCTGGAAACACTGGAGAGTGTACCTGTGCATATAAAACGAGTTGACATCACACCTGGAAACACTATAGAGTGTACCTGTGTATTTAAAACTAGCTGACGTCACACCTGGAAACACTGGAGAGTGTACCTGTGCATTTAAAACCAGCTGACGTCACACCTGGAAACACTATAGAGTGTACCTGTGTATTTAAAACTAGCTGACGTCACACCTGGAAACACTGGAGAGTGTACCTGTGCATTTAAAACTAGTTGACATCACTCCTGGAAACTATTTGATGGGAGGCATTTGCCCGACTCTTTGTCCCTCGAAATTTGCACACAAGACCTCAAAACAGACCACAAGCAAACTGTATCACTGAGAGGGAACTGAGAAGGTAACGTTCTGGTACTATTAGAATTACAAACTTTTTTTCAGACACTTTCGCCAACGTGTCATCTATAAATCGACAGGAGCATCGCAAGACATCCAGATACCCAGTCTGGCACTCAAACCACATCACTCCTTGACAATGCCTAGTGAGTTTATCCCCAGTCCCTGAGGGAAAGGGAACCTAATGCTACATAAACAAATAGATCACAGCTGCATTTAATGAGGAAATTAACCAACAAAACAATGTTTGTTCCACCGAAACAATTTCACCTTTTGAAAGCGGTTGGCGGTCATTTGTAGAATAAGTGCAGCAGAGTGGGTTAACCCTAACCCAGTCATTAGTTCCCACACTGCTAACCAACATTTCAATTTAGCCAGTTTCTTTTCTAATGAGAAAATTATATTCTACCAGGTGAAAACACGCTCTGTTCATCCTTCTGAGAGTTCCAAGGAAATCACATCCTATCATATCCGGGTTAGGGTTACTGTCCACTCTGAGGACTCACTAGTGTTGGGTTAGGGTTACTGTCCACTCTGAGGACTCACTAGTGTTGGGTTAGGGTTAGGGTTACTGTCCACTCTGAGGACTTACTAGTGTTGGGTTAGGGTTAGGGTTACTGTCCACTCTGAGGACTTACTAGTGTTGGGTTAGGGTTAGGGTTACTGTCCACTCTGAGGACTCACTAGTGTTGGGGTAGGCTTAGGGTTACTGTCCACTCTGAGGACTCACTAGTGTTGGGTTAGGGTTAGGGTTACTGTCCACTCTGAGGACTCACTAGTGTTGGGTTAGGGTTACTGTCCACTCTGAGGACTCACTAGTGTTGGGTTAGGGTTACTGTCCACTCTGAGGACTCACTAGTGTTGGGTTAGGGTTAGGGTTACTGTCCACTCTGAGGACTTACTAGTGTTGGGTTAGGGTTAGGGTTACTGTCCACTCTGAGGACTTACTAGTGTTGGGTTAGGGTTAGGGTTACTGTCCACTCTGAGGACTCACTAGTGTTGGGTTAGGGTTAGGGTTACTGTCCACTCTGAGGACTCACTAGTGTTGGGGTAGGGTTAGGGTTACTGTCCACTCTGAGGACTCACTAGTGTTGGGTTAGGGTTACTATCCACTCTGAGGACTCACTAGTGTTGGGTTAGGGTTACTGTCCACTCTGAGGACTCACTAGTGTTGGGTTAGGGTTAGGGTTACTGTCCACTCTGAGGACTTACTAGTGTTGGGTTAGGGTTAGGGTTACTGTCCACTCTGAGGACTTACTAGTGTTGGGTTAGGGTTAGGGTTACTGTCCACTCTGAGGACTCACTAGTGTTGGGTTAGGGTTAGGGTTACTGTCCACTCTGAGGACTCACTAGTGTTGGGGTAGGGTTAGGGTTACTGTCCACTCTGAGGACTCACTAGTGTTGGGTAGGGTTAGGGGTTACTTAGGGTTACTATCCACTCTGAGGACTCACTAGTGTTGGGTTAGGGTTACTGTCCACTCTGAGGACTCACTAGTGTTGGGTTAGGGTTACTGTCCACTCTGAGGACTCACTAGTGTTGGGTTAGGGTTACTGTTGAGGACTCACTAGTGTTGGGTTAGGGTTACTGTCCACTCTGAGGACTCACTAGTGTTGGGTTAGGGTTAGGGTTACTGTCCACTCTGAGGACTCACTAGTGTTGGGTTAGGGTTACTATCCACTCTGTGGACTCACTAGTGTTGGGTTAGGGTTAGGGTTACTATCCACTCTGAGGACTCACTAGTGTTGGGTTAGGCTTAGGGTTACTGTCCACTCTGAGGACTCACTAGTGTTGGGTTAGGGTTAGGGTTACTGTCCACTCTGAGGACTCACTAGTGTTTGGCTCATATCTTCCCACACACATGACCTTGTCTGCAGCTACTGGACTCTGCCGGGTTAAATGAAGGCTGTTGCCTTAGAAGGTTCAGTGGGAACAGTAATAATAATTATTGTGGTCATAAAACTTGAAGCTGAGTAGATTGAGACCAAAAAGCTTCTGGTCCTCCTCACCCTTGTCTGACATGTTTGGTGGACAGTGAGAAAGCGCACAACGCCTCTGGACCAAGGGAGTGTAGCATGTCTGCCTCCTGTCTTGTCGCTAGTGGATTGGAAGTTGGGTCCAGAGAGGAAACACTCGCTGATTAGTGGTTCGGCAGAACAGATAACAAGGTGCTGTCTAGACGATTGAGGAACCCAAGATGAGGGAAAGCAGCCTTGGGTCCATCATTCCCTTAGCCCTCAGTCCACTACGCCCTCAGTCCTTCCATCGCTTCAGCTAACCCAGGGGTGATTTCATTTTTTAAAAATAACAATGTGTTCTCTCCTCCTTCTGCCAATGTTTAATTATTTTTGTAGGTCACAATAGTGACAAGATTATTCCTGGCTGGACTTCTATCCAGTTGTGCTTCAAATGTTTGGAATGGTTTGAACATGGATTAAGGGGAGGGGGGTCATTGGAAATGAAATGCAGCCATGGGCTAGTTCTCTTTTCACGACTTCCACATGAATCTCCCACGTTCCCATTGCCAAATTTGTGGATTGCAAAAGGACAAAAGAGAAGTTTGCCTGTTGAAGTCAGAGCAGATGCAGAGCAGACAGTGAAGGTTACAGACAGAGAGCAGCTCCAGATAAGCCATTAGAATGCAGTGGCCAGTTACTGGAGACTGATTTAATACGGGCTATTAGAATGCAGGGGCCAGTTACTGGAGACTGATTTAATACGGGGCCATTAGAATGCAGTGGCCAGTTACTGGAGACTGATTTAATACGGGGCCATTAGAATGCAGTGGCCAGTTACTGGAGACTGATTTAATACGGGGCCATTAGAATGCAGTGGCCAGTAACTGGAGACTGATTTAATACGGGCTATTAGAATGCAGTGGCCAGTTACTGGAGACTGATTTAATACGGGGCCATTAGAATGCAGTGGCCAGTAACTGGAGACTGATTTTACGGGCCATTAGAATGCAGGGGCCAGTTACTGGAGACTGATTTAATACGGGGCCATTAGAATGCAGTGGCCAGTTACTGGAGACTGATTTAATACGGGGCCATTAGAATGCAGTGGCCAGTTACTGGAGACTGATTTAATACGGGCCATTAGAATGCAGGGGCCAGTTACTGGAGACTGATTTAATACGGGGCCATTAGAATGCAGTGGCCAGTTACTGGAGACTGATTTAATACGGGGCCATTAGAATGCAGTGGCCAGTTACTGGAGACTGATTTAATACGGGCCATTAGAATGCAGTGGCCAGTTACTGGAGACTGATTTAATACGGGGCCATTAGAATGCAGTGGCCAGTAACTGGAGACTGATTTAATACGGGCCATTAGAATGCAGTGGCCAGTTACTGGAGACTGATTTAATACGGGCCATTAGAATGCAGTGGCCAGTTACTGGAGACTGATTTAATACGGGCTATTAGAATGCAGTGGCCAGTAACTGGAGACTGATTTAATACGGGCCATTAGAATGCAGTGGCCAGTTACTGGAGACTGATACGGGGCCATTAGAATGCAGTGGCCAGTTACTGGAGACTGGCCATTAGAATGCAGTGGCCAGTTACTGGAGACTGATTTAATACGGGCCATTAGAATGCAGTGGCCAGTTACTGGAGACTGATTTAATACGGGCTATTAGAATGCAGTGGCCAGTAACTGGAGACTGATTTAATACAGGGCCAATAGAAGGAGGGGCTAGTTACTAGAGACTTATTAATAAGGGGCCAATAGAAGGAGGGGCAGGTGGTGGAGTCCTGAGCTGAGCCAGTGATGGTATAAATTGCTAATTAAAGAGATGTTGGGAATGGAACTAGAACTTGGTGCCTTCAATTCAATATGGAACAGAAGTATTGTTGTGATAAAGCAATATTCCCTATGCCATATGTTACAGATCTTGGAAAGCAGTTATTAACTTTTTAGAAGTTTCTAGTTTAGGTAGCTAGTCCATAGTTTTTATACTTTTTCCAATATATTTTTATCATACTAACAGACATTATACATAGAGAAAAGTGTCTTAGCAGAGGCATAATTAGCAGAATCATTATTAGCAGGATTATTATCAGAACTTAAGCAATATTAGCAAAATCATTATGAGCAAAGGCATTTTCAGCAGAGGCATTATTAGCAGAGGCATTATTAGCAGAGGCATTATTAGCAGAGGCATTATTAGCAGAGGCATTATTAGCAGAGGCATTATTAGCAGAGGCATTATTAGCAGAGGCATTATTAGCAGAGGCATTATTAGCAGAGGCATTATTGTCAGAGGCATTATTGTCAGAGGCATTATTGTCAGAGGCATTATTGTCAGAGGCATTATTGTCAGAGGCATTATTGTCAGAGGCATTATTAGCAGAGGCATTATTAGCAGAGGCATTATTAGCAGAGGCATTAGCAGAGGCATTATTAGCATAGGCATTATTGTCAGAGGCATTATTGTCAGAGGCATTATTGTCAGAGGCATTATTGTCAGAGGCATTATTGTCAGAGGCATTATTGTCAGAGGCATTATTAGCAGAGGCATTATTAGCAGAGGCATTGTCAGAGGCATTATTGTCAGAGGCATTATTGTCAGAGGCATTATTGTCAGAGGCATTATTGTCAGAGGCATTATTGTCAGAGGCATTATTGTCAGAGGCATTATTGTCAGAGGCATTATTGTCAGAGGCATTATTGTCAGAGGCATTATTGTCAGAGGCATTATTAGCAGAGGCATTATTGTCAGAGGCATTATTGTCAGAGGCATTATTAGTCAGAGGCATTATTAGTCAGAGGCATTATTGTCAGAGGCATTATTAGCAGAGGCATTATTAGCAGAGGCATTATTATTGTCAGAGGCATTTTCAGCAGAGGCATTATTGTCAGAGGCATTATTGTCAGAGGCATTATTGTCAGAGGCATTATTGTCAGAGGCATTATTAGCAGAGGCATTATTATGAGGCAGAGGCATTATTAGCAGAGGCATTATTAGCAGAGGCATTATTAGCAGAGGCATTATTAGCAGAGGCATTATTAGCAGAGGCATTATTGTCAGAGGCATTATTGTCAGAGGCATTTTCAGCAGAGGCATTTTCAGCAGAGGCATTATTGTCAGAGGCATTATTGTCAGAGGCATTATTAGCAGAGGCATTATTGTCAGAGGCATTATTAGCAGAGGCATTATTAGCAGAGGCATTATTAGCAGAGGCATTATTAGCAGAGGCATTATTGAGGCATTATTATTGTCAGAGGCATTATTAGCAGAGGCATTATTGTCAGAGGCATTATTAGCAGAGGCATTATTAGCAGAGGCATTATTGTCAGAGGCATTATTGTCAGAGGCATTATTGTCAGAGGCATTATTGTCAGAGGCATTATTGTCAGAGGCATTATTGTCAGAGGCATTATTGTAGCAGAGGCATTATTAGCAGAGGCATTATTGTCAGAGGCATTATTAGCAGAGGCATTATTGTCAGAGGCATTATTGTCAGAGGCATTATTGTCAGAGGCATTATTGTCAGAGGCATTATTGTCAGAGGCATTATTAGCAGAGGCATTATTAGCAGAGGCATTATTAGCAGAGGCATTATTAGCAGAGGCATTATTAGCAGAGGCATTATTAGCAGAGGCATTATTAGCAGAGGCATTATTAGCAGAGGCATTATTGCAGAGGCATTATTAGCAGAGGCATTATTGTCAGAGGCATTATTAGTCAGAGGCATTATTGTCAGAGGCAGAGGCATTATTAGCAGAGGCATTATTAGCAGAGGCATTATTAGCAGGAGGCATTATTAGCAGAGGCATTATTAGCAGAGGCATTATCAGAGCAGTCAGGCATTATTAGCAGAGGCATTATTGTCAGAGGCATTATTAGCAGAGGCATTATTGTAGCAGAGGCATTATTGTCAGAGGCATTATTGTCAGAGGCATTATTATTGTCAGGCAGAGGCATTATTCATTATTAGCAGCATTAGCATTATTAGCAGAGGCATTATTGTCAGAGGCATTATTGTCAGAGGCATTATTGTCAGAGGCATTATTGTCAGAGGCATTATTGTCAGAGGCATTATTGTCAGAGGCATTAGAGGCATTATTGTCAGAGGCATTATTGTCAGAGGCATTATTGTCAGAGGCATTATTGTCAGAGGCATTATTGTCAGAGGCATTATTGTCAGAGGCATTATTGTCAGAGGCATTATTGTCAGAGGCATTATTGTCAGAGGCATTATTGTCAGAGGCATTATTGTCAGAGGCATTATTAGCAGAGGCATTATTAGCAGAAGCTAATAATTGTGGTAAACTAGTCTATTGTGGTAAACTAGTAGTCTTCCACAACAAACAATTAGTTAAAAAATGTAGTGCTGTAATATACAATACCACGTGAAAAAAATCTGTTGCTTTTTATTGTCAGTAATCATACATGCATACAGTAATCATACATACATACATACAGTAATCATACATACATGAATAGAGTCATCATGCATGTTTGGCTATTTTCTACAAGAATCATTGAATGCAATGTAATTGTTGTATTTTTAGGGTAAAAATGTATTCTGGGTCATAAAAGTTCCCTAGAGTCATGATGAACACTGTAAAATATCTCGTCCTGTTTAATCTCCTATGGCATTCTTATATGTATTCTTATATGTATTCTTATATGCATTCTTATATGTATTCTTATATGCATTCTTATATGCATTCTTATATGCATTCTTATATGCATTCTTATATGCATTCTTATATGCATTCTTATATGCATTCTTATATGCATTCTTATATGCATTCTTATATGCATTCTTATATGCATTCTTATATGCATTCTTATATGCATTCTTATATGCATTCTTATATGCATTCTTATATGCATTCTTATATGCATTCTTATATGCATTCTTATATGCATTCTTATATGCATTCTTATATGCATTCTTATATGCATTCTTATATGCATTCTTATATGCATTCTTATATGCATTCTTATATGTATTCTTATATGCATTCTTATATGCATTCTTATATGCATTCTTATATGCATTCTTATATGTATTCTTATATGTATTCTTATATGCATTCTTATATGCATTCTTATATGCATTCTTATATGCATTCTTATATGCATTCTTATATGCATTCTTATATGCATTCTTATATGCATTCTTATATGTATTCTTATATGCATTCTTATATGCATTCTTATATGCATTCTTATATGCATTCTTATATGCATTCTTATATGCATTCTTATATGTATTCTTATATGCATTCTTATATGTATTCTTATATGCATTCTTATATGCATTCTTATATGTATTCTTATATGTATTCTGCCTCCACAGAGAGTTTTTGGATGCGTGTACTTTTTTAACAAAGTTTCCATAATGAAACATTGTTGGCAAACCTCTTTGCTCCCATGCTTTGTAGGACAAAAGATGGCGTCTCAGATGTGAAGATATCAGCAAGGCTTCAGGAACATTTCCACTGGTTGAGGTTAGACCCTAACTGATACCATGACATGCCTGTTTACATGTTCTAACCAAGGACCAAGAAATAGCAAACAACTTCCTCATTCAAATCTTTTTTCTGTTTGGTGCTGAGTTCTCCTCACTGTAATTCAACCCTAACCCTAATTCAACCCTAACCCTTACCTCACTGTAATTCAACCCTAACCCTAATTCAACCCTAACCCTTACCTCACTGTAATTCAACTCTAACCCTTACCTCACTGTAATTCAACCCTAACCCTAATTCTACCCTAACCCTTACCTCACTGTAATTCAACTCTAACCCTTACCTCACTGTAATTCAACCCTAACCCTTACCCCACTGTAATTATAATTTCAAATACTTGGTGTTTTTATTCTTAATGCCACATGGGTGGTATTTGCTCTTCTGGGATTATTCCATTGTGAAGACCACCCTTGGTAATAGTAGCAATGGTAGCTCTGCCTAACCCTAACCCTAACCTAGGTAATGGTAGCAATAGTAGCTCTGCCTAACCCTAACCCTAACCTAGGTAATGGTAGCAATAGTAGCTCTGCCTAACCCTAACCTTAACCTATATATATATGTGGCGTTATTCATTTACCCTAACAATGCTGGGACTAAACCATAGCAGCTGCTTGTCTACAGACATCTCTTTAGTCTCTGTATGCAGAACATAATGTCATTGTTTATTAAAAAGTCCACCACTTATCTTCTAGCATAACCCCATTAAACCATATGTTGTAGGTCATGTGTTTCAGTCCCTTTTTGAAAACAGAACCTTTTTAATAACGTGCAATCAATGTTGCTCTGCTGTTGGCTGTAGGTCAACTAATTTTGGTGCATTGACTTTTTTTAAAATAAGGACATTAACATATTTATTTTAGAAAATGACCACCAGAGAGTGCTGTAGACACTGTGACAGCCTCATTGGTGTCAGTATTTTTTCAGAAAGCACCAAAAATTGTTGAAGCTTTCTGCTCCTTATGTGTTCACACAAAAAAAAAATTCACAGTGTGTGTGTGTGTGTGTTGTGATGTATTTCACATCGGGTCGTCTTACTGAGTCATTATTTTCTGTGTCCTGGGTTTATTTTCCTGCTAGAGCCCAGGAAATACAGCCCAGCCTGATAAGAAAGCACTGAAATGGTGTCTCAGAGTTTGGGTGAATGTGGTGGCCCTTACATTAAAATATACTAATGTGAATTGACAGTTTTATAATTATAAGGGTAGTATTATATATAAATGGGTACAATCAAATATACTAATACACCTGTCACAATTGATCATTTTGACAATCAAACAAAATGTATTGATAAATATTACTGCAGCAAGGCACATACCTGGAACAAAAACTATTCTAGTCTGAATGCTTTTTGCAAAATGTGCTGACTTCATCTTTTTACACATATGTTTGGCATGCATATATAATATGCTGACTTTCTTCATATTTTTACACATATGTTTGTCATGCATATGTAATGTGCTGACTTTCTTCATATTTTTACACTTATGTTTGGCATGCATATATATATAATGTGCTGACTCTTCATATTTTTACACATATGTTTGGCATGCATATATAATGTGCTGACTTTCTTCACCTTTTTACACATATGTTTGGCATGCATATTTAATGTAAATACTTTCTTCACCTTTTTACACATATGTTTGGCATGCATATTTAATGTAAATACTTTCTTCACCTTTTTACACATATGTTTGGCATGCATATATAATGTGCTGACTTTCTTCATCTTTTTACACATACGTTTGGCATGCATATATAATGTGCTGACTTTCTTCATATTTTTACACATATGTTTGGCATGCATATATAATGTGCTGACTTTCTTCATATTTTTACACATATGTTTGGCATGCATATATAATGTGCTGACTCTTCATCTTTTTACACATACGTTTGGCATGCATATATAATGTGCTGACTTTCTTCATACTTTAACACATGTTTGGCATGCATATATAATGTGCTGACTTTCTTCATATTTTTACACATATGTTTGGCATGCATATATAATGTGCTGACTTCTGCTTTTTACACATATGTTTGGCATGCATATATAATGTGCTGACTTTCTTCATATTTTTACAGATATGTTTGGCATGCATATTTAATGTAAATACTTTCTTCACCTTTTTACACATATGTTTGGCATGCATATATAATGTGCTGACTTTCTTCATATTTTTACACATATGTTTGGCATGCATATATAATGTGCTAACTTTCTTCATATTTTTACACATATGTTTGGCATGCATATATAATGTGCTGTCTTTCTTCTCCTTTTTACACATATGTTTGGCATGCATACATAGTCAAACAGTAAAATATTTTAGGGGGTGAAAACAGTACATGCTTTTTTAAAAGCGTGTAAAAATGCAAAATATCTAGAATCTGTAATCCTATAGTTGATCCATGTTGCACAGTTTTCACACCTTAACCCTAACATTTCTTTCCAGTCAAGTGATGTGATAATCACTCTTTAACAGTTCAGCAATTAAGTGGAGGCAAATACAACAAATCTTGCGCAATGGGAACATGGTTTCTATCAAAGCCCCCCCCCAGCCAAATGATCTCCTTCATATTTGTCAGAAACAAAAAACAGATTACTTAGTAAATGTGTGAATGGATGTTCCCGGGGGAAGATATCAGTATCCAGCGTATCTAGCGGATAACCCATCCTACTGGAACAGGTTTTGAAATATGGTGGTGGTACGGCAGATATGTAGGCAACTCTATAGCGTGGGAGTCATATTTAAATGTAGCTACAGCTCTCTCTCTCAGAGAACATATTGATAACGGAGCTCAGAATAGCAGTGCTGATTTCACATAAGGTGTGTAACTGTGTGATGTGTGTATGTGCCTGTCTGCATGCTGGGTTGAGTTCTGGATGTTTCCATGTCATCATATGTGATTTATGTGAAAAGACTGTGCGAGCTGGCTCTTAGTTCAAAATAAGCTCTTAGTTCAAAATAAGCCATTAGTTCAAAATAAGCCATTAGTTCACAATAAGACCTTAGTTCAAAATAAGCTCTTAGTTCAAAATAAGCCATTTGTTCACAATAAGTCCTTAGTTCACAATAAGCTCTTAGTTCACAATAAGACCTTAGTTCACAATAAACTCTTAGTTCCAATAAGACCTTAGTTCACAATAAGCCATTAGTTCACAATAAGACCTCAGTTCACAATAAGCTCTTCGTTCAAAATAAGCTCTTAGTTCACAATAAGACATTAGTTCACAATAAACTCTTAGTTCCAATAATACCTTAGTTTACTATAAGCCATTAGTTCACAATAAGCTGTTAGTTCACAATAAGCTCTTAGTTCAAAATACCTTAGTTCACAATAAGACCTTAGTTCGAAATAAGACCTTAGTTCAAAATAAGCTCTTAGTTCAAAATAGCCCTTAGTTCACAATAAGCTCTTAGTTCAAAATAAGACCTTTAGAGTGTATAGTGTGTTTATAGTGTGTATATAGTGTTTATAGTGTATATAGTGTATACAATGTATATAGTGTGTATAGTGTATATAGTGTATAAAGTGTATATAGTGTGTATATAGTGTGTATATAGTGTTTATAGTGTAAAAAGTGTATATAGTGTTTATAGTGTAAAAAGTGTATATAGTGTATAAAGTGTATTTATGTATATAGTGTATAAAGTGTATTTATGTATATAGTGTATATCGTTTTTATAGTGTGTAGTGTGTTTATAACATACGTTTTTTTTTTTTTTTTTTTATGTTTCAGTGATTTTGAAAATGTATAGAAGTGGTGGCCAGTGACTCAATAAATGAAGCAGGATCAAATATCCACTGTTTTACTTGTTGGCTTCTTCTTATGTGTAAGTTAGGCTATATTCTGTTCTTATTAGGGCCGGGAATTTATTAAAAAAATTAACTAATTAATCGCACAATCCTGTGATTAATCGCGATTAATCGCATTTTCCCCAAGTTGTTTGAAACACTGAAATAAATCAATTAACACAATGAAGTATATTTTAAATACATTATTTTATGATAGTCTCTCCTGTGAACAATACAGAATAGTCATTCTTATCAAATATAGCAACTTTATAAACAAAGTGTTGAAGTGCAAGTTATATATTTAAACCCTGAAGGTTATCAAAAATACTGGATCATCTTGGCAATAGTCCAAATGAAATAAAACATTTTCAAAAACAAAATTACAAAGTGTGAGGTGAAATCATCAATGTCAAAGATAGATTATTTTAGAACATAAGCCTATAGGCCAAAATAATTGCACTATATGTAAAGTTGCCAGATTAATTTTAAAGAAGTCTATAACAGCCTTTGTATTATGAATGACAAACAGAGTGAAGTGAAATTAAGTTTGGTGATGTCGGGTTGGTTAGGGTCTCCATGAGAGTGACGTTCTCTGCTTTTTCCAGCAGGTTATGTCTCAAAACAATTGTTTTAAAGTGTAGATTGTGTGATGGGGATCCCAATGCAATTGGAATGATTTATTTCAGTCCCTCGTCTTCTACTGTGTTTATTGGGCGGCGTTTCTATCTATTTATCTAAAACATCGGTTAACGGTTACCTGTTTGGTCAAAAGCCCGATTAGGCGCACATTACTGCAGTAACGCGGATTGGCGGATTGCAACATCAATAATGACCGGGAGTTTCGGTCCTATATACTCTCTAGTAACGTAAATAATGACCCTGTGTTTTGCTTTTATATGATAAACTAAAGACGAGCTGCTTCTATGGTATTTGAATTCGGCTTTGCAAACCGAAACCGAAACTTAATAAAGTGGTGCGTTAATTGCGTTAAATTATTTTAACGCGTTAAACATTTGAAATTAACGCATCAGATTAACGCGTTAAATATCCCAGCCCTAGTTCTTATGTTCAAATGTTTCAATCATCTAACTAGTAACCTAATGCAAACTTACTTGAGCTTTTCTTTGATCTTGTAAGTCTATTGGTATTTTTCTTCACCCGCCATATAGGGTTAGTAATATCGTTCACATTTATTGGGTTAGTGAAATCAATCACATTTATTTTATATAGCCCTTTTTACAACAAAGTTGTCAAAAGTGCTTTTACAAACACCCTGCCTGAATCAGACAAAGCACACATCACTAGGTTGTCACGTAATCCAAGGTGTATTGCGAAGAAAAGCCAGTTGCAGAGTCAATAATCCATTTTCCGAGTGTTTACTTAAAACACAAACCAAACACTCAACAACAAATGGAAAAAAAGATAACTGAAAATGTCAAAACTGTGCTTAGACGGTGACTTTTAACAATACACCAACACTCACCTATGTGCTCCCGTGACTTAACATAATAACCGACAAAGTGGTGACACTCCCTTGAAACTTAAAAAACCTGACTAATAACCTATTCATCCCAGCTGTGAGTATTTATCAAAACAAGATACCTCTGAACAGAAAGTGCTCACCCCAAAAAAGACAAACCTCACTACACTCGTGACATAACCCCACCCTAAATATCTGGCTCCCAGACAGGCCAGTCCACAGATGAGAAGGAAGGAAGGGCGGGACCCCGCTAATGAGGTGGTTTTCGTCAATGAGGTGGTTTCCACCAATGAGGTGGTTTTTGCTGGGGGTCTCCCCCGGCGCAAACTTTGCCACGGGGCATTTTTTGTTCTTGCCAAGGTTGGCGAAGGCAGAGCGAACAGGGGATACCTCTCCAGGGACACTGGGGGGAGGACAAGGGACACTCCACTGGGAATAGGGGACGAGGATGAAAGGGAGTAAGAGGCCACACCTTTAGGCCCACCAGGTTTTTGTAGGCGGGGAACAGCTCTGACACGCTATCAGCGGGGACCAGCTCTGACACGCTGTAGGCGGGCACAAGCTCTGACACACTGTAGGCGGGCACCAGATCTGACACGCTGTAGACGGGCACCAGCTCTGACACGCTGTAGGCGGGCACCAGATCTGACACGCTGTAGACGGGCACCAGCTCTGACACGCTGTAGTCACGCGGCTCTTATGTTATGTCTACAGACATATTTGCTGTGGTATTCTTGCTGCTCTCAGGGCATCTTGTCATAGCTACCAAAATCTTGCTTGTTCTTAGTGCATTTTTGCTGCATAAACTAATACTGCTCTTAGAGCACCTTGTCATATTTAAGTGCAACATGCAATATCTGCTCTTAGGGCCTTTTGGCTACACACATTCTAATACTGCTCTTAGAGCACCTTATAAGATTAGGTCTACAATTGGCTGCTAGCTAACTAATGTCCCCACAGGGTGAAGTGCCTCTTTGTATATTTCAGTTTTAGTTTTTTATTTCATAAAGGACCCCACTTCCAGAATCCACAATAGAACAAATTACAGAACCATGAAAAGAGAAAACAATCAAGAAAGTAGATATCTATGTGCAGTCTTTGGATTGCATTTTTTGTCTGTGTTTTTTTTAAATAGACAGATCGGGCTCAAACATTTTGTACTTTTGATTCAAAGGATAAGTTATGAATACAGCATGGCATAACCTCTGTTTAACTGCTATAAAATCCATGAAAAGCTTGTCGTCTGTGTGGTGATGATTCCTCATCTCATATGGGAGGCTAGAAAAACACAAGGAAGAATGCAGGTATTTGATGATCACACAGGGAATTATGAAGACTGGTATGAACATTGGGAGGATTGGTGAATGAACATTGACTCTGTTAATGAAATTATGTCTAAAACCACAGATAACCAGTACTGTGTGTCAATGACTGAATGAGGTTAGGTATTGCATTTAAAAGTTTGCTGTATCATGTGTATCTATTCTATCTAATATTTTACTGACACATCTGATTAGATCTAAACCGGTCATGTGTCTATTATCAGCTATATATTAATGTATTTTTACAGCTGTACAGCTTTTATATAACCCTAACCCCAACCATATCCCTAAGCGCTTTTTTCTTGCAGTGTGTAGACTTTTCTGTTTGTTTTTATATAATACATACTACGAACAAGGATTCGCTCAAAAAATGGCTGTCATTTCCAGCACTACATGTCATGCCGTGACAAAATGAACGACCTAAAAATAAGCCTGCAGAGCCTGACAGTAGGTCAGATTCTCAGGGAGTATTACTACAGCTCCCTGAGAGTATTACAACATCATTACTACAGCTCCCTGAGAGTATTGCAACAGCATTACTACAGCTCCCTAAGAGTATTACAACAGCATTACTACAGCTCCCTGAGAGTATTACAACATCATTACTACAGCTCCCTGAGAGTATTACAACAGCATTACTACAGCTCCCTGAGAGTATTACAACCGCATTACTACAGCTCCCTGAGAGTATTACAACAGCATTATTACAGCTCCCTGAGAGAATAAACCCAACGTCACTGGGGCCGACACTAAGCCCACCTAGAGCCCCGCCACAGCTAAACAGCGCCCCCTTCCAGCCACCAATGTCCAGGACATTGAGGTCCCCAGATGGATTAAGCGACCAGCCCGCAGAGGTGGCTGGGAGATATTGGAGGGCATGGCTGGAACTGCCAGAGCCAGTGCAAGCAGGCAGCGCTGCCAGAGCCACCAGGAGGGATTAAGCAAACATCAGCGCCACCTAGAGGTCATTGTGTTTCCGCTACATCCTCCTTTTCAAAACATGCATTGATAGAGGTGGGTGTTAATGCCTCGACGCTGTTAATGAGTTTTAATGAGATTGCCGGGTACTAATCTGTTTCTAGAACTTTACATCAGATAGCCTCCTTCTGGTACTATTTAACCTCAAAACCACAGAGGTAGCATTTGTTTGAGTGGTCGGTTCAGCAGGTTGTGTAAGATAACCTGTCCACAAATCAACTGATCTTTAGCCAGAAGCACCCACACAAAATAACCTTGGATAATCAAAGTAAGAGTAAAAAATACCCAAACCATCTGTATTTTAAAATAACGGACACTTTTGTAGACGAGACCATGAATTTAATGAAAAATTGTATCCTGAGCTACTTTAATCTCAGAGAAAAACACTGGAAAAAGTGATTCTCTTTTGATCGTTGATTATTTGAAGACCTTGCCTTCATCATGGGTGTCTTCGGCACCTGAAGACATTTTCAAATTCACAGGACGCTGTGGTTTTCTCATTTGACCAGCATTCTTCGATTGTTGTTTCCATTTATTGTTGGTCTCATCCATGTGTTCCAAGGCCTTCCTGAGGCCTTTATTGAGTTAGGGTTAGGGTTAGGGTTAGTCCTTCCTGTGGCCTTTATTGGGTTAGGGTTAGAGTTAGTCCTTCCTGAGGCCTTTATTGGGTTAGGGTTAGTCCTTCCTGAGGCCTTTATTGGGTTAGGGTTAGGGTTAGTCCTTCCTGAGGCCTTTATTGGGTTAGGGTTAGGGTTAGTCCTTCCTGAGGCCTTTATTGGGTTAGGGTTAGGGTTAGTCCTTCCTGAGGCCTTTATTGGGTTAGGGTTAGTCCTTCCTGAGGCCTTTATTGGGTTAGGGTTAGGGTTAGTCCTTCCTGAGGCCTTTATTGGGTTAGGGTTAGGGTTAGTCCTTCCTGAGGCCTTTATTGGGTTAGGGTTCGTCCTTCCTGAGGCCTTTATTGGGTTAGGGTTAGTCCTTCCTGAGGCCTTTATTGGGTTAGGGTTAGGGTTAGTCCTTCCTGAGGCCTTTATTGGGTTAGGGTTAGGGTTAGTCCTTCCTGAGGCCTTTATTGGGTTAGGGTTATGGTTAGTCCTTCCTGATGCCTTTATTGCGTTAGGGTTAGGGTTAGTCCTTCCTGAGGCCTTTATTGGGTTAGGGTTAGGGTTAGTCCTTCCTGAGGCCTTTATTGGGTTAGGGTTAGGGTTAGTCCTTCCTGAGGCCTTTATTGGGTTAGGGTTAGGGTTAGTCCTTCCTGAGGCCTTTATTGGGTTAGGGTTCGTCCTTCCTGAGGCCTTTATTGTGTTAGGGTTAGGGTTAGGGTTAGTCCTTCCTGAGGCCTTTATTGGGTTAGGGTTAGGGTTAGGGTTCGTCCTTCCTGAGGCCTTTATTGGGTTAGGGTTAGGGTTCGTCCTTCCTGAGGCCTTTATTGGGTTAGGGTTAGGGTTAGGGTTCGTCCTTCCTGAGGCCTTTATTGGGTTAGGGTTAGGGTTAGTCCTTCCTGAGGCCTTTATTGGGTTAGGGTTAGGGTTAGTCCTTCCTGAGGCCTTTATTGGGTTAGGGTTAGGGTTAGGGTTCGTCCTTCCTGAGGCCTTTATTGGTTAGGGTTGGGTTAGGGTTAGTCCTTCCTGTGGCCTTTATTGGGTTAGGGTTAGGGTTAGTCCTTCCTGAGGCCTTTATTGGGTTAGGGTTAGGGTTCGTCCTTCCTGAGGCCTTTATTGGGTTAGGGTTATTCGTCCTTCCTGAGGGGTTAGGGTTAGGGTTCGTCCTTCCTGAGGCCTTTATTGGGTTAGGGTTAGGGTTAGTCCTTCCTGAGGCCTTTATTGGGTTAGGGTTAGGGTTAGTCCTTCCTGAGGCCTTTATTGGGTTAGGGTTAGGGTTAGTCCTTCCTGAGGCCTTTATTGGGTTAGGGTTAGGGTTAGTCCTTCCTGAGGCCTTTATTGGGTTAGGGTTAGGGTTAGTCCTTCCTGAGGCCTTTTTTGGGTTAGGGTTAGTCCTTCCTGAGGCCTTTATTGGGTTAGGGTTAGGGTTCCTGGAGGTCCTTCCTGAGGCCTTTTTATTGGGTTAGGGTTAGGGTTAGTCCTTCCTGAGGCCTTTATTGGGTTAGGGTTAGGGTTAGTCCTTCCTGAGGCCTTTATTGGGTTAGGGTTAGGGTTAGTCCTTCCTGAGGCCTTTATTGGGTTAGGGTTAGGGGTCCTTCCTGAGGCCTTTATTGGGTTAGGGTTAGGGTTAGGGTTAGTCCTTCCTGAGGCCTTTATTGGGTTAGGGTTAGGGGTTAGTCCTTCCTGAGGCCTTTATTGGGTTAGGGGGTTAGTCCTTCCTGAGGGGTTAGGGGGTTAGTCCTTCCTGAGGCCTTTATTGGGTTAGGGTTAGGGTTAGTCCTTTAGGGGTTAGGGTTAGGGTTAGTCCTTCCTGAGGCCTTTATTGGGTTAGGGTTAGGGTTAGTCCTTCCTGAGGCCTTTATTGGGTTAGGGTTAGGGTTAGTCCTTCCTGAGGCCTTTATTGGGTTAGGGTTAGGGTTAGTCCTTCCTGAGGCCTTTATTGGGTTAGGGTTAGGGTTCGTCCTTCCTGAGGCCTTTATTGGGTTAGGGTTAGGGTTAGTCCTTCCTGAGGCCTTTATTGGGTTAGGGTTAGGGTTAGTCCTTCCTGAGGCCTTTATTGGGTTAGGGGGGGTTAGTCCTTCCTGAGGCCTTTTTATTGGGTTAGGGTTAGGGTTAGTCCTTCCTGAGGCCTTTATTGGGTTAGGGTTAGGGTTCGTCCTTCCTGAGGCCTTTATTGGGTTAGGGTTAGGGTTCGTCCTTCCTGAGGCCTTTATTGGGTTAGGGTTAGGGTTCGTCCTTCCTGAGGCCTTTATTGGGTTAGGGTTAGGGTTCGTCCTTCCTGAGGCCTTTATTGGGTTGGGTCCTTCCTGAGGCCTTTATTGGGTTAGGGTTAGGGTTAGTCCTTCCTGAGGCCTTTATTGGGTTAGGGTTAGTCCTTCCTGAGGCCTTTATTGGGTTAGGGTTAGGGTTAGGGTCCTTCCTGAGGCCTTTATTGGGTTAGGGTTAGGGTTAGTCCTTCCTGAGGCCTTTATTGGGTTAGGGTTAGGGTTAGGGTCCTTCCTGAGGCCTGAGGCCTTTATTGGGTTAGGGTTAGGGTTAGTCCTTCCTGAGGCCTTTATTGGGTTAGGGTTAGGGTTAGTCCTTCCTGAGGCCTTTAGTTTGGGTTAGGGTTAGGGTTAGTCCTTCCTGAGGCCTTTATTGAGTTTGGGTTAGGGTTAGGGTTAGTCCTTCGTGAGGCCTTTATTGAGTTAGGGTTAGGGTTAGGGTTAGTCCTTCCTGAGGCCTTTATTGGGTTAGGGTTAGGGTTAGTCCTTCCTGAGGCCTTTATTGGGTTAGGGTTAGGGTTAGGGTTAGTCCTTCCTGAGGCCTTCCTGAGGCCTTAGGGTTAGGGTTAGGGTTAGTCCTTCCTGAGGCCTTTATTGGGTTAGGGGGTTAGTCCTTCCTGAGGCCTTTTTAGTTGGGTTAGGGTTAGGGTTAGTCCTTTCCTGTGGCCTTTATTGGGTTAGGGTTAGGGTTAGGGTTAGTCCTTCCTGAGGCCTTTATTGGGTTAGGGTTAGGGTTAGTCCTTCCTGAGGCCTTTATTGGGTTAGGGTTAGGGTTAGTCCTTCCTGAGGCCTTTATTGGGTTAGGGTTAGGGTTAGTCCTTCCTGAGGCCTTCCTGAGGCCTTTATTGGGTTAGGGTTAGGGTTAGTCCTTCCTGAGGCCTTTAGGGTTAGGGTTAGGGTTAGTCCTTCCTGAGGCCTTTATTGGGTTAGGGTTAGGGTTAGTCCTTCCTGAGGCCTTTATTGGGTTAGGGTTAGGGTTAGTCCTTCCTGAGGCCTTTATTGGGTTAGGGTTAGGGTTAGGGTTAGTCCTTCCTGAGGCCTTTATTGGGTTAGTCCTTCCTGAGGTTGGGTTAGGGTTAGGGTTAGTCCTTCCTGAGGCCTTTATTGGGTTAGGGTTAGGGTTAGTCCTTCCTGAGGCCTTTATTGGGTTAGGGTTAGGGTTAGGGTTAGTCCTTCCTGAGGCCTTTATTGGGTTAGGGTTAGGGTCCTTCCTGAGGCCTTTATTGGGTTAGGGTTAGGGTTAGTCCTTCCTGAGGCCTTTATTGGGTTAGGGTTAGGGTTAGGGTTAGTCCTTCCTGAGGCCCTTTAGGGTTAGGGTTAGTCCTTTGAGGTTAGGGTTAGGGTTAGGGTTAGGGTTAGTCCTTCGTGAGGCCTTTATTGAGTTAGGGTTAGGGTTAGGGTTAGTCCTTCCTGAGGCCTTTATTGAGTTAGGGTTAGGGTTAGTCCTTCCTGAGGCCTTTATTGGGTTAGAGTTAGTCCTTCCTGAGGCCTTTATTGGGTTAGGGTTAGAGTTAGTCCTTCCTGAGGCCTTTATTGGGTTAGGGTTAGGGTTAGTCCTTCCTGAGGCCTTTATTGGGTTAGGGTTAGTCCTTCCTTAGTCCTTCCTGAGGCCTTTATTGGGTTAGGGTTAGCCTGAGGCCTTCCTTCCTGAGGCCTTTATTGGGTTAGGGTTAGTCCTTCCTGTGGCCTTTATTGGGTTAGGGTTAGGGTTAGTCCTTCCTGAGGCCTTTATTGTGAGCATTCAAATGGAATAAACCAAAGTCTGACTGAAGCTTTTCCAGTCAGTTATAGATGAAGACCTTCAGTAAGCAGGATTTAGCACAGTAACTTTTGTCAAAGTCAGGGCTCATTTTTCTAAATGTTGAAGGTTAAAGTCATTATTCCTTAGGTTTTACCATATTATCTAGAAAGTAGGTAGTTGAGCTCAACAAATCCATTTGAAGCAAGAAACACTTTGACAACAAAAACAACAAAACGTATTGATTTGTCTCTGTGAGAATATTGCACGTGAAAACGTGAAAACAAAATATTCCCACATAATTCCCACATGCTTGCAATCAACCATCAAAAAATATATTTTCAATTACGGAACTGCAGGGAGGCCAGGTTTGGCCAAAGCTAAAGGAATCAACTGTACAAAAGTAAACTTCATGGTACACTTACTTCCACCCAGTTCTTAGATCCATTTGCACTCTGGCATTCCCTCCCCAGAGTTAGGGTTAGTAACTACTGTGTTGATTTATATAGAAGTGTCCTTTGACAAAGACATACTATAAAAAAGGAGAAGGGTGTTAAACATAATAAGAAACCTATGCAAAGATATGGATGTTGAGGAATTGCACTCTGTATGACTTTCATCCACTGCCTGTCAAGTGTGATGTCATGTCTACAAATCTGTCCAGGGAGGTCCACCGTTTATCCACTAAAATTCAACCTGTTTTGTAAGTTGTATGTTACAGATGTTGTGCACCATAGATCAGAAGCTCGAGTCGCAAACAGAAAACTTCTGTAATTTCACAATTGAGGTCAAGCTACTGGCAGAACTATGGAGGAGCTGGGTGAATGTAGCAGACTACTTTTGGTACCTGTATGGGTCCTGCGGACTCTGGAATGGGCATGAAAAAATAAATTGCAGAAAAAGGAAGCCAAAGAAGTAAAGATGTAATGATGACGGAGGAGTTGGTAGCTCAGTGGTAGAGTGCTTGATTTGTATGTATGATGTTCTGGGTTCTATCCCCAGCTTGTTCTGGGTTCAATCCCCAGCAGGTTGTTGTTGCACATGATAATTTGTTCTCAATCTACTTGGTTATCTACAGGCCTACTTGGTAAAACAAATGTTACAAATAAAAACATGATGAGAATGAAAGAACTGTAGCCTGGGAACTCATAAAGCTTTGAAACGACAAGCTAATGTTCCAAAGCAATCAAGATGAATATGTAAGGGAACATATTGAATTATTATTTGCAAATGGTACATGTTTATTATTCATAGTTCTGCATTAATCCAGTACGGCCTTATTCCTCACTCTTTGTATATAATTAGCCAAGATACTTTTGTGTAATCACAGGAATCTCAGTACCAGAAGCCCAATGACAGGAGCTCAGGCTTGCCATCAAATAAGAAAACGGAAAATATGATTTAAATCACAGTAGACAATATTTGTTGCTGTTCAAACCTTGTGGACATTAAACTGGAAAATGGACTGGAATTGGGACCTTAGACGACAGAGGCCGTTGACCACAGAGTTTCTCCCTGATTTTTGTTTTGTTCATAACACACCCATTATTTAACATTGGAAGATCCTGGTTCAAACAAGCTTTCCTCACTGTGAGACCCTGCACTGTAAATCACCTCAGCATTTATGTTTAGAGTAAAAACATGAGCTGAGATTCACAGCCAGCATCCACAGGGATTGACATGCTCTTTGCTACTGCAAAGGTTAGGGTTACACAGATAGTAAGCCACTGCTTCTGCTCTGATGAGGAGGAAAGTTCACTTTTCTTTGCAGAGAATGGATTTATCATGTCCCACTGTTGTTATTGCAAACATCAAAGCCTTTGAATTATGTTGGCTGAGTACTGTAGACAGCCAATTTGGATGACTTTAATTTGGTTAATGTGAATTAATGGTGAGTGGCTTAAAATGATAGGTGGTTTGAGGTCATTCACGTAGAAACTGAGGTTTTTTAATGCTCATAGAGCTAAAACAACCTAAATGGTTAACTAATTGTGTACCTAAACATTGAAAATTGAGATAATTGCGCTGATTTGGGCACACTTTGAAATACATATTTTGCAGGGAGACATAAATGGCAAAGCGTCCAGAAAGCATCAAATTAAAGTCTACTTTTCCCAAAAACCTACATTTACTGTGTATGAATAAAAAAGCCAAGGAAAAGCCATCCACTTTAAAAAGAGCTTAACATCAGAGAAATTAAACTGTAGACACATGCACACATACACACATTCACGTGCACACATGCACACATACACACATTCACGTGCACACATGCACACATACACACATTCACGTGCACACATGCACACATACATACACACACACACATACGCATGCACACATACACACATTTACATGCACACATGCACACATACACATGCACACTTACATACACACATGCGCACACACACACACACACATTGTAGGGTTAGGGTTAGTCCTTCTTGATTTGGCATTTCAAAAGTGAAATGTAGAACATGTATAGTGATAGGTGGAACGTGTATAGTGATAGGTGGAACGTGTATTGTGATAGGTAGAACGTGTATTGTGATAGGTGGAACGTATATAGTGATAGGTAGATTATGTATTGTGATAGGTGGAACGTGTATAGTGATAGGTGGAACATGTATTGTGATAGGTGGAACGTGTATAGTGATAGGTGGAACATGTATTGTGATAGGTGGAACGTGTATAGTGATAGGTGGAACATGTATTGTGATAGGTGGAACATGTATTGTGATATGTAGTACATGTATTTTGATAGGTGGAACGTGTATAGTGATAGGTGGAACATGTATAGTGATAGGTGGAACATGTATTGTGATAGCTGGAACATGTATTGTGATAGTTGGAACATGTATTGTGATAGGTAGAACATGTATTGTGATAGGTGGAACATGTATAGTGATAGGTGGAACGTGTATTGTGATAGGTAGAACATTTTATTTTACTTACTGAAAATAAAATACAATTACTTTGCAGCGATAGGGCTCGCTAGTGTGAATGTGTGTTTCTTCATTCTGAGGAGAAATAGTAACGTTATAAGTGTCCTCTTTTATAACTTATCTGTGTGACGCAACATGAATGTATCTTGTTTCCACACTAATCAACTAATCAAAATATAACTTAAATCCATATTAGACCATGCCTTCGGAAAGGGAAATTGGCCATATATTTAATCAAATTGATCCATGTTTAAATAACTCCTTGTATTCACACTTACACACTCATCGTAACTTTACCTTTCAGAAATTGTTGCATTTCAAATTGTCCTCAGTGGCCCATGCACCAGATACCTAAACATTTCTTCTACCTTTTTGCAATTATAATCCCATTATACTGTAATCACAGGCTTGTACAAAGACAGACAGAGTCCAGCAACTTGTGCAGATTCTTGAGGGGCCCCTCACCTTTTGCTCTGTTCAGTAAATGGATTGCCTCTTTGATTCACTCCAACAGATGAAGAGCTTAAGTTGCAGACATGCTGTATTCAAAAGAAAATCACGTTGGGAACATCTACTAAATCAATACAGGAATTTACCATTTACACCATTTTTATGTGATCAAATTATTTATTTTAGTTCTGCATTTTCACACAGTATTTTGTTCTTAATGCTTCTTCTAGTAGTTTATTCCAGTTGCATGCAGCGTAACTGCTGAATGCAGCTTCACCATGTTTAATTTGGACTCTGGGCTCTACCTGTTCTCCTGAGTTCAATGATCTGAGTGCCCTGCTCTGTTTATAATTTTCAAACATATTAGAAATGTATTCAGACAGTTCAATGATTTATAGACTACAAGCATAATTTTTAAATGTATTCTGTAACTGACTTGAAGCCAGTGCAAAGATTTAATAATCGGAGTGATGTGTTCTGTTCTCCTGGTCTTAGTTAACATTCTATCAGCAGCGTATTGAATGAGCTGCGGCTGTTTTACAGTCTTTTTGGTGAGTCCAGTTAAGAGCCCATTACAGTAGTCAACCCTACTTTTAAGTATTACAATACAATTGGATGTAGTACTGTATGTGGTAATCATTAGTATAACAATACAATTGGATGTAGTACTGTATGTGGTACTCATAAGTATTACAATACAATTGGATGTAGTACTGTATGTGGTACTCATTAGTATAACAATACAATTGGATGTAGTACTGTATGTGGTACTCATAAGTATTACAATACAATTGGATGTAGTACTGTATGTGGTACTCATTAGTATAACAATACACTTGGATGTAGTTCTGTATGTGGTACTCATAAGTATTACAATACAATTGGATGTAGTACTGTATGTGGTACTCATTAGTATAACAATACAATTGGATGTAGTTCTGTATGTGGTACTCATAAGTATTACAATACAATTGGATGTAGTACTGTATGTGGTACTCATTAGTATAACAATACAATTGGATGTAGTTCTGTATGTGGTACTCATAAGTATTACAATACAATTGGATGTAGTTCTGTATGTGGTACTCATAAGTATTACAATACAATTGGATGTAGTACTGTATGTGGTACTCATTAGTATAGGAACAACATGTTATTATAACAAATAACAGGACACACAAGTAATATGCCAGATATTTATTCTATATATTATCTATATATCTTGATAATCCTGCTCCGTAGGTATTATGTTACAGCAGATGGAAGTACCCACTGCTTCGTCTCTCCGGGGAAATTGCAGTGCACTCTAAGAATGTTTGAATACATGCGGTCATACCCGGTCCATGTAGAAAAAAGTAAAAAGCTCTACAATTAAAGAAGAGAAATGCTTTGACAATGAGCATGGTTTCACTTCAAACATGTCCACTGACAGAGCCAGGCTCTTACTGTACTACCTGATTGGTCTGTTGTACCCACCCATTTCCCAGTCCCAGTGTTACATTAGTGCTCTTAGGGATTGAGGATCATTTTCAAATAAATTCTTTAAAAATCCTTTGTGATTTTCTTTCTAATTTTTTTATTGACAGGCCTCTCTCATGTTTTTAAGTGGGAGAACTTTAAGCACAATTGGTGGCTTACTAACTACTATTTTGCGCCTCTGTACTACTGTTCATAAAACATTTTATACTTCCCCAAAAGTTACATCTTTAACAGAGCTTTAAAAATAGTGTTCTATATATGTATGTTGCCTATTAAATAAATATTTCTCTCCTTTAAGGTAAGAAAGAGTTTACTGTAACTTGCTTAAACTTGTTACTTTCTGTTATAGCATTTATCACAAATGCTATAACTCGTTGGTAATGAATTCCTCACGTAACCTTAATTCCGTTTGACCCTCAAGTGCCTAATCTGTAAATACTACTTCCTGATAATTAACTGTTCCTAATTTCATAGAGAAACAGAAACACAAGTCATTGCAGCTGCCGTAGATTAGACGGTCAATATCTGTCTAGTTGGGAAAAATAAACACTTAATTCTCTGTCTAATCTCTCCAGGTTTACTAGCCCTTCTTGGAGATACTGACCTGGCATTTCAGCACGTGCTCCATCATTGTGTCAAGCAGACATGTTTGTTTTCACAGAATAACCGATGGTTGGTGCACACTCTCATAGCTAACCCTAACCCTCATAGCTGATGGGCAGCCAGGCAATTTCTCTGTCTAAAAGTTGAGAAGAAAACATCCCTTGATCTTTAAACTTCTCATTCCATGAGACAAAATAAACAGCTTGTTTGAAGCTTGGCACACAAAATTTGCAATATAAAGTGTTGGCATATAAAGTTTGTGGTTTGTGATTCCTGTCTTCATCAAATAGGGTTAGGGTAAGAATAGTGTTAGGGTAAGAATAGTGTTAGGGTAAGAATAGTGTTAGGGTAAGAATAGTGTTAGGGTAAGAATAGTGTTAGGGTAAGAATAGGGTTAGGGTAAGAATAGTGTTAGGGTAAGAATAGGGTTAGGGTAAGAATATGGTTAGGGTAAGAATAGTGTTAGGGTAAGAATAGGGTTAGGGTAAGAATTCTCTAAAAATGAATGGCAATACTCTGAAGAGCAGTTTACCCTGAAGGTTGTTAAAATGTAAGGGTGTATGGGAGGTCACAGAGACAGTGTTAAGGTGTGGGGGTGTATGGGAGGTCACAGAGACAGTGTTAAGGTGTGGGGGTGTATGGGAGGTCACAGAGACAGTGTTAAGGTGTGGGGATGTATGGGAGGTCACAGAGACAGTGTTAAGGTGTGGGGGTGTATGGGAGGTCACAGAGACAGTGTTAAGGTGTGGGGGTGTATGGGAGGTCACAGAGACAGTGTTAAGGTGTGGGGGTGTATGGGAGGTCACAGAGACAGTGTTAAGGTGGGTGTATGGGAGGTCACAGAGACAGTGTTAAGGTGTGGGGTGTATGGGAGGTCACAGAGACAGTGTTAAGGTGTGGGAGGGGGTGTTATGGGGGTGGAGGTCACAGAGACAGTGTGTTAAGGTGTGTTAAGGTGTGGGGGTGTATGGGAGGTCACAGAGACAGTGTTAAGGTGTGGGGGTGTATGGGAGGTCACAGAGACAGTGTTAAGTGGGGGTGTATGGGAGGTCACAGAGACAGTGTTAAGGTGTGGGGGTGTATGGGAGGTCACAGAGACAGTGTTAAGGTGGGTGTATGGGAGGTCACAGAGACAGTGTTAAGGTGTGGGGGTGTATGGGAGGTCACAGAGACAGTGTTAAGGTGTGGGGGTGTATGGGAGGTCACAGAGACAGTGTTAAGGTGTGAGGGTGTATGGGAGGTCACAAGTCATCCTGCTTGACCCAGTGACTAGAGTCACAACTTCATTAAGTCATCAGAACTTAAGCCTACATCGGTCCTCTCATCCAATCGACCAGGAGGGTTTTTTCAAAGATTACAAATGGGCTAAACATGAGCTCACCTTTCTGAGATAAGAGTAATGGCTGGAACAATGTAAACAGTACTTCTGTTTGCACTAGTGGACGCTACCTCCATCTAGTCTTGAGTATACTCTCTGCTAATGACCTCCTGGATCCTATATGCAGTTCCTCAGCAGGGGGCTTTGATCTCATATGGGACTCACTGCTGGTTGGGATATTTGGAGCCATGAGCAACGTGGTCTGGCTAAGAACAAACAGTGAAAAATAGAAAACAGACCGATAAACAGGTCATATGACATTAAGGATGTGGAGTTTGCTTAGTTGAATGTATTAAAAACATCAGGGGGTTAAAAGAAAGCACAGGTGCTCAGATTATAATATTGTGTGAGCATTTGTCTATTTGTCCACCAGTGTTTCATCAAGAAAGTCTGTCACAATTAGATAGTGAAGCGGTTGATTTGTGTGGCTACAAGGATATTTACTGCTATAAAATATATGTATAATGGAATTGAGTCCCTTTCCCAAATGTACCCTGAGCTGCAGAAATTTTACAAAATACAAGGGGGTGAAATAGATAAAACTGCTTTATATTTAAAAAGTAGAATAGTAAAAAACAATGTGTGGTTACCGTTAATGCTTTGTGCAGGTAATATGTGATGAATAAAGCCAAAGAAAATTATCTTAACAAATGTGTTACTCAATAGCTCACCTTTAGGCATATTTTACGCACACACACACGAACACACACAAAGCACACACAAACGTCCTTATCTGTGTTTTTTGACAAATGCAAATCCATCATTCCTTTCAGAATCAGAATCAGAATCAGAAAAGTGTTTATTCGCCATTGAATGTGTGAACAGACAAGGAATTTACTGTGGCAGGAAGGTG
The DNA here is from genome assembly GCA_029465975.1 of Dallia pectoralis. Classification (NCBI taxonomy): domain Eukaryota; kingdom Metazoa; phylum Chordata; class Actinopteri; order Esociformes; family Umbridae; genus Dallia; species Dallia pectoralis. The sequence continues at coordinate 13,098,967 of CM055757.1, forward strand.
CTTACATGCAACATAAGAATAGAACAATATAAATTAAACTAAAGGGATGAGGGGGTAGAGGGATAGTATGTACAAAAAAATAACAATAAGATACCAAAAAACAACAGTGCAATAGAGCAAAAATGTAGTGCAAATCAGGCAATGTGCAAAAGGAGTGGGTCAGAGTTCGAGGCTTAAGTGAGATGGGTCATAGTTCAAGGCTTATGTGCACCCCTGGCCTTGTTGAGGAGGCCAGTAGCACATGGGAAGAAACTGTTCTTGTGCCGTGAGGTTTTGGTCCTGATGGACCGAAGCCTTCTGCCGGAGGGGAGTGGATTGAACAGAGAGTGTCCGGGGTGAGAGGGGTCTGCCACAATCTTCCTAGCTCGCCTCAGAGCCCTCGAGGTGTGCAGATCCTCGAGGCTAGGCAGACTGCAGCCTATCAACTTTTCAGCTGAGCGGATAATACGCTGCAGTCTGCTCTTGTCTTTGGCTGTAGCAGCAGGGTACCAGATGGTGATGGATGAGGTGAGGATGGACTCAATGATGGCTGAGTAGAAGTGGACCATCATAGTCTTAGGCAGGTTGAATTTCTTCAGCTGCCGAAGGAAGTACATCCTGGTCAGTGAGCAGATGTTTAATGCTTGATCATTAAAGTGTAGAGGTTTAAAACATGAAGAAAAACAAGAAGAGACTTGAGAAATTGCCTCTTAGTCCACTTTCATAATCAGTCACACTCAAAGTGCAAAAGTCTGATGATTGTGGCTCAACCTTTTGAGTGGATTTGTGAACTGCAACCAAATCCAAGAAGATATAGAATTTACTGAGCTTGCCTCCATGTCTAACGGATGTTAGGGGATATTATTTAGGATGTATATCTTCCTGCTTGTGTTGTGCATAATGAATGGAAGAGCAGAAAACACTAAAAGAAGCAACATGTTTCTTTCTCTATGTCTCCTAAAAACACACACCCACAAAATACAGACCCATCTACAAACACACACACACCCACAAAATACAGACCCATCTACAAACACACACACACCCACAAAATACAGACCCATCTACAAACACACACACACACCCACAAAATACAGACCCATCTACAAAAACACACACACACACACACACACAAAATACAGACCCATCTACAAACACACACACACACACAAAAATACAGACCCATCTACAAACACACACACACAAAATACAGACCCATCTACAAACACACACACACACACACACACAAAATACAGACCCATCTACAAACACACACACACACACACAAAATACAGACCCATCTACAAACACACAGACACACCCACAAAATACATAACCACCTACACACACACACACACACACACACACACACACACACAAAATACAGACCCATCTACAAACACACACACACACACAAAATACAGACCCATCTACAAACACACACACACACACACAAAATACAGACCCATCTACAAACACACACACACACACACAAAAACAGACCCATCTACAAAACACACACACACACACACACACACACACACACACACACACAATACAGACCCATCAACAAACACACACACACACACACCCACAAAATACAGACCCATACACACACACACACACACACACACAAAATACAGACCCATCTACACACACACACACAAAATACAGACCCATCTACAAACACACACACACACACACACAAAATACAGACCCATCTACAAACACACACACATTTCTAGCTCATCTGTAGCTCATCTATAGCTCATCTGTAGCTCATCTTTAGCTCATCTATAGCTCATCTATAATGCATCTATAGCTCATCTGCAGCTCATCTGTAGCTCATCTATAGCTTAACTATAGTTTATCTATAGCTCATCTATAATGCATCTATAGCTCATCTGTAGCTCATCTATAATGCATCCATATCTCATATGTAGCTCATATATAGCTCATCTATAATGCATCTATAGCTCATCTATAGCTCATCTATAGCTCATCTATAATGCATCCATATCTCATATGTAGCTCATCTATAGCTCATTTATAATGCATCTATAGCTCATCTATAGCTCATCTATAATGCATCCATATCTCCTATGTAGCTCATCTATAGCTCATTTATAATGCATCTATAGCTCATCTATAATGCATCTATAATGCATCTATAGCTCATCTATAATGCATCTATAATGCATCTATAGCTCATGTATAATGCATCTATAGCTCATGTATAGCTCATGTATAGCTCATGTATAGCTCATCTATAGCTCATCTAAAGCTCATCTATAGCTCATCAATAATGCATCTATAGCTCATCTATAGCTCATCTATAATGCATCTGGACTCAAAGAGCCACTGACTGAATATTACAAGACGGACGTTTTCCAATCCCAAAGTAAATGTTACTATCTAAATAAAACCACCTAAATTATGGGAATCCGTCAAAGTGCAATTTATTAACGTTGGCTGATAGAAGCTGCGTACTAAAGTCTCTCATTGTCTGGTCAGCTAAAGTCTGCACTGCTGAGTAATGTCATGTTTGGTGATGAGAGTACAGTCTCACTAAAAACAGTTTGCTCATAACCCTGAATGCAAAACAAAATGCCTGACAATTACAGCAAGTTGATTGCAGTAACAGTGAATGCCAAACAGTAATTTCCATTGTTAATAACCAAAAGAAAAACATTTATGTCTGATGCCTAAAACTGTTTTCCTTGTAGCCGGAGTGGTCCTTACCCATGTGTGCTATTTCAGTATAATTAGCTGTAAAAACATAATATGGCCAGAGTTATCAAAGTGGAACAATTTGCTAAATCCATGCCATATTATTTCAATTAGCTTGGCTGAGAAAACACGTACAACTACTGTTGTGCTCTGTTTGGAAGCCTAAATTGATACAAAATGATTTTTCAGGATATATTACACTGCCACACTTGCTTCCAAAAAATGAGCCAATGAAAATACATTTTGACGTGCTTGAATGTGCATGAAAAAATGTTAAGATAAGGGATTTATATTGCAGCAGGGGAGTAGGGAACTGGCAACGAGCTAGCTATGATATGTAGGGAACTGGCAACGAGCTAGCTATGATATGTAGGGAACTGGCAACGAGCTAGCTATGATATGTAGGGAACTGGCAACGAGCTAGCTATGATATGTAGGGAACTGGCAACGAGCTAGCTATGATATGTAGGGAACTGGCAACGAGAGCTAGGGAACTAGCTATGAACTAGCTATGATATGTAGGGAACTGGCAACGAGCTAGCTATGCTATGTAGGGAACTAGCTAGCTATGATATGTAGGGAACTGGCAACGAGCTAGCTATGCTATGTAGGGAACTGGCAACGAGCTAGCTATGATATGTAGGGAACTGGCAACGAGCTAGCTATGATATGTAGGGAACTGGCAACGAGCTAGCTATGATATGTAGGGAACTGGCAACGAGCTAGCTATGATATGTAGGGAACTGGCTATGATACGAGCTAGCTATGATATGTAGGGAACTGGCAACGAGCTAGCTATGATATGTAGGGAACTGGCAACGAGCTAGCTATGATATGTAGGGAACTGGCAACGAGCTAGCTATGATATGTAGGGAACTGGCAACGAGCTAGCTATGCTATGTAGGGAACTGGCAACGAGCTAGCTATGATATGTAGGGAACTGGCAACGAGCTAGCTATGATATGTAGGGAACTGGCAACGAGCTAGCTATGATATGTAGGGAACTGGCAACGAGCTAGCTATGATATGTAGGGGACTGGCAACGAGCTAGCTATGATATGTAGGGAACTGGCAACGAGCTAGCTATGCTATGTAGGGAACTGGCAACGAGCTAGCTATGATATGTAGGGAACTGGCAACGAGCTAGCTATGATATGTAGGGAACTGGCAACGAGCTAGCTATGATATGTAGGGAACTGGCAACGAGCTAGCTATGCTATGCACACTGAAAATGTTTAGACATCCAAGCATAATGATTTGAACTGGATTGGAATAAGATGCACTTTGGACAAAATATTTTTTTCTCTTTTAGAACAATTCCTCACATCTAATAGTATGAAAAAATGCCAGGCTGATTGGTCCCTCAGTATGCAGACTTTGGTTTGACAAGACTAATATATGAGGTGTCATTAACCCTCTGTTGAGTTGAGTCTATTGTTTTTTTAAATAGATGCACTCAGCAGTATTGTAAATCGCTTTGTATTAGGGCATCAGCTAAATGACAGAAAATTAAAAAAAGTAAATATTTCCGACATAATCAGCAGTAAAAAACGACTCAAGTATTTTTTTTATGTTTGGTCATACAAATGTCCTAAGTTGGCAATGTTTTAAATAATATTTGAATTCCTCAGGGTACAAAAACAAAGAAAACAGTCTTGCTCTTGTCACGGTGAGGAAAATACCATATTTCCTGGTTTCTGTTAATCCATTCGGTACTCATTTGTTGTCTTGTCATTATCATAAACATTATCATTACGCTAACCCTAACCCATCATGGCTGTATCTGATTGCTCCACACTGCAACTTAAGAGAACTGGGAAACAACGCGTGAATTTCCAATTCGAAATGGTGTGAACTTCTGTACAGGGGCGGCAGTTGCTCAATGTGTTGAGTCGGTTGTCTATCAAATGTGTTGAGCCCTGGTTCCTCGAAATTGTTGTCATGAGCAAGACACCTAACCCCAATGCATGGTAGAGGTCAGTGAGTGAATGAATGGGTGAATGTGACGCAGGATCTGTAAAGCGCTTTGGTTAAAAGCGCTATATAAAAGCGCAGCACTTATGTGAACACTGTATGACACACCTGGGGCCTCATGTATCAATCTTGCGTACGCATGAAAACACGGCGTACGCCAGCTTTCACGTACACGGTCAGATGTACTAACAGTAAAATTAACGTAAGAATGTGCGTTCTTCCACGTGAACTTCATGCCTTGCGTACGTACATTTTTTTCGTGATTTCGGCCAGTTGGCGACTCATAGGGGCAATAAAGTGAAGTGACTAACATTACACTACGAATTGTTCTATCGCACCTGTCAGATATTGCTTATAATTAGCAATTGATTAATTATTTGCTATATTATTACAATATTCTATTAATTATGCAATTCAGTATCATATATAAAGGATGTGCAAATTGATACAACCCGTCTAGCAATGGCAGCGTTGGCTTTATTAGAGGACATTTTCAATGGACAAATCCGGAGAGAACGAGTTTTTAGGGACCACGGTGATTTTCTGGCCCACGATGATGACTGGCTTATCAGCCGTTTCAGATTTCCGAGGGCTATACTCTTGGAGCTCTGCGCTGAGTTGGGTCCGAATTTGGAAAGACAGACAGTGAGGAGCCACGCATTAACCGTTCCTTTCCAGGTGCTTACTACACTTGGTTTCCTGGCAACCAGTTCTTTCCAAAGAGAACTGGCAGACCGCTCAGGAATAAGCCAGTCGTGTTTGAGCCGTGCAATGCCACCTGTATGGGACGGCATCATCCGCTTGTCTACCCGGTATATAACGTTCCCATACGATGCCGGTGACCAGCCAAACATCAAAGCGCAATTTGCAGCGATTGCCGGTTTTCCTAATGTAATCGGAGCGATCGACTGCACACATATTGCTATAATGGCGCCACCTGAAGAAGAATTTGCATATGTGAATCGGAAACATTTTCATTCAATAAATGTGCAGATTATATGTGATGCACAAATAACAAATATAGTGGCACGGTGGCCTGGGTATGACAATATCCTACAAACAGCATGGTTGGGATGAGACTCCAAGCTGGCAGGGTGCGCGATGGGTGGCTACTTGGTAAGTTATGCATTTAAATATATGGTTCAATGTAAAAGTTTAATTTTGTGTCTATAATTATTCAACTGCCCATCAGGAGACAGTGGTTATCCACTAAAGACGTGGCTGTTATCCCCCTCAACAACCCACAAACTGACCGAGAGCGCAGATACAATGGCCCGGCACTCGGTCGCTGCCTTGAGCAGGACCGGGGGATGCTGTTATACCGCCCTGACAAGGTTTGCCGCATCATACTGGCCTGTGGAGTGATGCACAATGTCGCGCACAGGCATGGCATACCCCTTGGTGAGGTGGGGCCACCGCCAGATGACCCTGACCCAGGACCAGTATATGTACAGCACAATCAACAAGCCATTCAGGCGCGTCAACGTGTAATTGCGAAAATATAAATGGTACTCAGACACAAAGCTCATTTTCTGACCAATTCTTTGAATGAATGGCTTATTTCTGTGAGTGCGTCAGTGACATTTATAAGGTGACTGTTCATTTCTCCAATGGCCCTAACAATTTGCTGTTGTGACTCCAGAACAGCATGCGTCAAGACGCGACCAGATGGACGGGCTTCAGCACTGGGGGGGAACATTAGCGACGCCGGAGACGCTGGACTGAATGGGCTCTGGCTGCTCGGGTGGTGTGGACTCTGAGTGCGTGCCAGTGGACAGTCCGGCGGTTCCTAAGTCCAAATAAACACAGGGACATGTTAACAGTCATTCGAGTCTGTTCCTTATTAATGGGTACACGCATTTGCAATAAAAGCAGTGGATACGTGAAATCTCTGGTGTGCTAAATTGCATGGATGTTCAAATTAAACGGTGGCTGGTAGGCTATATGTATCAAAGTTAAGGAAATTAATTTGAGTTACCTTGCTGGCAGTCCTGTAGTTTATCCGAGTCTCCTACATCAGCGGATACGATTCCAGAGATTAACGTGTCTCCTACAATAGAAGCAACTCTCTGATCAAAGGGTGCAAGTTCATCGGTCCCTGTACCACCGCCTGTTCTGCCCACACTTTGTCGGTGCCCAGCAGTTCTCCGCTTAACTTCCACCTTTATGTCTGACCATTTCTTCTTCAGGTCATTTACGGTGCGACTCTCAGATCCCACCGCGTTGACGGCATTAGACAAACTCGCCCACTCTTTTTTCTTTCTTTTGTTATTAATTCCAGATGACAAATTGCCAAATAAAATATGTTTTCTTGTTTCTATCTCTGATAGTAGGACCTCTAATTCGTTTTCAGTGAAATTTCGTTTCTTGGTTGCTTTAGCCATGTTCTTGCAGGTGTCTTTTGCCAAATTGGACTAATTACCATATTTAAAGTAATTTAATTGAGGGAGGAGACAGGGTGTGGTGTTGTGCTCGTGCATGTGCGCTCAATTTCGCGTTAATTGGGATGTTCAAACAGGATGTACGTGGAAGGCTGCGTACGCTGAGATTCATACATCTGATATTTTTGGTGCGTACGCACATTTATAGCTTTGTTTGTACGCAATGATTTAGTATGAATTCAACGCAAGTCTTTGTACATGAGGCCCCTGGTCACATGTTCACTCCTAAATGGGCTGTCCCAGTTGGTGTAAACTTCTGTACTGTGAATACTGTAAGACACACCTGGTCACATGTTCACTCCTAAATGGGCTGTCCCAGTTGGTGTAAACTTCTGTACTGTGAATACTCTATGAGACACCTGGTCACATGTGAATACTGTATGAGACACCTGGTCACATGTGAATACAGTATGACACACCTGGTCACATGTTCACTCCTATATGGGCTGTCCCAGTTGGTGTAAACTTCTGTACTGTGAATACTCTATGAGACACCTGGTCACATGTGAATACTGTATGAGACACCTGGTCACATGTGAATACAGTATGACACACCTGGTCACATGTTCACTCCTATATGGGCTGTCCCAGTTGGTGTAAACTTCTGTACTGTGAATACTCTATGAGACACCTGGTCACATGTGAATACTGTATGAGACACCTGGTCACATGTGAATACAGTATGACACACCTGGTCACATGTTCACTCCTATATGGGCTGTCCCAGTTGGTGTAAACTTCTGTACTGTGAATACTCTATGAGACACCTGGTCACATGTGAATACTGTATGAGACACCTGGTCACATGTGAATACAGTATGACACACCTGGTCACATGTTCACTCCTATATGGGCTGTCCCAGTTGGTGTAAACTTCTGTACTGTGAACACTGTATGACACACCTGGTCACATGTGAATACTGTATGAGACACCTGGTCACATGTGAATACAGTATGACACACCTGGTCACATGTTCACTCCTATATGGGCTGTCCCAGTTGGTGTAAACTTCTGTACTGTGAACACTGTATGACACACCTGGTCACATGTGAATACTGTATGAGACACCTGGTCACATGTGAATACAGACACCTGGTCACATGAATACAGTATGACACACCTGGTCACATGTTCACTCCTATATGGGCTGTCCCAGTTGGTGTAAACTTCTGTATGACACTGGTCACATGTGAATACTGTATGAGACACCTGGTCACATGTGAATACAGTATGACACACCTGGTCACATGTGAATACTCTATGAGACACCTGGTCACATGTGAATACAGTATGACACACCTGGTCACATGTGAATACTCTATGAGACACCTGGTCACATGTGAATACTGTATGAGACACCTGGTCACATGTGAATACAGTATGACACACCTGGTCACATGTTCACTCCTATATGGGCTGTCCCAGTTGGTGTAAACTTCTGTACTGTGAACACTGTATGACACACCTGGTCACATGTGAATACTGTATGACACATTGTGTTGTTATGGGCTACTGTCTTTAATGAGCTGCCAATACCCTCTCCTACATCCATAAAACCTCTGCTATTACTTCTCTTCCTGGGATACAAGTAGCTTGAGAATTAGCAAGCTGAGTCAAACACAGGGAAAGATAAGTATTGTGATTACATGTTAATTCATTGTTTAGGCCAGCGCCCACTTACAAATCTCTTCATTTTGTCATGTCATGGAAATGTTTGAAAGTAGTTTGTGCCTGGAGGAGATTGACGCTTTGGCATCTCTGTGGTCAATAGGATAACTAAATGCTTCAATCAGAGATCAGGCAGAATGGTGGGATAACTAAATGCTCCAATCAGAGATCAGGCAGAATGGTGGGATAACTAAATGCTCCAATCAGAGATCAGGCAGAATGGTGGGATAACTAAATGCTCCAATCAGAGATCAGGCAGAATGGTGGGATAACTAAATGCTCCAATCAGAGATCAGGCAGAATGGTGGGATAACTAAATGCTCCAATCAGAGATCAGGCAGAATGGTGGGATAACTAAATGCTCCAATCAGAGATCAGGCAGAATGGTGGGATAACTAAATGCTCCAATCAGAGATCAGGCAGAATGGTGGGATAACTAAATGCTCCAATCAGAGATCAGGCAGAATGGTGGGATAACTAAATGCTCCAATCAGAGATCAGGCAGAATGGTGGGATAACTAAATGCTCCAATCAGAGATCAGGCAGAATGGTGGGATAACTAAATCCAATCAGAGATCCAATCAGATAACTAAATGCTCCAATCAGAGATCAGGCAGAATGGTGGGATAACTAAATGCTCCAATCAGAGATCAGGCAGAATGGTGGGATAACTAAATGCTCCAATCAGAGATCAGGCAGAATGGTGGGATAACTAAATGCTCCAATCAGAGATCAGGCAGGATGGTGGGATAACTAAATGCTCCAATCAGAGATCAGGCAGAATGGTGGGATAACTAAATGCTCCAATCAGAGATCAGGCAGGATGGTGGGATAACTAAATGCTCCAATCAGAGATCAGGCAGGATGGTGGGATAACTAAATGCTCCAATCAGAGAATACTTAATAGACACAATCTATACATGAAAACGTACAAAATCTGAAGGCTGCAAGAGAATTTAATTTAAAAATACATATTGCATGTCGCACATTTTATTATTTTCATTTTTAAATGTTCTTGTCAGTGTCGTTTCATTTGCCTTTTTTATTTCAATCAAATGTACTAGAGAGTGCTGTTTAGTTTGCCGTTTTAGCCTGTGTAGCAGGTATTGCTCACAGTGGTTTCAATTGCTACAGTGATTAAACCACCTTTAATGCATCACTGCTGCACCTTGCTCCTTCCTTTACTTCTCTTTAATTCACTGTGACAGTATGGTTGTTGTGGCTGGTCAGCTTATTTTTCGACAGTAATATTAGCTCTGTTCAGCCCCTGTGCGACTGAGGCTTGTTTGATTACTCCATTATGTCGCAAAAAATCATTGCATCTAATGCATTTGAGCAAGACCAAATGATGGACAAAAACAGTGATGCTGAGTTCCTGAGAGTCCTGAGTTTGACAGATGATGTGAAGGTATAATTTCTACTTATGGTATAGTTAAATCTGCAAATTAATCTTGAGTTTGAGATGATGGGTGTAAGGCATGCTCTCAGAGACAGGAGTAGGAAGCGATGTCTTCATTTAACAGAATAATGGAAGCAGAAGAGTGGCAGACAGGCGTGGTTTGGTAGCGGAGGACCAGAGGGTCAGGCGAAGACAGGGTCAGGATAGACGGGCAGGTGGTCTCACAGGTTTCACTAGGAGCCACAAAAACAGGATTAGGCAGAGACGGAGAAACAAACAGGCTGGGGTCTGGTACATGGTATATCTTATTTGGATCTCTTATGAACGCTCAGTAGGTCGGAAAAACGAACAATACCTCGCGCTTAACATTGGACACTGGCAACTCACATTATATAACCCTAACCCAACTCACATTATATAACCCTAACCCAACTCACATTATATAACCCTAACCCAACTCACATTATATAACCCTAACCCAACTCACATTATATAACCCTAACCCAACTCACATTATATAACCCTAACCCAACTCACATTATATAACCCTAACCCAACTCACATTATATAACCCTAACCCAACTCACATTATATAACCCTAACCCAACTCACATTATATAACCCTAACCCAACTCACATTATATAACCCTAACCCAACTCACATTATATAACCCTAACCCAACTCACATTAGATAACCTTAACCCAACTCACATTAGATAACCCTAACCCAACTCACATTAGATAACCCTAACCCAACTCACATTATATAACCCTAACCCAACTCACATTATATAACCCTAACCCAACTCACATTATATAACCCTAACCCAACTCACATTATATAACCCTAACCCAACTCACATTATATAACCCTAACCCAACTCACATTATATAACCCTAACCCAACTCACATTATATAACCCTAACCCAACTCACATTATATAACCCTAACCCAACTCACATTATATAACCCTAACCCAACTCACATTATATAACCCTAACCCAACTCACATTATATAACCCTAACCCAACTCACATTATATAACCCTAACCCAACTCACATTATATAACCCTAACCCAACTCACATTATATAACCCTAACCCAACTCACATTATATAACCCTAACCCAACTCACATTATATAACCCTAACCCAACTCACATTATATAACCCTAACCCAACTCACATTATATAACCCTAACCCAACTCACATTATATAACCCTAACCCAACTCACATTATATAACCCTAACCCAACTCACATTATATAACCCTAACCCAACTCACATTATATAACCCTAACCCAACTCACATTATATAACCCTAACCCAACTCACATTATATAACCCTAACCCAACCCATTATAACTCAACATTATATAACCCTAACCCAACTCACATTATATAACCCTAACAACCAACTCAACATTATATAACCCTAACCCAACTCACATTATATAACCCTAACCCAACTCACATTATATAACCCTAACCCAACTCACATTATATAACCCTAACCCAACTCACATTATATAACCCTAACCCAACTCACATTATATAACCCTAACCCAACTCACATTATATAACCCTAACCCAACTCACATTATATAACCCTAACCCAACTCACATTATATAACCCTAACCCAACTCACATTATATAACCCTAACCCAACTCACATTAGATAACCCTAACCCAACTCACATTATATAACCCTAACCCAACTCACATTATATAACCCTAACCCAACTCACATTATATAACCCTAACCCAACTCACATTATATAACCCTAACCCAACTCACATTATATAACCCTAACCCAACTCACATTATATAACCCTAACCCAACTCACATTATATAACCCTAACCCAACTCACATTATATAACCCTAACCCAACTCACATTATATAACCCTAACCCAACTCACATTATATAACCCTAACCCAACTCACATTATATAACCCTAACCCAACTCACATTATATAACCCTAACCCAACTCACATTATATAACCCTAACCCAACTCACATTATATAACCCTAACCCAACTCACATTATATAACCCTAACCCAACTCACATTATATAACCCTAACCCAACTCACATTATATAACCCTAACCCAACTCACATTATATAACCCTAACCCAACTCACATTATATAACCCTAACCCAACTCACATTATATAACCCTAACCCAACTCACATTATATAACCCTAACCCAACTCACATTATATAACCCTAACCCAACTCACATTATATAACCCTAACCCAACTCACATTATATAACCCTAACCCAACTCACATTATATAACCCTAACCCAACTCACATTATATAACCCTAACCCAACTCACATTATATAACCCTAACCCAACTCACATTATATAACCATTATATAACCCTAACCCAACTCACATTATATAACCCTAACCCAACTCACATTATATAACCCTAACCCAACTCACATTATATAACCCTAACCCAACTCACATTATATAACCCTAACCCAACTCACATTATATAACCCTAACCCAACTCACATTATATAACCCTAACCCAACTCACATTATATAACCCTAACCCAACTCACATTATATAACCCTAACCCAACTCACATTATATAACCCTAACCCAACTCACATTATATAACCCTAACCCAACTCACATTATATAACCCTAACCCAACTCACATTATATAACCCTAACCCAACTCACATTATATAACCCTAACCCAACTCACATTATATAACCCTAACCCAACTCACATTATATAACCCTAACCCAACTCACATTATATAACCCTAACCCAACTCACATTATATAACCCTAACCCAACTCACATTATATAACCCTAACCCAACTCACATTATATAACCCTAACCCAACTCACATTATATAACCCTAACCCAACTCACATTATATAACCCTAACCCAACTGTTCAAAACTCAGGTGAGTTAAATTGTGTCTGATTGTTCTCTCTCTCCGTTGTTTGGGAGTCTGTCAGAGGGGGTGAACCCTGACCCTAACCCATAGAGGGGGACAAACCTCTGTTTCTTACAATGGAAAGGTTTAATTTCTACTTATGGTATAGCATGGTATATCTGCAAATGAGCTTGTAATGGAGGATACGTTTTAAACTGACCTTTTATTTATTTTTAGGATCCTCATTATTCTTTATGTAGATCTAAGCAATCCAAGGCAATTTTGTTAGAACGTATTACAGCTTTTGATTTAAAAAAGGCAGCAAAAAAGTTTTTCTAGGTCCTCCTTGTGTTGCAATTTTCGTTCATTTGCTGCCTAATGAACAAATCCCAGTTGTCCCTGTGAAATGTGATGTGTGGGGCCTTGTTTTATGCGTCCACTCTAAAAACGGTTTACATTCAGAGGTCAGCGTGAGTGTTTGAGTGGTTCAATACCATCAATAACGCAAGCGGAGTCTCCCTTCAGATGAACAGGGCTAAAGCATAAGGTGCCATTAAAGAACTGTAAACAGACTTTAATAGAGTCACAGAGGGTCTTGCTACGCTGTTGGCTCCCAGCAGAAGCAGCCGGGAGGCTGGCTTCTATCACACCGACATGCCGAGAGCTTTTAAGTAAGCTGTAAAAATAATAAATATCCCTAAAGTGGCCTGCCCGGACCCCAGAATGAAGCAATATTGATTTCAAAACAAATACTCAAACGTCCGAGGCATTATTGGTAATTACTTCATTTCAAATGTCGAAAAGTGACCAAGGCTGACGGCAGAACAGCCCCAAGGTATTTCAGGCCATTTGCAGTAACTTTAGAGCTTTTTGTTCTAATCTTAACAGCCACATTTACACCAACCAACATTAAAGAGAATAGTTGTCACTCCTAGGCAGCCTTAATCTGAATAAGTTAGAAGAATCAGAACAAGGGTTAGGCTTAGTGATTCGGCAACCGTGCCGGCTGATGTGTCCTGCATTGATAAATAGCTTACTAACCCCGTATCTTGAGTGTAATTACTAAGGCAGCACAGGCTCCCTCATCAGACAAGCTTATGATTTTTGCAATTGTAAATGCATATTTCCTCATTACAGTTGTTAACGGGTAGGTTTTGTCTTACCCCTTTCATTACTAATATAAAAATACATATATAAATATAACAACATTAAATGTGTAAATGAGTATACTCAATATAAATATAACTACATTACATGTGTATACTCTATATATATATATATATATATAAATATAAATATAACTATAACTACATTAAATGTGTAGACTCAATATATATATATATATATATATATTTATAATTATAACTAAATTAAATGTGTATACTCAATATATATTTATATATATATTATATATATATACATATATAAATATAACTACATTAAATGTGTATACTCCATATAAAACATATAAATACATGAAATGTGTATACTGAATATATAATTATAACTACTTTAATTGTGTATACTCAAAATATAAGTATGTATAAATATAGAAACATTAAATGTGTTTAGTACATATTTAAATATAACTACATTAATTGTGTATACTTAATATATAAATATATATATAATATAAGAACCATAAATGTGTTTAGTCAGTATATAAATATAACAACATTAAATGTGTAAATGTGTATACTGAATATAAAATACATGGAAGTATAACTTCAATAAATGTGAATACTCAATATAAAAATATTTATTAAAATAACTACATTAAATGTGTATAGTCCTCACTGTTCTAACAGTCTTTACAAGAATCTCTTTGTCTAAATTGTCAATATCTTTCATTGTCTCATTCATCTGACGTACAGTATCATATTGAAATATGTCTAGACAATTTCCTTTAGACAGGCCTGACTGTATTTCTGGGTATTGAAATCTACAGCTCATGTTTGAGATGTTGGTTCCCTTTTGGTATATTAAGACATATTCACCAACACTATAGACCTCTTTGCAAAAAACCATCTGCTGAAAAGCTGCAATGTAAATGTTGTGTTCTTTTTTGTTGTTAGATTTTGAGGCATGAAGGACATTCCTAGTTCCGTTTGGCGGCTCTTTGGTCCTTAATTACAACCAGCTGGACACTCCTGTTTGACAGCCCGCTGACTAGACTATCTCCCACAGGATTTGCTGCTTATTTATTTATATAGAGTCATTCCTAAAGGAGAGCTTTTCAGCAACGTCACTTCAGATTTTCTCTGGTCAAACCTTGGAGGAAAAATGGGTTGCTTTGATAGGGGGTTCCATCAGAAAATAAACGGACTTGGAAGCAATTGCTTCAAAGTTCAGAAATGTATCAAGAAAAAAAATGTTGCAAACACTTTACATTATGACACTGTTATAATTATGTTTTCACACAGATATGGTACTTTTTTCAGGGTTGTTCAAAACACAACCTTTATATGCACATGTCTGGAATAGGGGTCGACCGATTGATCGGCCGGCTGATCAATCGGCCGATTATTTGAATTTTTTACATAATCGGCATCGGCCGATATTCAAGTACTTAAAGCCGATTAATAGGCAGGCGCGTGCGCGGGCAGCATAGTGTTGTTGAACTGAGGTAAAGATAGTTTTATATTCGCACATTCGCCAGCTCCGGGGATACGGCACAGCGGTTCTCTTAATACATCCATGGGCTGACTGCCGGGTCGGAAAAACGGATAGAAAATACTGTAGCGCTCGGTAAATTGTTCCCAACCGGAACCTGCTGTGTGCTCCCCACTAAAGGCCTGTTGTGGAAACAAAACCACCCAACCAGAACCTGCTGTGTGCACCCCACTAGAAGACCAGAGTGGAAACAAAACCACCCAACCGGACCTGCTGTATGCATCCCACTAAAGGCCTGGTTAGGAAACAAAACCACCCAACCGGAACCTGCTGTGTGCACCCCACTAAAGGCCTGGTGTGGAAACAAAAACACACAACCAGAACCTGCTTTGTGCACCCCACTAAAGGCCTGGTGTGGAAACAAAACCACCCAACCAGAACCTGCTGTGTGCACCCCACTAAAGGCCTGGTGTGGAAACAAAACCACCCAACCGGAACCTGCTGTGTGCACCCCACTAAAGGCCTGGTGTGGAAACAAAACCACCCAACCAGAACCTGCTGTGTGCACCCCACTAAAGTCCTGGTGTGGAAACAAAACCACCCAACCAGACCTGCTGTGTGCACCCCACTAAAGGCCTGGTGTGGAAACAAAACCACCCAACCGGAACCTGCTGTGTGCACCCCACTAAAGGCCTGGTGTGGAAACAAAACCACCCAACTGGAACCTGCTGTGTGCACCCCACTTAAGGCCTGGTGTGGAAACAAAACCACCCAACTGGAACCTGCTGTGTGCACCCAACTAAAGGCCTGGTGTGAAAACAAAACCACCCAACTGGAACCTACTGTGTGCTCCCCACTAGAAGACCAGAGTGGAAACAAAACCACCCAACCGTACCTGCTGTGTGCACCCCACTAAAGGCCTGGTGTGGAAACAAAACCACCCAACTGGAACCTGCTGTGTGCTCCCTACTAAAGGCCTGGTGTGGAAACAAAACCACCCAACCAGAACCTGCTGTGTGCACCCCAATAAAGGCCTGGTGTGGAAACAAAACCACCCAACTGGAACCTGCTGTGTGCTCCCCACTAAAGGCCTGGAGTGGAAACAAAACCACCCAACCAGAACCTGCTGTGTGCACCCCACTAAAGGCCTGGAGTGAAAACAAAACCACCCATCTGGAACTAGTAATGTCTAACAAGCAAAAGGTTCCACACAGTTTTCATTTTGAAAAGCAAAATGTACCGCCTTTTTATTCTGATTTTCTGTCTGATGCTATGATGACATTAAAACACATTTTACTCATCATTTTTGAGTAAAATTATTAACGTGTTGCTTTAAAAAACTATTCAGTGTTTGAATAATCAAATTTAAGTAATGTGAGGTCTGATGTTTTATCTGAATCACTGCATGTTTTAAAATATGATTGATTTCCCAAGTAAAACCAAACATTGTTTACAGGTGTTCTTAATTATTTTGGATTGCATATATTTAAACCATCTGCTTTTAACAACATAAAGTAGTGTGTGTTGTAAGTCATAATCTTTAACAAAACACAACTTTCAATTCCATTCCATATATTTGATCAGTGCAAATCTTAAGATAAATTATTTTAATGAAAAAACATGATTTAAATTTGAAGTTCAACTGTGATTATGTTAGATTTGTTCCAGTTCATGTCTAATTTAAACCCAATTAAAGATACTAATTTCCTTTTGGCTGCAAATTCTAGTCGCTGCAGACTCTCAAAAACCCCAGGGAAATTCGACTGATTTACCTTATTCGAACATGCAGAATAATAGAGCGAACAGAACACCTATTCGAAATGCACCAACACAAACCTTAACAATCCTTGACATGAAAATAATACCACACAAAGACATACCAATCACAGGGAATATATATAGAAGTAATAATGAGGGAATGGACACCAGGTGTGTGTAATGATGAGACATGACCAAACACAGGGAACCTATATACTCTACTAATGAGGGGATGGGCACCAGGTGTGTGTAATGATGTGACATGACCAATCACAGGGAACCTATATACAAGTACTAGAGAGGGAATGGACACCAGGTGTGTGTAATGATGAGACATGACCAAACACATGGAACCTATATACTCAACTACTGAGGGGATGGGCACCAGGTGTGTATAATGGTGAAACATGACCAAACACAGGGAACCTATATACTCTACTAATGAGGGAATGGGCACCAGGTGTGTGTAATGATTAGACATGACCAAACACAGGAAACCTATAAACTCTAACCCTAACCCTGTCCTTTCGTGGGCCATAAAGTGAGCTACTGGAGCCCTGCTGGCTTTCCCAAACCTCATCCCCCCAACCTAAATGTGGATTTGCAATGAGGTTTTTCCTACAGAGATGTGAAACAACCAAACCACCAGTATCAATCCCAACAGCCCCAATAAATTCCCCTGAGTGTGGCTTTTGAGTTGAGCATCAGGATGCCACTGATTATCTGGCCCTCTAATTAGCCTAACCCTAACCTTAACTCCAACCCTAACCCACAAGAGAAATAAGCTGGTGAGGTTGGACATGAGAGATGGGGAGAGAAATCACTAGGCAACTCATTTGACAATGTTGATGACAAATTAGCCACAGGTCTCATAAACAAGATCTCTGTATGTGTCAGTCAAATTGTAGCACACATCAAAACATGGAAACAATTTGGATTATATTGAGCTTGGAACAGGACCGATTAACAGTATAATCGAAGTGCCGAAGGCCATATAAATGTGTTGTGTCTTGTGCATTTTGTGTCCAATGTAAGACATGTCATGTGTGTGAGAGCTATACACAGATGTAATATTGAATGTGAGCTATATACAGATCCACAATCAGTTAGATTTAAAATGAACTAGTCGGTTGTCTGTTTCATAAAAAGAGTTTAAGAAGTAGATTTGATTGATTCATGTGCAAAAAAATGAGGTAAACAAAGAAATAACTGTCAGAAATACAATCCAGACTATAGACATTGGAAAGGGATTTAGTGCTGACATGGTTGTTTATGATAAGATGATGCTTTGGTGCAAAAATACAGACATTTTTTGACATATTTCTTTGACATCTGAGTGGGGCCCATTACAATTGTCTTCATTTCAATATTGAAAGTGTAATGTTGGAGTTTTTATGGCAAATATACAGTAGATAAAAACAAATGCATTTAATTTTCCAGTTGCATTCCTGTTGCATGATCAGAATCATTTGTGTAAATGTGTGTCTGCCCAGAGTGGGTGGTGGAAGAAGACTCCTCCCTCATACACGGACCCTGGTGGGTGGTGGTTATTTGTTTCTGCCAAGTTTTCCCAGCATTATTGAAGACACTCAGGCTTATAACCAAACTCGGATCAAAGGGCAGAGGAGCCACAGCTGGTTTTCCATCATTGGTTTTGTTTAGGTTTTCTGCCCTTTTTTACCCAACTCCTGTTGGTCATTGGCAGGAGTGTTCATCTGAAGGCCTCAGAACTAGCAGGCTGGTCTGAGAATAACCCAAGTTCTTCAAACCCCTATTTACCCAATTGAACGTCTGTTTTTTCTGTTTATTGTTTTCAAACCCTGTTTCTCCATGGGTTCTGGATACTGAACTGAGAATCATTTTGTGGACAATGGCACTTTCAAGGTATCCAAAAGTCTGAGACATCATGACATCAACTGTTTGCATATCTGACAAGTCGGAACGACACTCACTGCAGATACTTTGGACTATGAGGCTGTCCTAACATGCAAACCATAGAGTTTGACAATATTTAGTGGTGGTTTATGCAAAACAAGATGGGACACACAAGGTCTGTTTATATATGTTTATTTGCTGGGTAGAAGATGACTTTGGAGTTACAAGCTGTGTTTGGAAAACATTTCAAACAGCACAAAGATCTCAAAATATCACATTTGCTTATGCTCCCAGTTTAAAAGAACTGACATGTCCTTTATGTGTTTCTTTCTTTTCAGATTGAATGCAGATGTTTCCTTTTAAACTGCACTCTTGAATAATTCATTTAACGTCTGGATGAAATTACATGAACTGACATAAGTAGCTGTTTGTCACTGATACTAAGAATTAGCTGACTACTGAGTAAACTTAATTGTTTGGACACTGTATTTCAGAATAACTTTATATTTCTATGAAAAATAATTATATTGAAGGTGGTTTTTCCATAACTTCAGAGTATTCTACTTCTAGTTTTCACAGAGGACTCTGATTGGCTTGTAGTAACATTACTATACCATTACTATACCATTACTATACCACATTACTGCACCGCATTACTCTATCACATTACTATACCACATTACCAGTGGTGGGCCGTGCATTTCACACTTAGGCCTTCAGTGGTGTCCTACCCGAATAATCCACCTCTTAATACCATCACTATGACGCCACGACTATAAACCATCAATATTATAGAGAAACGCAGTACAACAGGCTGTTGCATCACAGACAGGTATCTCATGCAGCCATTACCTTTTTCGTTGTGTAGCTCTGGTTCCCTGCGCATCTGTTCATTGAGCTGTAGATCCACTCGTGTTTCCACAAACATTTTCAAAAGCACTGTTGCTTGTAAATGTCCGGCCGTGCTTTGGTGTCTCGCTGCTGCTTTGGTTAGACAACTGAAGTTAGCAAACCCAGTGTGGCTCCAAACACCAAGTCGATCGACTGCAAATAACATGCATTCCCAGCAATACAATTTGCAGTGTTCCTCGGAGGCTGTGAGCCAAGGGTACAAGTAGTTATTGCCTATAAGTAAACCATTTCCCCGGCTAGGACAGGCTAGCTAGCTTTGGGGTTGGCTGACCTTTGCTCACGGATGTCCCGCTGTTTTTTTTAAAAGTTCGTCTTGAAAATGCTTTGCAAGTTAATCTGCGACCAAGTTAATGTCTTCTCCTCTGTCAGCCATTGTGGTTTGTAAATTTTTAAATAAGCGGTATTTAATCTCTACATTAATATTTTTATATTGATCCAAAGAAAATGTATTTTTTTGTACCGTTAGATTTCTGTAGAAGATGTGGGAGATTATGTGACCATCATGCTTTGTAAATCAATCTACCACATACAGAAAATTTGGATACAAGTGTGATATGACGTCTCTCATCAACATCTGTAATAACAAGTGAAGTACTACTGGCTACTCAGAGAGGTTGGAGCAGGGAATGTTTGGCACATGTCCTTTTCTTTATAGTTTTATTAAGGTTTCAAGTTTTGAGTCTAACCAACGCTTGTAGCAACTCATGTTCACCCTGTTGGTCACATAAAAACACACATTGGGTCCGATAAAGATGAACCCTTGTAATTTGAGACTAATTGTCTTTGGTTTGGTAATTTCCAAAACATCTCACCTTCATTAGCATATCATTGTACACCTAGAGATATTACTACTGTAAATGAGACAATCAACTAGGCCATTGTCTCATTTTCCTTCAACCTCTGGGAAACAATGCTCTTAACTGGCGCAAGAATAAGTCTAAATATTTTATTACAAAATTATCTGATTCAAGGATAAATGATTGAGTGTGTTGCACAGTGTGTAACGTAATGTAAAACAAAACATATGGAAACCTAATATTTATTGGTTCACATTGACACCCAGACAACCCTAACCCTAACCCTAATATATATTGGTTCACATTGACACCCAGACAACCCTAACCCTAATATATATTGGTTCACATTGACACCCAGACAACCCTAACCCTAACCCTAAATGTATTGGTTCACATTGACACCCAGACAACCCTAACCCTAATATATATTGGTTCACATTGACACCCAGACAACCCTAACCCTAAATGTAATGGTTCACATTAGGGCTGCACGATATTGGGGAAAAAATTACATTGCGATATTTTTCCCCCCAACGATATATATTGCGATATTGCGAGCCATCAATCCAGGCTAAAGTCAATAATTACTATCAGACTGTACCGTCAGACTCATGTAGGGCTCTGTTTTCCTGCTGGACCATTTGTCTTTTGTAGCTGCCTAGTATTCCACATGTGACAGCTCTGCTTCAATCTTAGATCTGCATTTTCCATACAGCTCTAATATGTGCAGGATGGTATAACATACCGCGTGTCAAGCGTTCGGATCATTTTCTTAAATCCCTCTTTGGTGACTGTTTAATGGCAACATATCTTTAGCGATATAAAACGTTATTGTTACGTTGTGGTGCCGTTTTAAGTGATCAGACAAATTGGTGGTGTTTCCTTGTTTTGAGGCCACAACTTTATAACACTCCAGGCAAAGTACCTGTTTTTGGTCAACATCCTCATTTTTGCAGCCGTTTATGTATAAAATAATTATTATTATACATAATAATTACATCTCCCGACTCCTTGGTTGTGTAAATACATCCATCGTTTATTTAGCTAAGCATGTAAACGATCAGGAACAACGACAAAATATCATCTCATCTCATCTCATCTTCAACCGCTTATCCGGGGTCGGGTCGCGGGGGTAGCAGCTCTAGCAGGGGACCCCAAACTTCCCTTTCCCGGGCAACATTAGCCAGCTCTGACTGGGGAATCCCGAGGCGTTCCCAGGCCAGTGTGGAGATATAATCTCTCCACCTAGTCCTGGGTCTTCCCCGAGGTCTCCTCCCAGCTGGACGTGCCTGGAACACCTCTCTAGAGAGGCGCCCAGGTGGCATTCGTACAAGATGCCCGAACCACCTCAACTGGCTCCTTTCTATGCAAAGGAGCAGCGGCTCTACTCCGAGTTCCTCTCGGATGACTGAGCTTCTCACCCTATCCCTAAGGGAGAGGCCAGCCACCTTTCTGAGAAAACCCATTTCGGCCGCTTGTACCCGCGATCTCGTTCTTTCGGTCATGACCCAGCTTTCATGACCATAGGTGAGGGTAGGAACAAAGATTGACCGGTAGATCGAGACCTTTGCCTTTCGGCTCAGCTCTCTTTTCGTCACAACGGTGCGGTGAAGCGAATGCAACACCGCCCCCGCTGCTCCGATCCTCCGACCAATCTCCCGCTCCATTGTTCCCTCACTCGCGAACAAGACCCCGAGGTACTTGAACTCCTTCACTTGGAGTAAGGACTCATTCCCTACCCGGAGTAGGCACTCCACCGGTTTCCTGCTGAGAGTCATGGCCTCAGATTTAGAGGTGCTAACCCTCATCCCAGCCGCTTCACACTCGGCTGCGAACCGATCCAGTGAGTGCTGAAGGTCACCGACCGATGAGGCCATCAGGACCACATCATCCGCAAAAAGCAGTGATGTGACCATCAGCCCACCGAACGGGAACCCCTCCCCCCCATGACTACGCCTTGATATCCTGTCCATGAATATTATTCAGGATTGGTGACAAAGCGCAGCCCTGGCAGATGCCAACCCCCACCTGGAACGAATCCGACTTACTGCCGAGGACACGGACACAGCTCATGCTTTGAGCGTACAGAGATTGGATGGCCCTGAGAAGAGACCCCCTCACCCCATACTCCCGCAGCACCTCCCACAAAAGATCCCGGGGTACCCGGTAATACGCCTTCTCCAGATCCACAAAACACATATAGACTGGATGGGCATACTCCCAGGCCCCCTCCAGGATCCTTGCGAGAGTAAAGAGCTGGTCCGTGGTTCCCCGGCCAGGACGAAAACCGCATTGTTCCTCCTTTCCAGCACTTTGGAGTACACTTTACCAGGGAGGCTGAGGAGTGTGATACCTCTGTAATTGACACACACTCTCTGGTCCCCCTTTTTAAAGAGGGGAACCACCACTCCGGTCTGCCACTCCTCTGGCACTGTCCCAGACTTCCATGCAATGTTGAAGAGGCGTGTCAACCAAGACAGCCCTTCCCCACCCAAAGCTTTTAGCATTTCTGGACGAATCTCATCAGTCCCTGGGGCTTTGCCACTGTGGAGTTGTTTGACTACCTCAGCGACTTCCCCCAGGGAAACTGACGATGACCCTCCATCAGCCTCCAGCTCTGCCTCTGTACTAGAGGGCGTGTAGGTCGGATTCAGGAGCTCCTCAAAATGCTCTTTCCAGCGCCCGATCACATCATCAGTTGAGGTCAACAGTGTCCCATCCTTACTGTACACAGCTTGGATGGTTCCCCGTTTTCCCCTTCTGAGGTGCCGAACGGTTTTCCAGAAGCATTTTGGTGCCGACCGAAAGTCCTTCTCCATAGCTTCTCCAAACTTCTCCCACACCCGCTGCTTTGCCTCTGACACGGCAGCGGCTGCAGCCCTTCGGGCCTGTCGGTACCCTGCAACTGCCTCCGGAGTCCCCAGGGCTAGCATATCCCTGAAGGCCTCCTTCTTCAGTCGGACAGCTTCCCTGACCACCGTCAGGGAAGCTGTAAATATCGTTCAACGTTAGTGAATATTTTAGACAATGAAAATATGTATGTACTTCTTAATATATTGTGTAGTCATGGCGTATGTACTCCTTAATATATTGTGTAGTCATGGCGTATGTACTTCCTAATATATTGTGTAGTCATGGCGTATGTAGTTCTTAATATATTGTGTAGTCATGGCGTATGTACTTCTTAATCTATTGTGTAGTCATGGCGTATGTACTCCTTAATATATTGTGTAGTCATGGCGTATGTACTTCCTAATATATTGTGTTGTCATGGCATATGTACATCTTAATATATTGTGTAGTCATGGCGTATGTACTTCCTAATATATTGTGTAGTCATGGCGTATGAACTCCTTATTATATTGTGTAGTCATGGCGTATGTACTTCTTAATATATTGTGTAGTCCTGGTGTATGTACTTCATAATATAGTAGTACATACGCCAATATTCTCTCCCAACAAATGGCCGATACTGGCAACACGATAGAGATTTCAGAGAGTTTTTGAACATAATACTGATTCATCAGTCTTCACAACATCTGTTTTTCAAATACAATGCTATTTTGTTCTTATGGAATCAGACATCTCACCTGTCCTTCAGGCCTCACAGACTTGCAATGCATCTGCTGTCAGTGTTCTGTCCTTTCAAAGGAGGAAAGAAAATAATTAGGGACCAGTTATTTAAGCCACTTCATGTGCCCATCAGGGATAGACATGTGAAAACACAGCTGTGGCCTCAGAATCCCATGGAAGGGCAATCTCTACCATGAGGTCCAGAGCGTACATCTATGTGAGGGGGACAAATTCCTTCCTCACGTCGTTTTCACTCACACCGTTTGTTTTATTTACTCTATGCTCACATGCTGTCTAGCCTCCATGAATTTTGGAAGATACAATCAACTCCCAATTCCCTTCCAAGTCTCCTCCATCTGCAGATGTGAGGGAGTTTATTTGGATTCAGAGGGTCTTGTTTTCACCAGTTGCATGGAAGCACAGTTTCTCAACTGCCATCACATGGCTGGTTTCATGCTGTGTTTGTCTGTGCTTTTTGGTGTCACGCTATGTGACCGTCCACTCCAGTTGTTCGGCTTGTCATATGTGCTGACTTGTATGTGCTCACTCGTATCTGCGCACTCATATGTGCTCACTCATATGTGATCACTCTCACTCATATGTGCTGACTCGTATGTGATCACTCTCACTCATATGTGCTCACTCATATGTGCTCACTCATATGTGCAGACTCGTGTGTGCTGACTCGTGTGTGCTGACTCGTGTGTGCTGACTCGTATATGCTCACTCATATCTGCTCACTCTCACTCATATGTGCTCACTGATTTACTGCTTCAGTCCCAACACTCAATTGAAAATATTATTCAGGAATAACAGAATAAACATGGTTCATAGTTCCCATCTTTCTGCCACTCTCTATCCAGTCTGATTTACATTGAGAGGATTTTCAAGGAAATATGGGAGAAACTGCATAGTGGCCAGAATCATTAGGAACCCTAACCCTAACCCAGGGTCATCTTAGAGTCATTCAGGTAAATCTGAGTTGTGCTCCAAGGTCCTCAGCACAAAAATATGGCAATGTGAAACCTTGAGACAGGAGTGTCCAGAGACATTGTGGCTGTGTCGAAGGGTAACCCGGAGAGAGCACAGCAGACAGGAAGTCACTCAGTCACCCTTTTTGCGATTGGTCTTACAGTAATAGGTTCCAGCGACTGATGTTTTGGACCTTCTATGTACAATAAAAACTCATTAGAATTGAAGTATACCTTTTCGTTTCATGTGCTAGCAAGTTAGCAAATACAGTGCCTTGCAAAAGTATTCGGCCCCCTTGAACTTTTCGACCTTTTGCCACATTTCAGGCTTCAAACATGAAGATATACAACTGTATTTTCTGGTGAAGAATCCACAACAAGTGGGACACAATCATGAAGTGGAACGAAATTTATTGGATATTTCAAACCTTTTTAACAAGTTAAAAACTGGAAAATTGGGCGTGCGAAATTATTCAGCCCCTTTACTTTCAGTGCAGCAAACTCTCTCCAGAAGTTCAGTGAGGATCTCTGAATGATCCAATGTTGACCTAAATGACTAATGATGAAAATAGAATCCACCTGTGTGTAATCAAGTCTCCGTATAAATGCACCTGCTCTGTGATAGACTCATAGGTCCGTTTAAAGCACAGAGAGCATCATGAAGAACAAGGAACACACCAGGCAGGTCCGAGATACTGTTGTTGATAAGGTTAAAGCCGGATTTGGATACAAAACGATTTCCCAAGCCTTAAACATCCCAAGGAGCACTGTGCAAGCGATAATATTGAAATAGAAGGAGTATCAGACCACTGCAAATCTACCAAGACCCGGCCGTCCCTCTAAACTTTCAGCTCATACAAGGAGAAGACTGATCAGAGATGCAGTCAAGAGGCCCATGATCACTCTGGATGAACTGCAGAGATCTACAGCTGAGGTGGGAGACTCTGTCCATAGGACAACAATCAGTCATATACTGCACAAAGCTGGCCTTTATGGAAGAGTGGCAAGAAGAAAGCCATTTCTTAAAGATATCCATAAAAAGTGTCGTTTAAAGTTTGCCACAAGCCACCTGGGAGACACACCAAACATGTGGAAGAAGGTGCTCTGGTCAGATGAAACCAAAATCGAACTTTTTGGCAACAATGCAAAACGTTATGTTTGGCGTAAAAGCAACACAGCTCATCACCCTGAACACACCATCCCCACTGTCAAACATGGTGGTGGCAGTCTCATGGTTTGGGCCTGCTTTTCTTCAGCAGGGACAGGGAAGATGGTTAAAATTGATGGGAAGATGGATGGAGCCAAATACAGGACCATTCTGGAAGAAAACCTGATGGAGTCTGCAAAAGACCTGAGACTGGGACGGAGATTTGTCTTCCAACAAGACAATGATCCAAAACATAAAGCAAAATCTACAATGGAATGGTTCACAAATAAACATATCCAGGTGTTAGAATGGCCAAGTCAAAGTCCAGACCTGAATCCAATCGAGAATCTGTGGAAAGAACTGAAAACTGCTGTTCACAAACGCTCTCCATCCAACCTCACTGAGCTCGAGGTGTTTTGCAAGGAGGAATTGGCAAAGATTTCAGTCTCTCGATGTGCCAAACTGATAGAGACATACCCCAAGCGACTTACAGCTGTAATCGCAGCAAAAGGTGGCGCTACAAAGTATTAACTTAAGGGGCTGAATAATTTCGCACGCCCAATTTTCCAGTTTTTAATTTGTTAAAAGGTTTGAAATATCCAATAAATTTCGTTCCACTTCATGATTGTGTCCCACTTGTTGTGGATTCTTCACCAGAAAATACAGTTGTATATCTTCATGTTTGAAGCCTGAAATGTGGCAAAGGTCGAAAAGTTCAAGGGGGCCGAATACTTTTGCAAGGCACTGTATATCTTCAAAGCAAGATGCGAGTGGGTCCCACTGTCATGCCCGACAGAGTAGATCCACAAACATTGATGTCTTGATGTCTCTTCAACACCCCCCACTCTATTTGCCTCTTACGGCCATTGTGTCACTTCCCTGGGAACTGGAAGTAATATAACTCCTTCAAGTTCACCCACCTGTCTCTTGGCCTCTGTTGTTCAACCTGTGTGTTTGACCCCGGTGAGACAGAAACATTGGCAAGGAGTCCAGGCCCCATACATGTTGATTCAGCTTCCCCTCGTCTCTGCGTGCTCCCTGCGGAAGTTTTTCTAGCAGGACGGGGGGAGCAGGATAGATCTGATCATGGCCCAGGTCTTTTCTTGGGCATGAAACGTAATAAAATGATCCGAAACCAAATAAAAGTTATCCATCTCAGCTTGCCCAGTCAAAACATATATTTTGTTCGACATTATAAAAAATATTTTGTGTGCACAGATAAATTGTTCTTAAGAGTGCAATGTCTTATGGAGTGTCAACCTTCCACACTAGCCATTTCTGGAATTGATGCCCTAGTGACAAGAGCTGATAAGTGCTGACGGGTGCAGCTGAAATCATGCCCTCTCATCTGTCCCACGAGGCACATATGTTAAAACGGTAATAGCATTATCGTGTGGCAGTGAGCATGGCTTAACAAAACATACATCAACACCCCTTTGATGTACATTCAGATGTTGCCAATGTGTGGTCCCAAGTAAAGATACTAAACTATGAATGGGTCTATATTTAGAATGGTATATGGCAATAATACAAGCTGAAAACCCCAATAAAATAATTAGAAGTGATCAAAAGTAAGTTTTATTTGGTTTGGTTAAGTTTCCTCTTTGATAGCCTATGCTTTATACCTCAAACAACATGGTAACGTCATTTGTTAAATAGATACACACAAAATGTCCTTCAAGATTTATTGAAACCCTCTATAAAGGCTAGTTAAGTTATTATTTACTAGGTTTTCTAGTTGTTGCAGCACATACACTAAATATGCAATAAATTAGCATAGCCTGTTAAGTCAGGAAACCAGATTGGACATTTTAAACTCAGCTCATGCCAAATGTCACGAATCGTGTATGGTGTAGTGCAGTAAGCCATGTGCAGGAGCCAAGGTAATCCGTTTTGGTCAGGTTTATTACAGGACAAACTCAAAACAAACCGTAAACGGCGACAAAAACACGCACTTAGTTGACTGAAAGAAAAAATGCGCATATAGCGACTTAAAACGAGCACCTTCAAACAACAATTCTAACGTGTTACAAAAACACTCACCTCTACAAACAATGTGACATGTAACATACAACAATGAACAGCAAACAGTGACATCTAGGCAATCCCTTTATAACCCAGTGATTACAAATCCCCAACAGCTGTAACCAACATAAACCAGGGAGTGGTGCACCCGAAACCAGACAGTGCAGTACCCTAACTCACCACTCGTGACACCAAATCACTCCTATTACAGTTGTATACAGTTGGTAGTATTGTTAGTAGCATTGTTGATAGTGTTGTTAGTTGTAATGCTGGTAGTTTTGTTGGTAGTATTGTTGGTAGTAGTGTTGGTAGTGTTGTTGGTAGTATTGCTGGTAGTATTGCTTGTAGTATTGTTGGTAGTATTACTGGTAGCATTGGTGGTAGTAGTGTTGGTAGTATTGCTGGTAGTATTGTTGGTAGTATTGCTGGTAGTATTGCTGGTAGTATTGTTGGTAGTATTGCTGGTAGTATTGTTGGTAGTATTGCTGGTAGTATTGTTGGTAGTATTGCTGGTAGTATTGTTGGTAGTATTGCTGGTAGTATTGCTGGTAGTATTGCTGGTAGTATTGTATACACAATTATGTGATGGCAGTGCGTTACCTCATAGGATCTGAACCTCATGCTGAGACATTGAATGTGCATCGCTGTCCATACATCTCTAATAATTAGTTTTACACATCCTGAATACTAAACTGTATGTTACCCATCCTGATGGTCACGTCACTGCTTTTTGTAGATGATGTGGTCCTGATGGCTTCATCGGTCGGTGACTTTCAGCACTCACTGGATCGGTTCGCATCCGAGTGTGTAGCGGCTGGGATGAGGATTAGCACCTTTAAATTTGAGGCCATGACTCTTAGCAAGAAACCGGTGCAATGCCTACTCCGTGTAGGGAGTGAGTCTTTACCCCAAGTAAAGGAGTTTAAGTACCTCTTGGTCTTGTTCGCGAGTGAGGGAACAATGGAGTGATGAGATGATGAGATCTACGGTATATTAAATTGATTACATATATCTGTTCTAACAGTATTGTTCTCAAAGTCACTTTACCTAAACAAGTTAGTTATATCTGTTCTAACAGTATTGTTCTCACATCTGGTTGCATGGGAACATTTTTGTAATTACATGATTTTACGTAGTTTAGATCGTCTTTTACATTTTAAATATTCCCTAACCCTAACCTACATAGTGTTTCTTAACCCCCCTATTAACCTCTAATCCACCAGCTGCAGATTGGGGGCTAACTCCTGGCCCTCCCTTCCAAACAGCTAACTCCTGGCCCTCCCTTTCATCCAAACAGCTATGAGCTCCCTCAGATAAAATGGACAATGTTTATTATGGGAGGAGGGGGCGGTAAAGGAACCGGTTCACGTGTGATCTGCTTGGATAGCAGGTGGCTCTCCCAAACATGGCACAGCAGCCGAACGAGGGAGGAGAGAGGAGAGAGGAAAGAGGGGAGGAGAGTTACAAAGATACTTTTTGTGTGTCAGAGAAAGAGAGATATTTAGGAGTTAGTAGGATGTCGGAGCAGCTAGACACTGTTTAGATAAGTGTAAAGTATTTAATTATCCTCCTGGGAACTTATCGTGTTAGGGATGGATACTGAATGTATAGTTAGTGTAGATTATAACAGAAAATAAATGAAAGAAGGGTATGTCGCCCCCACATGGTTAAAATATGAAGATACAGAACAATACACAATACAAATTGGATCTAATTTAAACCTGTTCGTAAATGATTATAGACAATTTCCAATCACTTTAATATGCCAAACAAAAGTTTATGTTTAAATTGCAAACATGACTCAGAAGGGCAGATAGGTGATATTTTCAGCAACACCGGTCAACGTGTTTCAATAATCAGCGTAAATCACACGCACCTCTGACTGCACTCTCCATATGACCCTGGCAGGCCACATTTTGACCAGATGACCCTGGCAGGCCACTATCTGACCATATGACCCTGGCAGGCCACTATCTGACCATATGACCCTGGCAGGCCACTATCTGATCATATGATCCTGGCAGGCCACTATCTGACATATGACCCTGGCAGGCCACTATCTGACCATATGACCCTGGCAGGCCACTATCTGACCATATGACCCTGGCAGGCCACTATCTGACAATATGACCCTGGCAGGCCACTATCTGACCATATAACCCTGGCAGGCCACTATCTGACCATATGACCCTGGCAGGCCACTATCTGACCAGATGACCCTGGCAGGCCACTATCTGATCATATGACCCTGGCAGGCCACTATCTGATCGTATGACCCTGGCAGGCCACTATCTGACCAGATGACCCTGGCAGGCCACTATCTGACCAGATGACCCTGGCAGGCCACTATCTGACCAGATGACCCTGGCAGGCCACTATCTGACCATATGACCCTGGCAGGCCACTATCTGACCATATGACCTTGGCAGGCCACTATCTGATCATATGACCCTGGCAGGCCACTATCTGACCATATGACCCTGGCAGGCCACTATCTGACCATATGACCCTGGCAGGCCACTATCTGAACAGATGACCCTGGCAGGCCACTATATGATCATATGACCTTGGCAGGCCACTATCTGACCAGATGACCTTGGCAGGCCACTATATGACCATATAACCCTGGCAGGCCACTATCTGACCAGATGACCTTGGCAGGCCACTATCTGACCATATGACCCTGGCAGGCCACTATCTGACCAGATGACCTTGGCAGGCCACTATATGACCATATGACCCTGGCACGGCACTATTTGACCGGATGACCCTGGAAGGCCACTATCTGAGGGATTGCAAATGAATGAACAGAAACGTTACTTAGTTTCAGCTATGTGAATAAGGAGCAGATCTTTCCACAAAAAACAGTAGGCTGAAGAATATCCGGAATGTCCTGGGAGAAGCGCTTCATAGAACTACTCATCACTCCATCATTCATTAGCGTATTAACTAGGGCTGCACAATAATGGAAAAAAATAAATAAATTACATTGCGATATTTTTCCCCCAACGATATATATTGCGAGCCATCAATCCAGGCTAAAGTCAATAATTACTATTCCATCAGACTGTACCGTCAGACTCATGTAGGGCTCTGTTGTCCTGCTGGACCATTTGTCTTTTGTAGCTGCATAGTATTCCACGTGTGACAGCTCTGCTTCAATCTGAGATCTGCATTTTCCATACAGCTCTAATATGTGCGGGATGGTATAACATACGGCGTGTCAAGCGTTCGGATCATTTTCTTAAATCCCTCTTTGGTGACTGTTTAATGGCAACATATCTTTAGCGATATAAAACGTTATTGTTACTGACCATAACAAATAAATACATATGCACATTGAGGTTAGGGTTAGGAAATTAGGAAAACTGCCACTTACGGGAGAGTCTGAAATAGGTTAGGTGCCCCCACCACCCCACTTTTTAATCCTTATTACATTTTAATCCTTATTACCATCTCTTTTATTGTTGCACAGCATGATTAATGACCCTGTGAGTCATAATGGGAGTCCAACACCAACAGTCCTAACCCTAACCCCATGGCCCTGTGAGTCCTAACCCCATGGCCCTGTGAGTCCTAACCCTAACCCCATGGCCCTGTGAGTCCTAACCCCATGGCCCTGTGAGTGCTAACCCCATGGCCCTGTAAGTCATAACCCCATGGCCCTGTGAGTCCTAACCCCATGGCCCTGTGAGTCCTAACCCTAACCCTATGGCCCTGTGAGTCATAATGGCAGTCCTACACCAACAGTTTGGACCACATGGTTAGAAGTAACATTTGCACTCCCATATTCTCACATGCGTGGGGTTAGGGTTAGGGTTAGGGTTGCGTGCTCACTCTATTCTCTGATTTGTCTCCATGGACTATAAACCGGATTAGCATCAGAACCAGAGGTGAGCAGGCAAGGTCAGGGGGTCAATGCAAAGAATGGTTACACACTTTGGTGTGCGTCTGTATTTGTTCCTGCTTCATTTGTGCTGAGCATGTGTTTGGGTAGTGTGTTTTAAGTTTCTGTGTGTGTGGGTCTGAGTGTGTTTTTATATGTGCATGTAATATGCATGAGAATTACACAAACTGCAGTTAGTCTCAAGCAGTAGAGGAACATGCCGACTGTTAAGTTGTTTACCCTTCCACAGATTGACTGATTAGAGGGGGTAATAAGTACCAATAGATGAGACGAGAGGTTTGGGCAGCCCAGTTGGTTCCTGATGTAGCGCAGACCGACAGTACATTTCCCATGATGGATTAACCTGCTGGGCCAATGACAACTCCCTAATTGTGACTTGCACTGAGTCTTGCAGCGTATTCTAATTTCCCCTGTCATACTGAACACGAGGCACTGCACAGTTATCTGATGTAAGGGTTCCCCTGTCATACTGAACACGAGGCACTGCACAATTATATGATGTAAGGGTTCCCCTGTCATACTGAACACGAGGCACTGCACACATATCTGATGTAAGGGTTCCCCTGTCATACTGAACACGAGGCACTGCACAATTATATGATGTAAGGGTTCCCCTGTCATACTGAACACGAGGCACTGCACACATATCTGATGTAAGGGTTCCCCTGTCATACTGAACACGAGGCACTGCACAAATATCTGATGTAAGGGTTCCCCTGTCATACTGAACACGAGGCACTGCACAGTTATCTGATGTAAGGGTTCCCCTGTCATACTGAACACGAGGCACTGTACAATTATATGATGTAAGGGTTCCCCTGTCATACTAAACACGAGGCACTGCACAATTATCTGATGTAAGGGTTCCCCTGTCATACTGAACACGAGGCACTGCACAATTATCTGATGTAAGGGTTCCCCTGTCATACTGAACACGAGGCACTGCACAATTATCTGATGTAAGGGTTCCCCTGTCATACTGAACACGAGGCACTGCACAGTTATCTGATGTAAGGGTTCCCCTGTCATACTGAACACGAGGCACTGCACAATTATATGATGTAAGGGTTCCCCTGTCATACTGAACACGAGGCACTGCACAATTATCTGATGTAAGGGTTCCCCTGTCATACTGAACACGAGGCACTGCACAATTATCTGATGTAAGGGTTCCCTGTCATACTGAACACGAGGCACTGCACAATTATCTGATGTAAGGGTTCCCTGTCATACTGAACACGAGGCACTGCACAATTATCTGATGTAAGGGTTCCCTGTCATACTGAACACGAGGCACTGCACAATTATCTGATGTAAGGGTTCCCTGTCATACTGAACACGAGGCACTGCACAATTATCTGATGTAAGGGTTCCCCTGTCATACTGAACACGAGGCACTGCACAATTATCTGATGTAAGGGTTCCCTGTCATACTGAACACGAGGCACTGCACAATTATCTGATGTAAGGGTTCCCCTGTCATACTGAACACGAGGCACTGCACAATTATCTGATGAAAGGGTTCCCCTGTCATAAGGGTTCTGATGTAAGGGTTCCCCTGTCATACTGAACACGAGGCACTGCACAATTATCTGATGTAAGGGTTCCCTGTCATACTGAACACGAGGCACTGCACAATTATCTGATGTAAGGGTTCCCCTGTCATACTGAACACGAGGCACTGCACAAATATCTGATGTAAGGGTTCCCTGTAATACTGAACACGAGGCACTGCACAATTATCTGATGTAAGGGTTCCCTGTCATACTGAACACGAGGCACTGCACAATTATTTGATGTAAGGGTTCCCTGTCATACTGAACACGAGGTACTGCACAAATATCTGATGTAAGGGTTCCCTGTCATACTGAACACGAGGCAACAATTATCTGATGTAAGGGTTCCCCTGTCATATTGAACACGAGGTACTGCACAAATATCTGATGTAAGGGTTCCTGTCATACTGTCATACTGAACACTGAACAGGTACTGCACAAATATCTGATGTAAGGGTTCCCCTGTCATACTGAACACGAGGTACTGCACAAATATCTGATGTAAGGGTTCCCCTGTCATACTGAACACGAGGTACTGCACAAATATCTGATGTAAGGGTTCCCCTGTCATACTGAACACGAGGCACTGCACAGTTATCTGATGTAAGGGTTCCCCTGTCATACTGAACACGAGGCACTGCACAATTATATGATGTAAGGGTTCCCCTGTCATACTGAACACGAGGCACTGCACAAATATCTGATGTAAGGGTTCCCCTGTCATACTGAACACGAGGCACTGCACAAATATCTGATGTAAGGGTTCCCCTGTCATACTGAACACGAGGCACTGCACAATTATATGATGTAAGGGTTCCCCTGTCATACTGAACACGAGGTACTGCACAAATATCTGATATAAGGGTTCCCCTGTCATACTGAACACGAGGCACTGCACAATTATCTGATGTAAGGGTTCCCCTGTCATACTGAACACGAGGCACTGCACAATTATTTGATGTAAGGGTTCCCCTGTCATATTGAACACGAGGTACTGCACAAATATCTGATGTAAGGGTTCCCTGTCATACTGAACACGAGGCACTGCACAATTATCTGATGTAAGGGTTCCCCTGTCATATTGAACACGAGGTACTGCACAAATATCTGATGTAAGGGTTCCGCTGTCATACTGAACACGAGGTACTGCACAAATATCTGATGTAAGGGTTCCCTGTCATACTGAACACGAGGTACTGCACAAATATCTGATGTAAGGGTTCCCCTGTCATATTGAACACGAGGTACTGCACAAATATCTGATGTAAGGGTTCCCTGTCATACTGAACACGAGGCACTGCACAGTTATCTGATGTAAGGGTTCCCTGTCATACTGAACACGAGGCACTGCACAATTATATGATGTAAGGGTTCCCCTGTCATACTGAACACGAGGCACTGCACACATATCTGATGTAAGGGTTCCCCTGTCATACTGAACACGAGGTACTGCACAAATATCTGATGTAAGGGTTCCCCTGTCATACTGAACACGAGGTACTGCACAAATATCTGATGTAAGGGTTCCCCTGTCATACTGAACACGAGGCACTGCACAGTTATCTGATGTAAGGGTTCCCCTGTCATACTGAACACGAGGCACTGCACAAATATATGATGTAAGGGTTCCCCTGTCATACTAAACACGAGGCACTGCACAAATATCTGATGTAAGGGTTCCCCTGTCATACTGAACACGAGGCACTGCACAATTATCTGATGTAAGGGTTCCCCTGTCATACTGAACACGAGGCACTGCACAATTATATGATGTAAGGGTTCCCCTGTCATACTGAACACGAGGCACTGCACAGTTATCTGATGTAAGGGTTCCCCTGTCATACTGAACACGAGGCACTGCACAATTATATGATGTAAGGGTTCCCCTGTCATACTGAACACGAGGCACTGCACAATTATATGATGTAAGGGTTCCCCTGTCATACTGAACACGAGGCACTGCACACACATCTGATGTAAGGGTTCCCCTGTCATACTGAACACGAGGCACTGCACAATTATCTGATGTAAGGGTTCCCCTGTCATACTGAACACGAGGCACTGCACAATTATCTGATGTAAGGGTTCCCCTGTCATACTGAACACGAGGCACTGCACAATTTTCTGATGTAAGGGTTCCCCTGTCATACTGAACACGAGGCACTGCACAATTATCTGATGTAAGGGTTCCCCTGTCATACTGAACACGAGGCACTGCACAGTTATCTGATGTAAGGGTTCCCCTGTCATACTGAACACGAGGCACTGCACAATTATCTGATGAAAGGGTTCCCCTGTCATACTGAACACGAGGCACTGCACAATTATCTGATGTAAGGGTTCCCCTGTCATACTGAACACGAGGCACTGCACAATTATCTGATGTAAGGGTTCCCCTGTCATACTGAACACGAGGCACTGCACAATTATCTGACGTAAGGGTTCCCCTGTCATATTGAACACGAGGTACTGCACAAATATCTGATGTAAGGGTTCCCCTGTAATACTGAACACGAGGCACTGCACAATTATCTGATGTAAGGGTTCCCCTGTCATACTGAACACGAGGCACTGCACAATTATTTGATGTAAGGGTTCCCCTGTCATATTGAACACGAGGTACTGCACAAATATCTGATGTAAGGGTTCCGCTGTCATACTGAACACGAGGCACTGCACAATTATCTGATGTAAGGGTTCCCCTGTCATATTGAACACGAGGTACTGCACAAATATCTGATGTAAGGGTTCCGCTGTCATACTGAACACGAGGTACTGCACAAATATCTGATGTAAGGGTTCCCCTGTCATACTGAACACGAGGTACTGCACAAATATCTGATGTAAGGGTTCCCCTGTCATATTGAACACGAGGTACTGCACAAATATCTGATGTAAGGGTTCCCCTGTCATATTGAACACGAGGTACTGCACAAATATCTGATGTAAGGGTTCCCCTGTCATACTGAACACGAGGCACTGCACAGTTATCTGATGTAAGGGTTCCCCTGTCATACTGAACACGAGGCACTGCACAATTATCTGATGTAAGGGTTCCCCTGTCATACTGAACACGAGGCACTGCACACATATCTGATGTAAGGGTTCCCCTGTCATACTGAACACGAGGTACTGCACAAATATCTGATGTAAGGGTTCCCCTGTCATACTGAACACGAGGCACTGCACAATTATATGATGTAAGGGTTCCCCTGTCATATTGAACACGAGGTACTGCACAAATATCTGATATAAGGGTTCCCCTGTAATACTGAACACGAGGCACTGCACAATTATCTGATGTAAGGGTTCCCCTGTCATACTGAACACGAGGCACTGCACAATTATTTGATGTAAGGGTTCCCCTGTCATATTGAACACGAGGTACTGCACAAATATCTGATGTAAGGGTTCCGCTGTCATACTGAACACGAGGCACTGCACAATTATCTGATGTAAGGGTTCCCCTGTCATATTGAACACGAGGTACTGCACAAATATCTGATGTAAGGGTTCCCTGTCATACTGAACACGAGGTACTGCACAAATATCTGATGTAAGGGTTCCGCTGTCATACTGAACACGAGGTACTGCACAAATATCTGATGTAAGGGTTCCCCTGTCATATTGAACACGAGGTACTGCACAAATATCTGATGTAAGGGTTCCCCTGTCATACTGAACACGAGGCACTGCACAGTTATCTGATGTAAGGGTTCCCCTGTCATACTGAACACGAGGCACTGCACAATTATATGATGTAAGGGTTCCCCTGTCATACTGAACACGAGGCACTGCACAAATATCTGATGTAAGGGTTCCCCTGTCATACTGAACACGAGGTACTGCACAAATATCTGATGTAAGGGTTCCCCTGTCATACTGAACACGAGGCACTGCACAAATATCTGATGTAAGGGTTCCCCTGTCATACTGAACACGAGGCACTGCACAAATATCTGATGTAAGGGTTCCCCTGTCATACTGAACACGAGGTACTGCACAAATATCTGATGTAAGGGTTCCCCTGTCATACTGAACACGAGGCACTGCACAATTATTTGATGTAAGGGTTCCCCTGTCATATTGAACACGAGGTACTGCACACATATCTGATGTAAGGGTTCCCCTGTAATACTGAACACGAGGCACTGCACAATTATCTGATGTAAGGGACATTTCTGAGATTCATGAAACCCAAAATGTTCACTTCTAGGTCTTATAACAGTTGAATGCATTTCTATATATAATTTGTTTAGAAAATGTTATAAACTGTTGTTTAATTTTGAGTATACTGTAAAAGCTACATAAAATGACACCTTGTTCCTCACACACCAGCAGACCTGTAGTTTCACTGAACATGAGAACACGTGCAACAATCTAGATCAAATTCTGCTGAGTGTGAAGGACACAGTATTTGAAACCTGACACCTCTTGACAAGTATGGTAGAAACAATGCTACTATTTCCAAATCTCTTTGATCAGGTTTCTAAGACCTCCCAATGGATGGGAATTGGGAGCAAGGTCATGTCAGGTCAAACTTATTTTTCACTCTTAGAAAGCATTTAAAATCAAAATTTAAACTACTGCAGGACGTAAACTGAAAAGGGTTTGAAACCTGAAACCCATTTTAATATTAGTGATATTACTATTATGGAAACAGGAAGCAAAAACTACATCTACACACTGTACTCTACATCTACACAGTAAATATTATGAAATAGAAATAATGCAAGAATAATATCTAAAATATAAATAGAAACTGGAAAGTTTCAAAATAACAAATATGGAGTTCAATTTTTTTTTATAAATTAGTATATATAAATCGGTACATTAGAAGAAAGTAATGTGCATTGAAACTCTATACATTTAAGTATAGCAGTCAAGTCAAATCAAATGTATTTATAAAGCACATTTAAAAAGTAACCAAGGTTACGCAAAGTGCTGTACAACAGTTGAATGCGTGATACAATAGATAAAAAGCCGGACAAATTAACACACAATCATCTCTATGTCAACTTCATAAAAATGCCAGTGAAAAAAGGCGAGACTTGAATGTGGCAACTGTGGGAGAAGACCTGATTGTGAGTGGAAGTTTATTCCTCAGGTCTAGGGCCCACGACTGAGAATGCACTGTCACCCTTTGACTTCAGGTGAGAAAACTGAAAACTGAGAATGACCTGATGAGGAGGAGTGCGACTGTAGAAGATCAGAAATGTATGTAGGGGCCAAATCGTGCAGTGCCTTAAAAGCAAGTTTACAAAATCTAAAAATCAATTCTATATTTGACTGCCAGTCAGTGAAGGGAGGCCAATGTCGGGGAAATATGGTCCCTCTTTTTGGCACCAGTCAGCAGTCTAGCAGCCGCATTTTGAACAAGCTGTAATCGTGCTAAGCCTGAATGGCAAATGCCTGAGTATAATGATTTACAGTAATCAAGTCTTGATGAGATAAGAGAGTGTATAACAATCTCCAGATTATTACGAGAGAGTTTGGGCTTTAGTTTTGCAATACTACTCAGTTGGAAGAAACTACCCTTTACAATGGAGCTAATTTGTTTGTCAAACTTTAACGCTGAGTCAAAGATGACACCTACGTTTCTTGCAAAGGGGCGCACATTTGTAGACAGGGGGCCCAATCTCTTGTTTATTTCATCGATTGATTTTGGGGGGCCGAACAATATGACTTCTGTTTTATTCTCATTAAGTTTAAGGACGTTTTTTGCCATCCAGCGCAGTGTATATAAATGGGTACATTAAAATATACTAATGTGCATTGACAGTTATATAAATGTACATGTAACATTGTATATAAATGGGCACATTAAAATATACCAATGTGCGTTAAATTGTACTGTACATGGAAAGTAATCAGATAATAAGTAACCAAATTCTCTTTAACATTTAATGGACACCAGGACACATTTGTTATCATCAAATGGAAGGTGCTACCATTTACCTTCTGTTAAGAGGTCATGTGAACCAAGGTCTTTCACACACACGTAATTGCCTGGTCCTCACAGGCTACGAACAGACATATACTCACATCCCAAACACACACACAGCAATAAGCTCGAACATGCAACCAGAAACATAAAGGTCTGTATTCCAACCCCTGCAAACCAGGGCCTGAGGCGTTCCGTTGATGCTGGTTGACATATCGTCTTGGTCTTCATTGGTCACAGAGATGCTAGGAGATGAACAAATGTTTGGGATGTCTTAGGAACGTTTCAGCAATCAAGTGCTAATATTCAGAGTGGACACAGGCTTATCACTATTCCCCAAACGCCTTGCCCAAACATCGACCTCCATTAATCACAGCCGAGCCCCGGCCACTGCTAGTGACACAACGAGACTGGAGTTGTCATCTAGGCAATACGTTAAGTTAGCTAAAGCTGTTTTTTATTAACAGCATGAAGGATTGCTCTTTAATTGATTCATGTTTTTCTTTAGTCCATTTTTTCGTCCTCACGTGGGAACCAACTGGATGGATTGTGGGAATTGATGGACATTTACACTTTTGCAAAGGTCATCCTAAACAGAGGGAGAAGAGCTGCCTTCAAGTGTTGTTAATTTGTTTTAGTTGAAAATAGAATGTTTATTTCTTTGGTTTGGATGTATTCAGGAAGGGTGACATCACAGCCAGGTGCATTGGTTGCAGTGTTCCTAAGACATTTGGACTTGGACTCAGTTGTACATCTGACCCATATTTATATTTAAAAAATAACCAAATCAGGGGTTGTCCTACTCTCCTGCAAGGTAGTTGTAGTGATAAAACATCTGCTGTCAACTGTGATTTGTGCATTGGCAGGTTTGAACATAATGCTACCTTTGGCTTAACCCAAACAGAGTACCTCTGAAACTGTACTTACTTTTATTCTGAAGGGAAAAGCGGTTATCGATATAACATATAAATATATAGGTATATATATATATATATAGTATAGTGTTACGTTCCAGCTCCCTAAAGGGAGGGGAACCAGATAACCCATTGCTCAGGCCTACCGATGCCAGCAAAGGGAGTATGGTGTTGTGGTGCGAGAAAAGGACAACAACTTAAAATACCGTAAAACAATGCTTTTATTCAGCCACGGTATTACGTAAATGAAAAATACTAAACAATAAAGATGTTCTTGGGAAATTGGGGAGGGCTGGACAGACCAAAGCAAAGAAATAAACAAAACACAACCACTAACCTGCAAGCAACATAACACAAAAGAACCCCTATCTGGCACACGACCAAGGTGCCCTAAACAAACATACAGCTGGTGGTCCACCCAGGTCTAGCTAGTGGTTCTAGACAGAAGTATACCTACGGGTGAAGTATACCCCGGGGTAGCTCTAAATCTACTCCCCAACTCCCTAAAGAACAACAAAGGAAAGAAAGACAATTAATACAAATTATAATCACAAACAAAATGCTCCATCCTGCTGAAACTTCCCACTGGAACACAAACTGGGGTTAACTAATACACCCAAAACAAGGCCAAAGGTGCTAAACAAAAATTTTAGGGAATCAATCCCAAAACCATAAAGACCCCCCACATAGGGTACAAACCAAACAGTCAGCAGGAAACCAGAGACTGAACTGATCACAACCTGGGCTTTTTAAAGAGCCCAGGCAGCTGCAGCCACTGATGAAGGGGCGAAGTCCCAAGTCCCAATCACCAGTTGAACAACCAATCAGCTGCTGGATCAGTCTCAGAAGCTTTCTTGCCTGTGGGAAACACAAACACAACAACCACCAGCAACAAAACAATCCCAAAAAACGAACCCAGAACTCTGGGGACGTAACATATAGATATATAGTATATATATATAGTATAGATACATAGTATAGATTTATAGAGTATAGATATATAGTATAGATTTAGGGTCTAGATATATAGTATAGATATACATTGTATAGATACATAGAGAACTTCTTATTTTTCTTGTTTGGAGGATTATGACGTGTAATCAATATATTTTTGACGGCCAGTTCACATTA
The DNA here is from genome assembly GCA_029465975.1 of Dallia pectoralis. NCBI lineage: Eukaryota > Metazoa > Chordata > Actinopteri > Esociformes > Umbridae > Dallia > Dallia pectoralis. The sequence goes on from CM055757.1 coordinate 13,141,202, forward strand.
ATTAATAATAAACAAATCATGAGACATTGGTGGGTATTGTTGTGGGTTAGGGTTAAGTTTAGGGTTAAAACCAGTGTTTCTGTATTTTGGGTTAGGGTTAAGTTTAGGGTTAGGGTTAAAACCAGTGTTTCTGTATTTTGGGTTAGGGTTAAGTTTAGGGTTAGGGTTAAAACCAGTGTTTCTGTATTTTGGGTTAGGGTTAAGTTTAGGGTTAGGGTTAAAACCAGTGTTTCTGTATTTTGGGTTAGGGTTAAGTTTAGGGTTAGGGTTAAAACCAGTGTTTCTGTATTTTGGGTTAGGTTTAAGTTTAGGGTTAGGGTTAAAACCAGTGTTTCTGTATTTTGGGTTAGGGTTAAGTTTAGGGTTAGGGTTAAAACCAGTGTTTCTGTATTTTGGGTTAGGGTTAAGTTTAGGGTTAGGGTTAAAACCAGTGTTTCTGTATTTTGAAATCAGTCAGCTCAACTTAGACAGTGAAAACCCAAAAGAATGTATTTTATCCCTGTATTCAATCTAATAGGCTTTCAGTAGGCAATTCACTAATTACATGAGGACATACTTCAAAATGTTCTTACTTTTCGAGATTGCACTGTTTGAAAAAATAAACACTACTACATTTTGTTGCCATGGGTCAGTGCTGAGAACGATCTTACTACTTGGGTCCAATACAAGCTTGCATTTTTCATCTGCAGGCTCAGTTGCAAGTAAAATAAACAGCAAGTGCTCGCTCATGCTTATGGATGGTGTTATACCAGGAAAGCAAATCAGGACGTGCTGACAGAAAACTGCCTCCATTTTCATGTAAGTGAACTCCAAGTGATGGAAAGCCATGACATCATTAATCTTACTGACCCTGAGATAAAGTATAGTCAGCCTAGCCTACTGCACTTCCAGTGCCAGGTAACATGTGTTTTCTTTGCATGCTTGTGTGTATGTGTGTATGTGTGTAAGTGTGTAAGTGTGTAAGTGTGTATGTGTGAATGTGTGAATGTGTGAATGTGTGTACACTGGAATTGAGTAAGATGCTAAATGCACACATTTATTTCATTTATCACAGTTGTAGTTTTGCCGTTTACGGTTTGTTTTGAATTCTTGTCCAAATAAACTATTGTTAAACGGATGATACAGCTCTGCACATGGTTTTCACCGCACTACGCCGTTCAACATATGACATAGGTAGACTTGCAGACTTGGGAATATGCTGTTCTTGACCAACAAGGGCTTATAAAGTGTTTGGTTTATTTTCTTCAGGGACTTGGAGAATTAATAAAAAAGAGGCACTGGTAATTGTTCAATTAAAATAAATCTGATAGACTGTTTTGTGAAAAGGAAAATATATATGTCTGGCTGAAGCATCTAGCTGAAGCAGGGAGAGTAGAGGTAAACAACAATCAGAACAAAGACGCTGCAGTCATACTGCCAGATTAAGAATATAAAAATTAATTTCAGTCTAAGTTAGATCGTTTAACACTAGAAGTAAAAATTCTGATTTTTTTTTATTTTATCATATGTTGATATTTGCAGTAAGCGGTATGTTAACCACTTCTTGACAGGGCCCCTGACCTCAATTTCTGCCTAAAACCCACCTCAATCTAAATGGATATTGCTCTGGAACAGAACCATGTAGGACTATTTGGTAAAAGGCATTTAAAAAAAAACAATTTTGAGGAAATGTTCAATTAATTAAGGAATTTGTAACACACACTACTTGAAAATGTATATATCAGACTCTGAATGTCTGGTCGACCTAAAAACACTTCCTATGTGTTCCCCAAGGTCTTAGCATTACACCAGGCTTTATTTCAACTTGTTTAATGACAGAGATACAGTTATTTTACTGAGAGCTGGTCGTTTTTCCATTCTGTCTAGTGAGTGACCCAATCAGCTCATACACATTCAGATTACTATATAGACAAATGGAAGCAAAGCCCTATGGGAAATGAAGTCTTTACCTTTGATAAGGAAGTGAGTTCTTCATGGAAGCTGCTGGTTTTGAGTGAAACAGACCGGAAAAGAAAAACGATCGACTTTGGCTGATGTAAGTACAATATTATTGTATATTATCTATATGGTTAAAAAATGTTTACAACAATGATGACGTCATCGTCGTCATTAGCAGTCCTTTCAATTGGTAATAATACGGTCTGTGTTTTAGCTATTTTAATACGGAAAATGCTGGGGAGATTCTAACCTTATTGCACAATATAAGCATGTAGTATATTACTAAACTGCCGTTTTTTATTTGCAATCTTTGTGTAGTGGTTATAATGGTTGTATAGGGTACTGCAAGTATCCCTAATGGTTGTATAGGGTACTGCAAGTATCCCTAATGGTTGTATAGGGTACTGCAAGTATCCCTAATGGTTGTATAGGGTACTGCAAGTATCCCTAATGGTTGTTTAGGGTACTGAAAGTTTCCCTAATGGTTGTTTAGGGTACTGCAAGTATCCCTAATGGTTGTATAGGGTACTGCAAGTATCCCTAATGGTTGTTTAGGGTACTGCAAGTTTCCCTAATGGTTGTATAGGGTACTGCAAGTATCCCTAATGGTTGTTTAGGGTACTGCAAGTATCCCTAATGGTTGTTTAGGGTACTGCAAGTATCCCTAATGGTTGTTTAGGGTACTGCAAGTATCCCTAATGGTTGTTTAGGGTACTGCAATGATCCCTAATGGTTGTTTAGGGTACTGCAATGATCCCTAATGGTTGTTTAGGGTACTGCAATGATCCCTAATGGTTGTTTAGGGTACTGCAAGTATCCCTAATGGTTGTATAGGGTACTGCAAGTATCCCTAATGGTTGTTTAGGGTACTGCAAGTATCCCTAATGGTTGTATAGGGTACTGCAAGTATCCCTAATGGTTGTTTAGAGTACTGCAAGTATCCCTAATGGTTGTTTAGGGTACTGCAATGATCCCTAATGGTTGTTTAGGGTACTGCAATGATCCCTAATGGTTGTTTAGGGTACTGCAAGTATCCCTAATGGTTGTATAGGGTACTGCAAGTATCCCTAATGGTTGTTTAGGGTACTGCAATGATCCCTAATGGTTGTTTAGGGTACTGCAATGATCCCTAATGGTTGTTTAGGGTACTGCAATGATCCCTAATGGTTGTTTAGGGTACTGCAAGTATCCCTAATGGTTGTATAGGGTACTGCAAGTATCCCTAATGGTTGTTTAGGGTACTGCAAGTATCCCTAATGGTTGTATAGGGTACTGCAAGTATCCCTAATGGTTGTTTAGAGTACTGCAAGTATCCCTAATGGTTGTTTAGGGTACTGCAAGTATCCCTAATGGTTGTTTAGAGTACTGCAAGTATCCCACAGACGGGACGGCTGGCAAGATCAGGTTAACTCAAACATTATCCAAATATGACGTTTTTTTTTAAAAGCCGATGCAGACTAATGACATGCTACAATGTTTGCAATTTAAAAACCACAGCTGTAGATCAGTGACATGCTACAATGTTTTACCTTTAAAAACCACAGCAGTAGACCAATGACGCGCTACAGTGTTTTCATTTAACAACCACAGCTGTAGACGAATGACATGCTACAGTGTTTTACCTTTAAAACCCACAGCTGTAGACCAATGACACGCTACAATTTTTTACCTTTAAAAACCACAGCTGTAGACCAATGACAAGCTACAATGTTTTCATTGTAATAACCAATGTTTTCATTTAGTGTTTTGGAGTATTGCAGAGATCTCTAAATCCAATTTTATGAATTCAATTATAAATACTTTTTTACATGTGAATTTGTCTTTTTGTGATAAGCTTACTTCTAATATGAAAGACAATTTGACTTTTTTGCTTAAATTTACTGCTACTCATCCCTTAAAATGAGAACAAGTTATGCATATGTTTGTGATTTGTTATCTAATACTTTAGTGATATGTTGGAGGGATTTTCAAACACATGATGCACTACTTGCTGATTATAAATTGAAAACAGTTTTTTGTGATTGTTATATTTTAACTGCTGGCAGAGGAGAGATTCATATAATTTCAAAAAGCATCAACTTATGTGTGTCTGGTTGTTAGAGGTTTAAAGTAATTTGAAATAGAAAGTTCCTCAAGGTAGAGTTTTGCACAGGACTGTTTTATTTATTGCAGAAGTACAAGGTCATGTAATTATCTGTTTATAATTGAATAATGCATATGGACAGGCTTCATTTACAGACTCACTTTTGAGAAAATATTTGTTAATCTATCTGCGTCATTTTTTAGGTCAGTTAGGCACTAATCAGCCATGCTAGTTAATAGTCCTGTATCCATTTATAATATATAGCAATCACTAAGGAATGCTTTTTCTCTCCCTTTACATGGTAGATTAACCTACTCTGGTAGCAAAGCCCCCAAATGTATAATGGATGTCCCACCTGCAATCTTCATTAGGTGTATTTTCTGGATCATTTAGAGGATTGGAGAGACAAGCTTTAAAATTAGTGGGTGTTCCAAGGGTGCATGAGTGTGTATGTGTTCACATTATCAGACCACCTTTCTACCAACAGAGGAGGTGCAGCAGTGTGTATGTGTTCACACTATCAGACCTCTTTTCTCCTCACAGAGGAGGTGCAGCAGTGTGTATGTGTTCACATTATCAGACCACCTTTCTACCAACAGAGGAGGTGCAGGAGTGTGTATGTGTTCACACTATCAGACCTCTTTTCTCCTAACAGAGAAGGAGGTCTCTGGGTATTTCTCATGGAAGCCAAAGCCTGTTTGTTTAACAAATAAAACTTTATTTAACTGTATTTGTCAAATTTCAGAGTATAAGGCCTTTAATGATGCTTACTACAATGGTCCACATAAGTGATCCACACTGCCAAGTTTTGCAATTCCTTGTGTGACATTTTAGATTTTATAGAGCCAAACATACAGTTAGCCAAACCCCATTGCCAAACAACACAATCTGTTACTACTTGTTAATACTTTATTCTTACGACATGCAGATTTGAGTCAATCTATTAATGGCCTATCCCGACCTTAACGTAACATAGACAAAGCAAATCAGTACTGCATGTTTCAATTTCCTCAACATTTTGATAACTTTATTTCCAGCGTTGTATTGTATTCAATTTCACATTATTAGCACTCTCAATCAAGCAGATCAATAGAGTCCATTAACTCAATGAGTATTTATTTAGAATATTAGTTACTTATGATCACTGATATTGAGTTACTACCGTTTCTTTTGGTTATTTTGTTGCTCACAACACTTTTTTACATTTAGTGGTTTATTTATTCTGGTTTTAATAAAACTTCAGACCTGACTTTCACTGCTATGCTGATGATACTGAAATATACCTCAGCAGCAGATCTCTTACCAACCCACTCATATATACCTCAGCACCAGATCTCTTACCAACCCACTCATATATACCTCAGCACCAGATCTCTCACCAACCCACTCATATATACCTCAGCACCAGATCTCTCACCAACCCATCGGGGGAAGCAGGAGAATTAGGGCAAGAATAAGTTTGAGTAGGAAAATGAGGAAGAGGATAACGGGGAAGAAATGGAAAGACAGGTGCATGTGATAGAATTTGGGATCCATTTTCTGATCATGTGATCATACATGGGTTAACAAGACTGACTATTGAGAATAAAACTATTGTACAGGGGGCCATTTCAGCAAATCTATTGAGAATGAAACTATTGTACAGGGGGCCATTTCAGCGAATCTATTGAGAATGAAACTATTGTACAGGGTGTCCTTTCAGAGAATCTGGGATGGAGGCAAAGATCTGTGACGCGATTTTGTGGATGTGTGTATGCAACAAACTTGCTTCAAACTTGCAGATACAGAGCCAGAGTATTTGAAAATAGGTAATGACCTTTATAGTTCTTTATCTGTGTCAGACATTCTCCATGATTATTGAGGTTGGTTTTATCCTCATAGTTTTTGGTGGTGTGTTCATTGTCAGCCTGGAAGGTTGAACCACCTGCCCTTCTTGAGCTATCTAGCCAAAAGGTTTTTCTCAATAATTTCAGTGTACTTGTGAGCATCAATTTTTCCTTTAATCCGGGACAATTTCCCTGTCCCCACAGAATATAAACACTCCCACAACATAATGTTTCCACCACCACCATCAAAGTAGGTATGGTGTGTTTTGGGTGGTGTGCTGTGTTTGGTTTTCACTAAACAGGACATCTGTTTAGTCTAAGTAACTTTTCATAGAATACTTCTCATAATAAACCACGACAAACTACGTAGACATGTACACATATTTTTCAATATTGTATGAAGAGACCTCGTTTGGAAAAATAAAATTATGAAATAACCAAACAGCCTTTTTCACAAGAAACATTCATCACAAACTCATTAGTAACACAACATGCTTCAATTGTTTCTCAAGCCCTGGAGGATAATTTTTTGGAACTTTATAAAATGCTAAACACTTCTGTCAGATGGACTCTTGGAAGGTACATTAGTGTTCCAAGCCCTCATGGGAAAATCTAAATCAATGTCTGCATGCCAACATAAACACAACAAAGATGCTAGGAAATAATGTAATTTTAAAACTACGGCCAATGTTTTAAAGGTGCTTTTGTGATTTTGTTTTTGAACAGTAAGACCTGAAATGAGCCTTGAGATAAGTATTGCATAAGAAATAGGGCTATCAAAATTTGCAAAATGTAATAAATTATGTATATTATTATAATAAAACGGTGAAGACCAAGAAAACACACACATTGTTATAAGTCAAAACTATAAGTCAGAATTATTAATGAACTGGATGACATTCCTTAATTTGTTTTCCAAAGACCTTTAAACTACGATCAGTATATTTTGGTTTTCATCAGCTTACATACAATTACTGAAGAGGGCAGGTTGGATAAAATTAGGTTGACTGACTTAAAAAGCTAATGTAAAGACACCATTAAGCCATGTTCATTGAAGGACACATTGCTGAGCAAGTCACCTTTAGGCCGATCAAAACACACTGTACATTGAAAGAGGAATTTTGAAGTACCATACTTAACACTTATGTGTAAAACCGTGTTTATGCTTATAGTTATTTTGTGTATTTCACCTCTGTCGTAAAATAAAAAGAAATGCTTACTGTGTAATCCATAACAAGTCAGCAAATGCATTCATACCTTCATTCCACAAAGGGACTTCACTTGACACATTTAATTCTGATCCTTTCCATTGCCTTACTGAAGCGCAGCAGATATTGTGACATGCTGGGTCAAAGTAGCTAATGACATGCTATTTGAGGCATTCAGTCTGGCAATGATAACTGCCAAAGGACCTACATTTGAAAGACCACTCAACTCTGTACATGAAGCAGGGCCCTCTGTCAAAACATTTGACGCTATACATGATTGATTTAGATATGAAATTGCAGTCTGCAACCTGGTCATTATAAATGGTGATGATAATCTGAGTGGAATGCGTGGACTGTAATTGCTGTATGTTATGTTTGCACACAGTTGCATTACACAAGAAGAGGACCAGAACGATAAACTTGATAGCTTTAAACAATAAAGGCACACTTTACTGTTAAATGCAGTGGCGATAATTATTCTCCCTCCTTGGCAATTGTATTTACAAATCAGTGCGTAGATGGAAGAGTGACACAGAAAAAGGTATTGCTGAAAATGAATCACTTGTGGACAAATTAGTGAAATAACAAACCCCATCCTTTAAAATTTGGAATTTAAAAAAGAATGATAATATTGTAGGGTTACATGATGTGCAACTAATGTGCTTTCTATGTCTAATGAAATATTTATTACATATATCTTCATTTTATTTAATGTCATTCAATGCTGGCTAACTCTAACTCATTGAATATGTATGCAATATGGCAGTAGTCTTGACCAGGGTTAGGGTTAGCTAACCCTACCTAACCTAACCCTAACACTTACCCGCTATTAGTAATAGTACCACCAATATAATGTTGTTCTGCTCGGTGTACCCACTATTAGTAAAGGTACCAACAACATCATATTGTCCTTCTAACAGTTCACACACTTGAATGTATCTAATCCTAACAGTGTTATTTTCCTTTCACATAAGCTGTAAAACTTTTAAAATCTAAAAAGCCATTTTATGTTTTTTAACGTGTTTTCTACTCACCTGGGCTTGGGTCTGATTAAAACAATTACAATAGGATGAGCTACATCATTTAAAGTATTGGTTTCCTTTCACACAATGTTACTTATGGGTTTATGTAATCGAATGAAACAGTTTCTATAGTAACACTGTTACAGTATGACTCAACTGCACTGTGAAAACAGAAGTTGCCTTGGCAATGTAGCCTAACCTGTGTAAACAAACTCACTTTACTAAAACACAATCATTGCATCAATACTGGCCAAATTAGCTCCTCACTTCAGCCATGTCCAAAGGTAGGTTTCTTGAACGTAAGCGCTCTGGTCTTGGACATGTTTAGAACATGGTCTAATTTCTCCACGCATGTGTTGCCCTGTGGGAAAACTACAACGCAGGTTTTTGGGGTAAAATAGGACTCTGCCTTCTGATTTGTAAAGATATTCCACAAAGAAAAATATTTATGCATCATCATAACTTAATTATCTTTTCCTGGTTATAAGGGTAGCAACAGTTGCCCTCATGAGTGTTCAATCACTTAAACATTATGGAAGCATGTGCTACCTCAACATCTGTAAGGTCCCTCATGGAAGTATGTGCTACCTCAACATCTGTAATGTCCTTCATGGAAGCATGTGCTACCTCAACATCTGTAATGTCCTTTATCATGTGCTACCTCAACATCTGTAAGGTCCTTCATGGAAACATGTGCTACCTCAACATCTGTAAGGTCCTTCATGGAAGCATGTGCTATCTCAACAGCTTTAAGGTCCTTCATCATGTGCTACCTCAACATCTGTAAGGTCCTTCATCATGTGCTACCTCAACATCTGTAAGGTCCTTCAGTCAATTTAACCTTCTTTGGCCTTGCTTCCACTGCAATAAATGTGCCAGTTATTTATCTATGTCCATCAACATGATTTCTAATACTGTCTGGCCCTGGGCCAAGCCTTCCATGAGTTGAAGGAAAAGAGCACCGTTATTTTGCTTGGCCCATGGTCTCCTGTTCATCCACCCCTGTGGATGAGCTACGCACTTACCCCACCGATGAACTTTTTAACTTTTCCCCATGTCCATAACAAATTATTCTACGCTGTCATATTTCTGTGGTTTATTGTGCTATTGTGATTTGTAATAATTACTAAAACAAGATTTTGAGTGGAGTAATTGCTGAGTGATAAGGCAAGTATTCGGATCATTGGGAATAAATGCACGTAAAATGTGTCCACTGTTCCTTTTAAAAAACTACAGCAATGTCGTTTTCAGCTCAAATGAAATGTTTATTGATAACATTGTTGCACACTTGGGACAGTCAATAATTAATCATTGAGTCAGACTCACTATTATAAACAGAGACTCAACGGAGTAAAAATATGCGCATGTTCTCACTCATCTCACATAAAAGTTCATCAAGTTGGATAAATATGAATGGTTGTTGTATAATTGACTTCCGTACATATATGGGTTAGGGTTCACCCCCTACATATATTGTCCAGGGCTGGCTAGTGGTAGTACCCCAGCGGCTTACGAGTGGAGCATTTATTATAATTAATAAAACGGTTGTGTGAAACTGCAGCACAATGGGTTAATACAACAATAACTAAATATCTGTAGTAAGTACCCTGCTGTTGGGATTAGGGTTAGGGTAAGTAACCTGCTGTTGGGATTAGGGTTAGGGTAAGTACCCTGCTGTTGGGATTAGGGTAAGGGTAAGTAACCTGCGGTTGGGATTAGGGTAAGGGTAAGTAACCTGCGGTTGGGATTAGGGTAAGGGTAAGTACCCTGCTGTTGGGATTAGGGTTAGGGTAAGTAACCTGCTGTTGGGATTAGGGTTAGGGTAAGTAACCTGCTGTTGGGATTAGGGTTAGGGTAAGTAACCTGCGGTTGGGATTAGGGTAAGGGTAAGTACCCTGCTGTTGGGATTAGGGTAAGTACCCAGCTGTTGGGATTAGGGTTAGGGTAAGTAACCTGCGGTTGGGATTAGGGTTAGGGTAAGTACCCAGCTGTTGGGATTAGGGTTAGGGTAAGTAACCTGCGGTTGGGATTAGGGTTAGGGTAAGTAACCTGCGGTTGGGATTAGGGTTAGGGTAAGTACCCAGCTGTTGGGATTAGGGTAAGGGTAAGTAACCTGCTGTTGGGATTAGGTTTAGGGTAAGTACCCTGCTGTTGGGGTTAGGTTTAGGGTAAGTAACCTGCGGTTGGGATTAGGGTTAGGGTAAGTACCCTGCTGTTGGGATTAGGGTTAGGGTAAGTACCCTGCTGTTGGGGTTAGGGTTAGGGTAAGTAACCTGCTGTTGGGATTAGGGTTAGGGTAAGTACCCTGCTGTTGGGATTAGGGTTAGGGGAAGTAACCTGCTGTTGGGATTAGGGTTAGGGTAAGTAACCTGCTGTTGGGATTAGGGTTAGGGTAAGTAACCTGCTGTTGGGATTAGGGTTAGGTAAACCCTGCTGTTGGGATTAGGGTAAGTAACCTGCTGTTGGGATTAGGGTAAGGGTAAGTAACCTGCTGTTGGGATTAGGGTAAGGGTAAGTACCCTGCTGTTGGGGTTAGGGTAAGTACCCTGCTGTTGGGGTTAGGTTTAGGGTAAGTACCCTGCTGTTGGGATTAGGGTTAGGGTAAGTACCCTGCTGTTGGGATTAGGGTAAGTAACCTGCTGTTGGGATTAGGGTTAGGGTAAGTAACCTGCTGTTGGGATTAGGGTAAGGGTAAGTAACCTGCTGTTGGGATTAGGGTAAGGGTAAGTACCCTGCTGTTGGGGTTAGGGTAAGTACCCTGCTGTTGGGGTTAGGTTTAGGGTAAGTACCCTGCTGTTGGGTTTAGGGTTAGGGTAAGTAACCTGCTGTTGGGATTAGGGTTAGGGTAAGTAACCTGCGGTTGGGATTAGGGTAAGGGTAAGTACCCTGCTGTTGGGATTAGGGTTAGGGTAAGTACCCAGCTGTTGGGATTAGGGTTAGGGTAAGTAACCTGCTGTTGGGATTAGGGTTAGGGTAAGTAACCTGCGGTTGGGATTAGGGTAAGGGTAAGTACCCTGCTGTTGGGATTAGGGTTAGGGTAAGTAACCTGCGGTTGGGATTAGGGTTAGGGTAAGTACCCAGCTGTTGGGATTAGGTAAGGGTAAGTACCCTGCTGTTGGGGTTAGGGTAAGTACCCTGCTGTTGGGTTAGGTTTAGGGTAAGTACCCAGCTGTTGGGATTAGGGTTAGGGTAAGTAACCTGCTGTTGGGATTAGGGTTAGGGTAAGTAACCTGCTGTTGGGATTAGGGTTAGGGTAAGTACCCTGCTGTTGGGGTTAGGGTTAGGGTAAGTAACCTGCTGTTGGGTTGGGGGTTAGGGTTAGGGTAAGTAACCTGCTGTTGGGTTGGGACCTGCTGTTGGGTTAGGGTTAGGGTAAGTACCCTGCTGTTGGGATTAGGGTAAACCTGCTGTTGGGATTAGGGTAAGGGTAAGTACCCTGCTGTTGGGATTAGGGTAAGTACCCTGCTGTTGGGGTTAGGTTTAGGGTAAGTAACCTGCTGTTGGGATTAGGGTTAGGGTAAGTACCCTGCTGTTGGGGTTAGGTTTAGGGTAAGTAACCTGCTGTTGGGATTAGGGTTAGGGTAAGTACCCTGCTGTTGGGGTTAGGGTAAGGGTAAGTACCCTGCTGTTGGGATTAGGGTAAGGGTAAGTACCCTGCTGTTGGGGGGTTAGGGTAAGTACCCTGCTGTTGGGGTTAGGTTTAGGGTAAGTACCCTGCTGTTGGGATTAGGGTTAGGGTAAGTAACCTGCTGTTGGGATTAGGGTTAGGGTAAGTAACCTGCGGTTGGGATTAGGGTAGGGTAAGTAACCTGCTGTTGGGATTAGGGTTAGGGTAAGTACCCTGCTGTTGGGATTAGGGTTAGGGTAAGTAACCTGCTGTTGGGATTAGGGTTAGGGTAAGTAACCTGCGGTTGGGATTAGGGTTAGGGTAAGTGCTGTTGGGATTAGGGTAAGTACCCAGCTGTTGGGATTAGGGTTAGGGTAAGTAACCTGCGGTTGGGATTAGGGTTAGGGTAAGTACCCAGCTGTTGGGATTAGGGTTAGGGTAAGTAACCTGCGGTTGGGATTAGGGTTAGGGTAAGTAACCTGCGGTTGGGATTAGGGTTAGGGTAAGTACCCAGCTGTTGGGATTAGGGTAAGGGTAAGTAACCTGCTGTTGGGATTAGGTTTAGGGTAAGTACCCTGCTGTTGGGGTTAGGTTTAGGGTAAGTAACCTGCGGTTGGGATTAGGGTTAGGGTAAGTACCCTGCTGTTGGGGTTAGGGTAAGTACCCTGCTGTTGGGATTAGGGTAAGGGTAAGTACCCTGCTGTTGGGGTTAGGGTTAGGTAAGTACCCTGCTGTTGGGGTTAGGTTTAGGGTAAGTAACCTGCGGTTAGGATTAGGGTTAGGGTAAGTACCCTGCTGTTGGGGTTAGGGTTAGGGTAAGTAACCTGCTGTTGGGATTAGGGTTAGGGTAAGTACCCTGCTGTTGGGGTTAGGGTTAGGGTAAGTAACCTGCGGTTGGGATTAGGGTTAGGGTAAGTACCCTGCTGTTGGGGTTAGGGTTAGGGTAAGTACCCTGCTGTTGGGATTAGGGTAGGGTAAGTACCCTGCTGTTGGGGTTAGGGTTAGGGTAAGTACCCTGCTGTTGGGATTAGGGTTAGGGTAAGTACCCTGCTGTTGGGGTTAGGTTTAGGGTAAGTAACCTGCGGTTGGGATTAGGGTTAGGGTAAGTACCCTGCTGTTGGGGTTAGGGTTAGGGTAAGTACCCTGCTGTTGGGATTAGGGTTAGGGTAAGTACCCTGCTGTTGGGGTTAGGGTTAGGGTAAGTACCCTGCTGTTGGGATTAGGGTTAGGGTAAGTAACCTGCGGTTGGGATTAGGGTTAGGGTAAGTACCCTGCTGTTGGGATTAGGGTTAGGGTAAGTAACCTGCGGTTGGGATTAGGGTTAGGGTAAGTACCCTGCTGTTGGGATTAGGGTTAGGGTAAGTACCCAGCTGTTGGGATTAGGGTTAGGGTAATTACCCAGCTGTTGGGATTAGGGTTAGGGTAAGTAACCTTCTGTTGGGATTAGGGTTAGGGTAAGTACCCTGCTGTTGGGATTAGGGTAAGGGTAAGTAACCTGCGGTTGGGATTAGGGTAAGGGTAAGTAACCTGCGGTTGGGATTAGGGTTAGGGTAGGTACCCTGCTGTTGGGATTAGGGTAAGGGTAAGTAACCTGCGGTTGGGATTAGGGTAAGGGTAAGTACCCAGCTGTTGGGATTAGGGTAAGGGTAAGTAACCTGCGGTTGGGATTAGGGTAAGGGTAAGTACCCTGCTGTTGGGATTAGGGTAAGGGTAAGTAACCTGCGGTTGGGATTAGGGTAAGGGTAAGTAACCTGCGGTTGGGATTAGGGTTAGGGTAAGTACCCTGCTGTTGGGATTAGGGTAAGGGTAAGTAACCTGCGGTTGGGATTAGGGTAAGGGTAAGTACCCAGCTGTTGGGATTAGGGTAAGGGTAAGTAACCTGCGGTTGGGATTAGGGTTAGGGTAAGTACCCAGCTGTTGGGATTAGGGTAAGGGTAAGTAACCTGCGGTTGGGATTAGGGTAAGGGTAAGTACCCAGCTGTTGGGATTAGGGTTAGGGTAAGTAACCTGCTGTTGGGATTAGGGTTAGGGTAAGTAACCTGCGGTTGGGATTAGGGTTAGGGTAGGTACCCAGCTGTTGGGATTAGGGTTAGGGTAAGTACCCAGCTGTTGGGATTAGGGTAAGGGTAAGTACCCAGCTGTTGGGATTAGGGTAAGGGTAAGTACCCAGCTGTTGGGATTAGGGTAAGGGTAAGTACCCTGCTGTTGAGTGGAGTGGTCAATGATGGAATAAGTACTGTTTCTGTAAAGGACTGTTTCACCGCTATAGAATGGACCAAGAAAAAAAATATGTACAATAGTATTTGAATCCACAATAATATGTACAAAAATATGTACAAAAATATTGTACAGCCAAACTTGCCACACTCTCTCAGTTTTTGCAGTCATTACTGGGTTGTTAATTATTTTTCAGCAAATTTTTTAGTTAAATCTGGTAAGTCAAGTATTTATATCATTAAGCTGTAAAATAACTGACCTCTAGAACATTCCAAGTAATTATCACTGAAAACTACATTGTTAATAAAAAAAGTCTTCTAGCATTGTAGAGTACACTAGTTGAAATCCAAAGAGCAATATGTTCCCCTAAAAGAGAAGACAAGGGAAGCCGCAAAAATAAGCAAGTCCCTCGCTTCACTCTGGTCGTTAATCATCTGGAAGAGTTTACTGTAAAGTAGCAGGACAGTCCAGGAGGACCCTGGGATCACTACTCCGGAGCACAGTGATTGGCCGGAGGGATTTGTTTGGTTTAACCAATCCAAACAGTCAGGAAAAGAAAGACCCTGGGCCACTCACCCTCCTGTCTGCACTCGTCTCTGTAGCAATCGCTTGCCAGACAGATCGTCCTCTCTGGTTTTCATTTTTTTACCCTGTCAGAGTTACAAGCTCAGTCTGTTTGGTTGTCTAACATAAATATGTTTTTTGAGTTTCGACTTGAAAATGGATATGGCATTTCTACCTTAACTATTCTGTTTCTACATTTGTTGGTGGCATGCACATTCCCAGATTCACAGAGTTATTGACCCCACACTGCATGACCTAATGTCTCTATTCATTCCCTGACTGACTTTGAGCTACTTTTCCTCTGACTTATATTTTGTGAGCTGGGGTACTACTAGCTAAAGGACAGTAAAGCCCTGCTGCTTGAGAAAAGTCAAACACATAATTTCATTATTTAACGAACGATATTGTTTTCTTCTGACCGCAAAATATATCTTGCAGGCTATGATTAATTTCAATGACAACCTGTATCCACCTCAATGCACAGAACAGTCCATATTCTAAATATGGCATGACCATTCCGTCATATTTTTTGGATATTACACAGATAGGGTTAGGGTTAGGAACTTAGGAAGGAACTGAGTGTAGTTGAAACGTAGCTATCTGTGTAAAATCCAAAATATGAATGTTCGCATTAACCTTTAAGACTCATCTATTATCCGAATGTGTTATTTTCTGTGATGTAACTCAGAGCCAAACAGGATTTGATAGGCAGCTCTTAATCTTTGTGAATAAGGACAGCATAATGATGTTTCCTATAGCAAATTGACAAAATGGACCCAAATACTACTCACCTGGGTTAGGGTCAAATACTACTCACCTGGGTTAGGGTCAAATACTACTCACCTGGGTCAGGGTCAAATACTACTCACCTGGGTCAGGGTCAAATACTACTCACCTGGGTCAGGGTCAAATACTACTCACCTGGGTCAGGGTCAAATACTACTCACCTGGGTTAGGGTCAAATACTACTCACCTGGGTTAGGGTCAAATACTACTCACCTGGGTTAGGGTCAAATACTACTCACCTGGGTTAGGGTCAAATACTACTCACCTGGGTTAGGGTCAAATACTACTCACCTGGGTCAGGGTCAAATACTACTCACCTGGGTTAGGGTCAAATACTACTCACCTGGGTCAGGGTCAAATACTACTCACCTGGGTCAGGGTCAAATACTACTCACCTGGGTCAGGGTAAAATACTACTCACCTGGGTCAGGGTAAAATACTACTCACCTGGGTTAGGGTCAAATACTACTCACCTGGGTTAGGGTCAAATACTACTCACCTGGGTCAGGGTCAAATACTACTCACCTGGGTCAGGGTCAAATACTACTCACCTGGGTTAGGGTCAAATACTACTCACCTGGGTCAGGGTCAAATACTACTCACCTGGGTCAGGGTCAAATACTACTCACCTGGGTTAGGGTCAAATACTACTCACCTGGGTTAGGGTCAAATACTACTCACCTGGGTTAGGGTCAAATACTACTCACCTGGGTTAGGGTCAAATACTACTCACCTGGGTTAGGGTCAAATACTACTCACCTGGGTTAGGGTCAAATACTACTCACCTGGGTCAGGGTCAAATACTACTCACCTGGGTCAGGGTCAAATACTACTCACCTGGGTTAGGGTCAAATACTACTCACCTGGGTTAGGGTCAAATACTACTCACCTGGGTTAGGGTCAAATACTACTCACCTGGGTTAGGGTCAAATACTACTCACCTGGGTTAGGGTCAAATACTACTCACCTGGGTCAGGGTCAAATACTACTCACCTGGGTTAGGGTCAAATACTACTCACCTGGGTTAGGGTCAAATACTACTCACCTGGGTTAGGGTCAAATACTACTCACCTGGGTTAGGGTCAAATACTACTCACCTGGGTTAGGGTCAAATACTACTCACCTGGGTTAGGGTCAAATACTACTCACCTGGGTTAGGGTCAAATACTACTCACCTGGGTTAGGGTCAAATACTACTCACCTGGGTCAGGGTCAAATACTACTCACCTGGGTCAGGGTAAAATACTACTCACCTGGGTCAGGGTAAAATACTACTCACCTGGGTTAGGGTCAAATACTACTCACCTGGGTTAGGGTCAAATACTACTCACCTGGGTCAGGGTCAAATACTACTCACCTGGGTCAGGGTCAAATACTACTCACCTGGGTTAGGGTCAAATACTACTCACCTGGGTTAGGGTCAAATACTACTCACCTGGGTTAGGGTTAACCCTCACATCCACCTGAGGGAAATGGCTTTACGGCTTTGACTCAAAACATTATTTATTGTTAATACAAGCGATACGGATCTTGTCCTTAACGTCTCTTAAAGAACGGCTGCTCAATGTCACATCAATGTGGGTTGTCAGAAACCAGGCGTGCCTTAATGTATCATGGGGTAGCTGTGTGAAATATCGCCTCCTTTTTTCAAACAAACATATATCCGTAGTCAGAGGCCAACGTTCTACACATTTAACATGATCTTTAGTTGTGTGATCCACACTTTATCAGATTCACATTGTAATGCTTTTTCAGACACTCTTATCTGGAGTGATGTATAAGAGCAGTTAGACTTTCTTAGTCACAATTATCGATGTGTTTTTCTCAGAACGTTGGCCTAAACCTAACCACTAGGCCAAGCTTATTGAATGGTAACATGGGGAAACATCTTAGCAAATCAAAATTGATGTCAAAACTGAAAATATATATATTTTTCATCCGTCGTTTGTAATTGCTAATTTGTGAGAATAATAACATGACATGTGTTGGTGGTCAGGGTTCATAATAACATGACATGTGTTGGTGGTCAGGGTTCATAATAACATGACATGTGTTGGTGGTTAGGGTTCATAATAACATGACATGTGTTGGTGGTTAGGGTTCATAATAACATGACATGTGTTGGTGGTTAGGGTTCATAATAACATGACATGTGTTGGTGGTTAGGGTTCATAATAACATGACATGTGTGGTGGTTCATAATAACATGACATGTGTTGGTGGTTAGGGTTCATAATAACATGACATGTGTTGGTGGTTAGGGTTCATAATAACATGACATGTGTTGGTGGTTAGGGTTCATAATAACATGACATGTGTCGGTGGTTAGGGTTCATAATAACATGACATGTGTCGGTGGTTAGGGTTCATAATAACATGACATGTGTTGGTGGTTAGGGTTCATGTGTTGGTGGTTAGGGTTCATAATAACATGACATGTGTTGGTGGTTAGGGTTCATAATAACATGACATGTGTTGGTGGTTAGGGTTCATAATAACATGACATGTGTTGGTGGTTAGGGTTCATAATAACATGACATGTGTTGGTGGTTAGGGTTCATAATAACATGACATGTGTTGGTGGTTAGGGTTCATAATAACATGACATGTGTTGGTGGTTAGGGTTCATAATAACATGACATGTGTTGGTGGTTAGGGTTCATAATAACATGACATGTGTTGGTGGTTAGGGTTCATAATAACATGACATGTGTTGGTGGTTAGGGTTCATAATAACATGACATGTGTTGGTTGGTTAGGGTTCATAATAACATGACATGTGTTGGTGGTTAGGGTTCATAATAACATGACATGTGTTGGTGGTTAGGGTTCATAATAACATGACATGTGTTGGTGGTTAGGGTTCATAATAACATGACATGTGTTGGTGGTTAGGTTCATAATAACATGACATGTGTTGGTGGTTAGGGTTCATAATAACATGACATGTGTTGGTGGTTAGGGTTCATAATAACATGACATGTGTTGGTGGTTAGGGTTCATAATAACATGACATGTGTTGGTGGTTAGGGTTCATAATAACATGACATGTGTTGGTGGTTAGGGTTCATAATAACATGACATGTGTTGGTGGTTAGGGTTCATAATAACATGACATGTTAGGGTGACATGTGTTGGTGGTTGGTTCATAATAACATGACATGTGTTGGTGGTTCATAATAACATGACATGTGTTGGTGGTTAGGGTTCATAATAACATGACATGTGTTGGTGGTTAGGGTTCATAATAACATGACATGTGTTGGTGGTTAGGGTTCATAATAACATGACATGTGTTGGTGGTTAGGGTTCATAATAACATGACATGTGTTGGTGGTTAGGGTTCATAATAACATGACATGTGTTGGTGGTTAGGGTTCATAATAACATGACATGTGTTGGTGGTTAGGGTTCATAATAACATGACATGTGTTGGTGGTTAGGGTTCATAATAACATGACATGTGTTGGTGGTTAGGGTTCATAATAACATGACATGTGTTGGTGGTTAGGGTTTATAATAACATGACATGTGTTGGTGGTTAGGGTTCATGACATGTGTTGGTGGTTAGGGTTCATAATAACATGACATGTGTTGGTGGTTAGGGTTCATAATAACATGACATGTGTTGGTGGTTAGGGTTCATAATAACATGACATGTGTTGGTGGTTAGGGTTCATGTGTTGGTGGTTAGGGTTCATAATAACATGACATGTGTTGGTGGTTAGGGTTATAATAACATGACATGTGTTGGTGGTTAGGGTTCATAATAACATGACATGTGTTGGTGGTTAGGGTTCATAATAACATGACATGTGTTGGTGGTTAGGGTTCATAATAACATGACATGTGTTGGTGGTTAGGGTTCATAATAACATGACATGTGTTGGTGGTTAGGGTTCATAATAACATGACATGTGTTGGTGGTTAGGGTTCATAATAACATGACATGTGTTGGTGGTTAGGGTTCATAATAACATGACATGTGTTGGTGGTTAGGGTTCATAATAACATGACATGTGTTGGTGGTTAGGGTTCATAATAACATGACATGTGTTGGTGGTTAGGGTTCATAATAACATGACATGTGTTGGTGGTTAGGGTTCATAATAACATGACATGTGTTGGTGGTTAGGGTTCATAATAACATGACATGTGTTGGTGGTTAGGGTTCATAATAACATGACATGTGTTGGTGGTTAGGGTTCATAATAACATGACATGTGTTGGTGGTTAGGGTTCATAATAACATGACATGTGTTGGTGGTTAGGGTTCATAATAACATGACATGTGTTGGTGGTTAGGGTTCATAATAACATGACATGTGTTGGTGGTTAGGGTTCATAATAACATTACATGTGTTGGTGGTTAGGGTTCATAATAACATGACATGTGTTGGTGGTTAGGGTTCATAATAACATGACATGTGTTGGTGGTTAGGGTTCATAATAACATGACATGTGTTGGTGGTTAGGGTTCATAATAACATGACATGTGTTGGTGGTTAGGGTTCATAATAACATGACATGTGTTGGTGGTTAGGGTTCATAATAACATGACATGTGTTGGTGGTTAGGGTTCATAATAACATGACATGTGTTGGTGGTTAGGGTTCATAATAACATGACATGTGTTGGTGGTTAGGGTTCATAATAACATGACATGTTGGTGGTTAGGGTTCATAATAACATGACATGTGTTGGTGGTTAGGGTTCATAATAACATGACATGTGTTGGTGGTTAGGGTTCATAATAACATGACATGTGTTGGTGGTTAGGGTTCATAATAACATGACATGTGTTGGTGGTTAGGGTTCATAATAACATGACATGTGTTGGTGGTTAGGGTTCATAATAACATGACATGTGTTGGTGGTTAGGGTTCATAATAACATGACATGTGTTGGTGGTTAGGGTTCATAATAACATGACATGTGTTGGTGGTTAGGGTTCATAATAACATGACATGTGTTGGTGGTTAGGGTTCATAATAACATGACATGTGTTGGTGGTTAGGGTTCATAATAACATGACATGTGTTAGGGTTCATAATAACATGACATGGTTGGTGGTTAGGGTTCATAATAACATGACATGTGTTGGTGGTTAGGGTTCATAATAACATGACATGTGTTGGTGGTTAGGGTTCATAATAACATGACATGTGTTGGTGGTTAGGGTAATAACATGACATGTGTTGGTGGTTAATAACATGACATGTGTTGGTGGTTAGGGTTCATAATAACATGACATGTGTTGGTGGTTAGGGTTCATAATAACATGACATGTGTTGGTGGTTAGGGTTCATGTGTTGGTGGTTATAATAACATGACATGTGTTGGTGGTTAGGGTTCATAATAACATGACATGTGTTGGTGGTTAGGGTTCATAATAACATGACATGTGTTGGTGGTTAGGGTTCATAATAACATGACATGTGTTGGTGGTTAGGGTTCATAATAACATGACATGTGTTGGTGGTTAGGGTTCATAATAACATGACATGTGTTGGTGGTTAGGGTTCATAATAACATGACATGTGTTGGTGGTTAGGGTTCATAATAACATGACATGTGTTGGTGGTTAGGGTTCATAATAACATGACATGTGTTGGTGGTTAGGGTTCATAATAACATGACATGTGTTGGTGGTTAGGGTTCATAATAACATGACATGTGTTGGTGGTTAGGGTTCATAATAACATGACATGTGTTGGTGGTTAGGGTTCATAATAACATGACATGTGTTGGTGGTTAGGGTTCATAATAACATGACATGTGTTGGTGGTTAGGGTTCATAATAACATGACATGTGTTGGTGGTTAGGGTTCATAATAACATGACATGTGTTGGTGGTTAGGGTTCATAATAACATGACATGTGTTGGTGGTTAGGGTTCATAATAACATGACATGTGTTGGTGGTTAGGGTTCATAATAACATTAGGGTTCATAATAACATGACATGTGTTGGTGGTTAGGGTTCATAATAACATGACATGTGTGGTTGGTGGTTGGTTCATTATGTGTTGGTGGTTAGGGTTCATAATAACATGACATGTGTTGGTGGTTAGGGTTCATAATAACATGACATGTGTTGGTGGTTAGGGTTCATAATAACATGACATGTGTTGGTGGTTAGGGTTCATAATAACATGACATGTGTGGTGGTTAGGGTTCATAATAACATGACATGTGTTGGTGGTTAGGGTTCATAATAACATGACATGTGTTGGTGGTTAGGGTTCATAATAACATGACATGTGTTGGTGGTTAGGGTTCATAATAACATGACATGTGTTGGTGGTTAGGGTTCATAATAACATGACATGTGTTGGTGGTTAGGGTTCATAATAACATGACATGTGTTGGTGGTTAGGGTTCATAATAACATGACATGTGTTGGTGGTTAGGGTTCATAATAACATGACATGTGTTGGTGGTTAGGGTTCATAATAACATGACATGTGTTGGTGGTTAGGGTTCATAATAACATGACATGGTTAGGGTTCATAATAACATGACATGTGTTGGTGGTTAGGGTTCATAATAACATGACATGTGTTGGTGGTTAGGGTTCATAATAACATGACATGTGTTGGTGGTTAGGGTTCATAATAACATGACATGTGTTGGTGGTTAGGGTTCATAATAACATGACATGTGTTGGTGGTTAGGGTTCATAATAACATGACATAGGGTGTTGGTTGGTAACATGACATGTGTTGGTGGTTAGGGTTCATAATAACATGACATGTGTTTGGTTAGGGTTCATAATAACATTCATAATAACATGTGTTGGTGGTTAGGGTTCATAATAACATGACATGTGTTGGTGGTTAGGGTTCATAATAACATGACATGTGTTGGTGGTTAGGGTTCATAATAACATGACATGTGTTGGTGGTTAGGGTTCATAATAACATGACATGTGTTGGTGGTTAGGGTTCATAATAACATGACATGTGTTGGTGGTTAGGGTTCATAATAACATGACATGTGTTGGTGGTTAGGGTTCATAATAACATGACATGTGTTGGTGGTTAGGGTTCATAATAACATGACATGTGTTGGTGGTTAGGGTTCATAATAACATGACATGTGTTGGTGGTCAGGGTTCATAATAACATGACATGTGTTGGTGGTTAGGGTTCATAATAACATGACATGTGTTGGTGGTTAGGGTTCATAATAACATGACATGTGTTGGTGGTTAGGGTTCATAATAACATAGGGTTCATAATAACATGACATGTTGGTGGTTAGGGTTCATAATAACATGACATGTGTTGGTGGTTAGGGTTCATAATAACATGACATGTGTTGGTGGTTAGGGTTCATAATAACATGACATGTGTTGGTGGTTAGGGTTCATAATAACATGACATGTGTTGGTGGTTAGGGTTCATAATAACATGACATGTGTTGGTGGTTAGGGTTCATAATAACATGACATGTCCTCCAAAATAAATCTTTCCATATTGTTCTGCTTATTTTCACAGTTCTCACCTAATCCTAACTCTACCCCTAACCCTACACCAATTTAATATTTTGTTGAACCTTGGGTGGCAGGTTTTCTTATCGACTTTTAGGATCCTTTGAACACCAGCTACACAGACCAACTGAACACCATATTCAAAGGGAGCTAGGCAATCTATTGTTTATCTTTATTAATGGAAGACCAAAGGACAAAGCAACAACTAAACAATTATGGGTAGGGTTATTTAATATTTACTTGATCAAAAAATATCTACATTGCTCACATTTGGTTAGTCTAATTTATTGTATATATCTATATATTCATTTTTTCATTGCACTATACTGCAGTTCTTTATTTCAAATAATATTTTAAATCTTCTGAACAACAGGAGGTATTCAAGGTGGGGAGGGATTGCAGTTTGAGGCCTGTTCTTTATATTTTGGGGTTCGAGTTAGAGTTAGAGTTCCCAGCCTGTGAATCCACAGCCTTTCTGTCACTAATAGAGTAGGTCTGGTCAGTAAAATAATTGTGTTAGGGTTAGGTTAGATTCCTTAGCTTGTTAATCCACAGCCTTTCTGCCGTCTTCCTTTGGGCAGTGGACCACTGCACTCCAATATGGTGGCTTTAAATTGAGGCCAGCCATGCAGAAAAATTGCTGTACCAGAGAGACACCAGTGTCCACTCACCTGTAGATATTATACAGAATAAAGTGCTGTACCAGAGAGACACCAGTGTCCACTCACCTGTAGATATTATACAGAATAAAGTGCTGTACCAGAGAGACACCAGTGTCCACTCCCCTGTAGATATTATACAGAATAAAGTGCTGAACCAGAGACACCAGTGTCCACTCCCCTGTAGATATTATACAGAATAAAGTGCAGTACCAGAGACACCAGTGTCCACTCCCCTGTAGATATTATACAGAATAAAGTGCTGTACCAGAGACACCAGTGTCCACTCACCAGTAGATATTATACAGAATAAAGTGCTGTACCAGAGACACCAGTGTCCACTCCCCTGTAGATATTATACAGAATAAAGTGCTGTACCAGAGACACCAGTGTCCACTCCCTGTAGATGTTATACAGAATAAAGTGCTGTACCAGAGAGACACCAGTGTCCACTCCCCTGTAGATATTATACAGAATAAAGTGCTGTACCAGAGAGACACCAGTGTCCACTCCCCTATAGATGTTATACAGAATAAAGTGCAGTACAAGAGACACCAGTGTCCACTCCCCTGTAGATATTATACAGAATAAAGTGCTGTACCAGAGACACCAGTGTCCACTCCCCTGTAGATATTATACAGAATAAAGTGCTGTACCAGAGACACCAGTGTCCACTCCCCTGTAGATGTTATACAGAATAAAGTGCTGTACCAGAGAGACACCAGTGTCCACTCCCCTGTAGATATTATACAGAATAAAGTGCTGTACCAGAGAGACACCAGTGTCCACTCCCCTATAGATGTTATACAGAATAAAGTGCAGTACAAGAGACACCAGTGTCCACTCCCCTGTAGATATTATACAGAATAAAGTGCTGTACCAGAGAGACACCAGTGTCCACTCCCCTGTAGATATTATACAGAATAAAGTGCTGTACCAGAGACACCAGTGTCCACTCCCCTGTAGATGTTATACAGAATAAAGTGCTGTACCAGAGAGACACCAGTGTCCACTCACCTGTAGATATTATACAGAATAAAGTGCTGTACCAGAGAGACACCAGTGTCCACTCCCCTGTAGATATTATACAGAATAAAGTGCTGTACCAGAGAGACACCAGTGTCCACTCCCCTGTAGATGTTATACAGAATAAAGTGCTGTACCAGAGAGACACCAGTGTCCACTCCCCTGTAGATGTTATACAGAATAAAGTGCTGTACCAGAGACACCAGTGTCCACTCCCCTGTAGATATTATACAGAATAAAGTGCTGTACCAGAGAGACACCAGTGTCCACTCCCCTGTAGATATTATACAGAATAAAGTGCAGTACAAGAGACACCAGTGTCCACTCCCCTGTAGATATTATACATAATAAAGTGCTGTACCAGAGAGACACCAGTGTCCACTCCCCTGTAGATGTTATACAGAATAAAGTGCTGTACCAGAGACACCAGTGTCCACTCCCCTGTAGATATTATACAGAATAAAGTGCTGTACCAGAGAGACACCAGTGTCCACTCACCTGTAGATATTATACAGAATAAAGTGCTGTACCTGTCACGATTGGTGTGGTGGCGTTGCTACACGGACATATTTCGGTGATGCACTTCCTTGTTTCACTTCCGTGTTTACGTTTGTCTCACGGCTGTTTGCACTTATAATCAATGGGATATAAGAGGGTCGCGAGCAGTGCACTCGTTACTTCGCATTGTTACATGTCACACGTTATTTTAGAGGTGAGTTTTTGTGTATTTTGAGTGCTATTGTGGTTTGTGGAATGTTTTGTATGTAAGTCGCGATATGCGCACTGTTTATTTCAGTTAAACCAGTTAGCCTTTTTTCCGCCGTTATCGGTTTGTTTTACGTTGGTGTATTAATAAACCTGTTCAAAACGGATACATTGGCTCTGCACATGGCTTCACGCACTACACCTTGGACGGACCGTGACAGAATGCGAAGTCCACAAAGAAGCCAGCGGAGCCAGCAGACGGTGAGTGGATTCCTCGGGGCAAGCTATAGCGCCCCGAAGGATGAAGCTCACCGTCGCACCACGGAGCAGTGGGACTGGGGTAAGCCGGAGACGCCCGAAGAGGAGTATAGGCGCCTCCGTGCTTACTTCGGGTATGAGCCACCGATGCAGCTATCAGGGCCGATTACATCGGGTCCGCGGTCCCTCCCGGAGGAAGGCAAGAGGGCACCCCGAAGGCGTCCCAAGAAGGTTTTGGGGGAGCTAAGGAGGTGTTCCGGGAGGACGCGGAGAGAGCACCCACGGTCCTGGTGCTGCAGGAACGGCCCCCACTGCTCCGGGGCTGCAGACAGGGGGAGGGAAACCCCTGGAGCTACAGCCACTACCCCCGCCGTGGGAAGACCCTTTTCTGCCGCCGACGACAGGGACAGAAAACCCCCGGAGGGGTTGGATGAACAGCCCTCAGCTGTTATTAGGACGTGGTGGAGGACATGGCTGGAGCTACAGCCACAAACCCCGCAGTGGGAAGACCCTTTTCGGCCACCGACGTCAGGGACAGAAAAACCCCCGGAGGGTTGGATGATCAGCCCTCGGCTGTTATTAGGACGTGGTGGAGGACATGGCTGGATTTACAGGAGCCAGCGCCTGAGATGGTCGCCACCACGCTTGCGCCTGAGATGGTCGCCGTCACGCCAGCGCCCACGATGGCTCCCGCCGTCCCGCCAGCGTCCACGATGGCTCCCGCCGTCCCGCCAGCGCCCAAGATGGCTACCGTCGTCCCGCCAGCGCCCAAGATGGCTGCCGCCGTCACGCCAGCGTCCACGATGGCTCCCGCCGTCCCGCCAGCGCTCAAGATGGCTGTTGCCGCTGCACGCCGGCGCTCAAGATGGCTGCCGTCGTCCCGCCGGCGCTCAAGATGGCTGTTGCCGTCACGCCAGCGCCCACGATGGCTCCCGCCGTCACGCCAGCGTCCAAGATGGCTACCGTCGTCCCGCCAGCGCCCAAGATGGCTGCCGCCGTCACGCCAGCGTCCACGATGGCTCCCGCCGTGCCGCCAGCGCTCAAGATGGCTGCCGCCGTCACGCCAGCGTCCACGATGGCTGCCGTCGTCCCGCCGGCGCTCAAGATGGCTGTTGCCGTCACGCCAGCGCCCACGAGGGCTCCCGCCGTCACGCCAGCGCTCAAGATGGCTGTTGCTGTCACGCCAGCGCCCAAGATGGCTACCGTCGTCCCGCCAGCGCTCAAGATGGCTGTTGCCGTCCCGCCAGCGCCCAAGATGGCTGCTGCCGTCACGCCAGCGCTCAAGATGGCTGCCGTCGTCCCGCCGGCGCTCAAGATGGCTGTTGCCGTCACGCCAGCGCCCACGATGGCTCCCGCCGTCACGCCAGCGCCCACGATGGCTCCCGCCGTCACATCGCCGCCCACAATGGCTGCCGCATCGCCGCTCACGATGGCCGCCGCCACGACGCGCTCACGATGGCCGCCGCCCGACTACGCTCACGATGGCCGCCGCCCGACTACGCTCACGATGGGCCGCCACGACTACGCTCACGATGGCCGCCGCCACCCGCCGCTCACGATGGCCGCCGCCACTCACGCTCACGATGGCCGCCGCCACGACTACGCTCACGATGGCCGCCGCCACGACTACGCTCACGATGGCCGCCGCCACGCTCGCTCACGATGGCCGCCGCCACTCGCTCACGATGGCCGCCGCCCGACTACGCTCACGATGGCCGCCGCCACGACTACGCTACGATGGCCGCCGCCACGACTACGCTCACGATGGCCGCCGCCACGACTACGCTCACGATGGCCGCCGCCACGACTACGCTCACGATGGCCGCCGCCACGACTACGCTCACGATGGCCGCCGCCACGACACCGCCACGATGGCCGCCGCCACACTGCGCCCCGATGGCCGCCGCCACGACGGCGCCCACGATGGCCTCCGCCACGACGTCGCCCACGACGGCAGACTCTGAGCCGCACAAGATGGCGGACTCGTACCAGAGAGACACCAGTGTCCACTCACCCTGTAGATATTATACAGAATAAAGTGCTGTACCAGAAGAGACACCAGTGTCCACTCCCCTGTAGATATTATACAGAATAAAGTGCAGTACCAGAGAGACACCAGTGTCCACTCCCTGTAGATATTATACAGAATAAAGTGCTGTACCAGAGAGACACCAGTGTCCACTCCCCTGTAGATGTTATACAGAATAAAGTGTTGTACCAGAGAGACACCAGTGTAGATATTATACAGAATAAAGTGCTGTACCAGAGAGACACCAGTGTCCACTCCCTGTAGATATTATACAGAATAAAGTGCTGTACCAGAGAGACACCCAGTGTCCACTACCAGAGAGACACCAGTGTCCACTCCCTGTAGATATTATACAGAATAAAGTGCTGTACCAGAGAGACACCAGTGTCCACTCCCCTGTAGATATTATACAGAATAAAGTGCTGTACCAGAGACACCAGTGTCCACTCCCTGTAGATATTATACAGAATAAAGTGCTGTACCAGAGAGACACCAGTGTCCACTCCCTGTAGATATTATACAGAATAAAGTGCTGTACCAGAGACACCAGTGTCCACTCCCTGTAGATATTATACAGAATAAAGTGCTGTACCAGAGAGACACCAGTGTCCACTCCCCTGTAGATATTATACAGAATAAAGTGCTGTACCAGAGAGACACCAGTGTCCACTCCCCTGTAGATATTATACAGAATAAAGTGCTGTACCAGAGAGACACCAGTGTCCACTCCCCTGTAGATATTATACAGAATAAAGTGCTGTACCAGAGAGACACCAGTGTCCACTCCCCTGTAGATATTATACAGAATAAAGTGCTGTACCAGAGAGACACCAGTGTCCACTCCCTGTAGATATTATACAGAATAAAGTGCTGTACCAGAGAGACACCAGTGTCCACTCCCTGTAGATATTATACAGAATAAAGTGCTGTACCAGAGAGACACCAGTGTCCACTCCCTGTAGATATTATACAGAATAAAGTGCTGTACCAGAGAGACACCAGTGTCCACTCCCTGTAGATGTTATACAGAATAAAGTGCTGTACCAGAGACACCAGTGTCCACTCACCTGTAGATATTATACAGAATAAAGTGCTGTACCAGAGAGACACCAGTGTCCACTCCCTGTAGATATTATACAGAATAAAGTGCTGTACCAGAGAGACACCAGTGTCCACTCCCTGTAGATATTATACAGAATAAAGTGCTGTACCAGAGAGACACCAGTGTCCACTCCCCTGTAGATATTATACAGAATAAAGTGCTGTACCAGAGACACCAGTGTCCACTCACCTGTAGATATTATACAGAATAAAGTGCTGTACCAGAGAGACACCAGTGTCCACTCCCCTGTAGATATTATACAGAATAAAGTGCTGTACCAGAGAGACACCAGTGTCCACTCCCCTGTAGATATTATACAGAATAAAGTGCTGTACCAGAGAGACACCAGTGTCCACTCCCCTGTAGATATTATACAGAATAAAGTGCTGTACCAGAGAGACACCAGTGTCCACTCACCTGTAGATATTATACAGAATAAAGTGCTGTACCAGAGAGACACCAGTGTCCACTCCCTGTAGATATTATACAGAATAAAGTGCTGTACCAGAGACACCAGTGTCCACTCCCTGTAGATATTATACAGAATAAAGTGCTGTACCAGAGACACCAGTGTCCACTCCCTGTAGATATTATACAGAATAAAGTGCTGTACCAGAGAGACACCAGTGTCCACTCCCTGTAGATATTATACAGAATAAAGTGCTGTACCAGAGAGACACCAGTGTCCACTCCCTGTAGATATTATACAGAATAAAGTGCTGTACCAGAGAGACACCAGTGTCCACTCCCTGTAGATATTATACAGAATAAAGTGCTGTACCAGAGAGACACCAGTGTCCACTCCCCTGTAGATATTATACAGAATAAAGTGCTGTACCAGAGAGACACCAGTGTCCACTCCCTGTAGATATTATACAGAATAAAGTGCTGTACCAGAGAGACACCAGTGTCCACTCCCCTGTAGATATTATACAGAATAAAGTGCTGTACCAGAGAGACACCAGTGTCCCCCTGTAGATATTATACAGAATAAAGTGCTGTACCAGAGAGACACCAGTGTCCACTCCCCTGTAGATATTATACAGAATAAAGTGCTGTACCAGAGAGACACCAGTGTCCACTCCCTGTAGATATTATACAGAATAAAGTGCTGTACCAGAGAGACACCAGTGTCCACTCCCCTGTAGATGTTATACAGAATAAAGTGCTGTACCAGAGAGACACCAGTGTCCACTCCCTGTAGATATTATACAGAATAAAGTGCTGTACCAGAGACACCAGTGTCCACTCCCTGTAGATATTATACAGAATAAAGTGCTGTACCAGAGAGACACCAGTGTCCACTCCCTGATTATACAGAATAAAGTGCTGTACCAGAGAGACACCAGTGTCCACTCCCTGTAGATATTATACAGAATAAAGTGCTGTACCAGAGAGACACCAGTGTCCACTCCCTGTAGATATTATACAGAATAAAGTGCTGTACCAGAGAGACACCAGTGTCCACTCCCTGTAGATATTATACAGAATAAAGTGCTGTACCAGAGAGACACCAGTGTCCACTCCCTGTAGATATTATACAGAATAAAGTGCTGTACCAGAGAGACACCAGTGTCCACTCCCTGTAGATATTATACAGAATAAAGTGCTGTACCAGAGAGACACCAGTGTCCACTCCCCTGTAGATATTATACAGAATAAAGTGCTGTACCAGAGAGACACCAGTGTCCACTCCCTGTAGATATTATACAGAATAAAGTGCTGTACCAGAGAGACACCAGTGTCCACTCCCTGTAGATATTATACAGAATAAAGTGCTGTACCAGAGAGACACCAGTGTCCACTCCCTGTAGATATTATACAGAATAAAGTGCTGTACCAGAGACACCAGTGTCCACTCCCTGTAGATATTATACAGAATAAAGTGCTGTACCAGAGAGACACCAGTGTCCACTCCTGTAGATATTATACCTGTAGATATTATACAGAATAAAGTGCTGTACCAGAGAGACACCAGTGTCCACTCCCTGTAGATATTATACAGAATAAAGTGCTGTACCAGAGAGACACCAGTGTCCACTCCCTGTAGATATTATACAGAATAAAGTGCTGTACCAGAGAGACACCAGTGTCCACTCACCTGTAGATATTATACAGAATAAAGTGCTGTACCAGAGAGACACCAGTGTCCACTCCCCTGTAGATGTTATACAGAATAAAGTGCTGTACCAGAGAGACACCAGTGTCCACTCCCTGTAGATATTATACAGAATAAAGTGCTGTACCAGAGAGACACCAGTGTCCACTCCCTGTAGATATTATACAGAATAAAGTGCTGTACCAGAGACACCAGTGTCCACTCCCTGTAGATATTATACAGAATAAAGTGCTGTACCAGATATTATACAGAATAAAGTACCAGAGAGACACCAGTGTCCACTCCCCTGTAGATATTATACAGAATAAAGTGCTGTACCAGAGAGACACCAGTGTCCACTCCCCTGTAGATATTATACAGAATAAAGTGCTGTACCAGAGAGACACCAGTGTCCACTCCCCTGTAGATATTATACAGAATAAAGTGCTGTACCAGAGAGACACCAGTGTCCACCTCCCTGTAGATGTTATACAGAATAAAGTGCTGTACCAGAGAGACACCAGTGTCCACTCCCCTGTAGATATTATACAGAATAAAGTGCTGTACCAGAGAGACACCAGTGTCCACTCCCTGTAGATATTATACAGAATAAAGTGCTGTACCAGAGACACCAGTGTCCACTCCCCTGTAGATATTATACAGAATAAAGTGCTGTACCAGAGAGACACCAGTGTCCACTCCCCTGTAGATATTATACAGAATAAAGTGCTGTACCAGAGAGACACCAGTGTCCACTCCCCTGTAGATATTATACAGAATAAAGTGCTGTACCAGAGACACCAGTGTCCACTCCCCTGTAGATATTATACAGAATAAAGTGCTGTACCAGAGAGACACCAGTGTCCACTCCCTGTAGAGATTATACAGAATAAAGTGCTGTACCAGAGAGACACCAGTGTCCACTCCCCTGTAGATATTATACAGAATAAAGTGCTGTACCAGAGAGACACCAGTGTCCACTCACCTGTAGATATTATACAGAATAAAGTGCTGTACCAGAGAGACACCAGTGTCCACTCCCTGTAGATATTATACAGAATAAAGTGCTGTACCAGAGACACCAGTGTCCACTCCCTGTAGATATTATACAGAATAAAGTGCTGTACCAGAGAGACACCAGTGTCCACTCCCCTGTAGATATTATACAGAATAAAGTGCTGTACCAGAGAGACACCAGTGTCCACTCCCTGTAGATATTATACAGAATAAAGTGCTGTACCAGAGAGACACCAGTGTCCACTCCCTGTAGATATTATACAGAATAAAGTGCTGTACCAGAGAGACACCAGTGTCCACTCCCTGTAGATATTATACAGAATAAAGTGCTGTACCAGAGAGACACCAGTGTCCACTCCCTGTAGATATTATACAGAATAAAGTGCTGTACCAGAGAGACACCAGTGTCCACTCCCTGTAGATATTATACAGAATAAAGTGCTGTACCAGAGAGACACCAGTGTCCACTCCCCTGTAGATATTATACAGAATAAAGTGCTGTACCAGAGAGACACCAGTGTCCACTCCCTGTAGATATTATACAGAATAAAGTGCTGTACCAGAGAGACACCAGTGTCCACTCCCTGTAGATATTATACAGAATAAAGTGCTGTACCAGAGAGACACCAGTGTCCACTCACCTGTAGATATTATACAGAATAAAGTGCTGTACCAGAGAGACACCAGTGTCCACTCCCTGTAGATATTATACAGAATAAAGTGCTGTACCAGAGAGACACCAGTGTCCACTCCCTGTAGATATTATACAGAATAAAGTGCTGTACCAGAGAGACACCAGTGTCCACTCCCTGTAGATATTATACAGAATAAAGTGCTGTACCAGAGAGACACCAGTGTCCACTCCCCTGTAGATATTATACAGAATAAAGTGCTGTACCAGAGAGACACCAGTGTCCACTCCCCTGTAGATATTATACAGAATAAAGTGCTGTACCAGAGAGACACCAGTGTCCACTCCCTGTAGATATTATACAGAATAAAGTGCTGTACCAGAGAGACACCAGTGTCCACTCCCCTGTAGATATTATACAGAATAAAGTGCTGTACCAGAGAGACACCAGTGTCCACTCCCTGTAGATATTATACAGAATAAAGTGCTGTACCAGAGAGACACCAGTGTCCACTCCCTGTAGATATTATACAGAATAAAGTGCTGTACCAGAGAGACACCAGTGTCCACTCACCTGTAGATATTATACAGAATAAAGTGCTGTACCAGAGAGACACCAGTGTCCACTCCCCTGTAGATATTATACAGAATAAAGTGCTGTACCAGAGACACCAGTGTCCACTCCCCTGTAGATATTATACAGAATAAAGTGCTGTACCAGAGACACCAGTGTCCACTCCCCTGTAGATATTATACAGAATAAAGTGCTGTACCAGAGAGACACCAGTGTCCACTCCCCTGTAGATATTATACAGAATAAAGTGCTGTACCAGAGAGACACCAGTGTCCACTCCCCTGTAGATATTATACAGAATAAAGTGCTGTACCAGAGAGACACCAGTGTCCACTCCCTGTAGATATTATACAGAATAAAGTGCTGTACCAGAGAGACACCAGTGTCCACTCACCTGTAGATA
Source organism: Dallia pectoralis (assembly GCA_029465975.1). Classification (NCBI taxonomy): domain Eukaryota; kingdom Metazoa; phylum Chordata; class Actinopteri; order Esociformes; family Umbridae; genus Dallia; species Dallia pectoralis. Next base: position 13,174,449 of record CM055757.1, read on the forward strand.
TTATACAGAATAAAGTGCTGTACCAGAGAGACACCAGTGTCCACTCCCTGTAGATATTATACAGAATAAAGTGCTGTACCAGAGAGACACCAGTGTCCACTCCCCTGTAGATATTATACAGAATAAAGTGCTGTACCAGAGAGACACCAGTGTCCACTCCCTGTAGATATTATACAGAATAAAGTGCTGTACCAGAGAGACACCAGTGTCCACTCCCTGTAGATATTATACAGAATAAAGTGCTGTACCAGAGAGACACCAGTGTCCACTCACCTGTAGATATTATACAGAATAAAGTGCTGTACCAGAGAGACACCAGTGTCCACTCCCTGTAGATATTATACAGAATAAAGTGCTGTACCAGAGAGACACCAGTGTCCACTCCCTGTAGATATTATACAGAATAAAGTGCTGTACCAGAGAGACACCAGTGTCCACTCCCTGTAGATATTATACAGAATAAAGTGCTGTACCAGAGAGACACCAGTGTCCACTCCCCTGTAGATATTATACAGAATAAAGTGCTGTACCAGAGAGACACCAGTGTCCACTCCCCTGTAGATATTATACAGAATAAAGTGCTGTACCAGAGAGACACCAGTGTCCACTCACCTGTAGATATTATACAGAATAAAGTGCTGTACCAGAGAGACACCAGTGTCCACTCCCTGTAGATATTATACAGAATAAAGTGCTGTACCAGAGACACCAGTGTCCACTCCCTGTAGATATTATACAGAATAAAGTGCTGTACCAGAGAGACACCAGTGTCCACTCCCTGTAGATATTATACAGAATAAAGTGCTGTACCAGAGACACCAGTGTCCACTCCCTGTAGATATTATACAGAATAAAGTGCTGTACCAGAGAGACACCAGTGTCCACTCCCCTGTAGATATTATACAGAATAAAGTGCTGTACCAGAGAGACACCAGTGTCCACTCCCTGTAGATATTATACAGAATAAAGTGCTGTACCAGAGAGACACCAGTGTCCACTCCCTGTAGATATTATACAGAATAAAGTGCTGTACCAGAGAGACACCAGTGTCCACTCCCCTGTAGATATTATACAGAATAAAGTGCTGTACCAGAGAGACACCAGTGTCCACTCCCTGTAGATATTATACAGAATAAAGTGCTGTACCAGAGAGACACCAGTGTCCACTCCCTGTAGATATTATACAGAATAAAGTGCTGTACCAGAGAGACACCAGTGTCCACTCCCTGTAGATATTATACAGAATAAAGTGCTGTACCAGAGAGACACCAGTGTCCACTCCCTGTAGATATTATACAGAATAAAGTGCTGTACCAGAGAGACACCAGTGTCCACTCCCTGTAGATATTATACAGAATAAAGTGCTGTACCAGAGAGACACCAGTGTCCACTCCCTGTAGATATTATACAGAATAAAGTGCTGTACCAGAGAGACACCAGTGTCCACTCACCTGTAGATATTATACAGAATAAAGTGCTGTACCAGAGAGACACCAGTGTCCACTCCCTGTAGATATTATACAGAATAAAGTGCTGTACCAGAGAGACACCAGTGTCCACTCCCTGTAGATATTATACAGAATAAAGTGCTGTACCAGAGAGACACCAGTGTCCACTCCCCTGTAGATATTATACAGAATAAAGTGCTGTACCAGAGAGACACCAGTGTCCACTCCTGTAGATATTATACAGAATAAAGTGCTGTACCAGAGAGACACCAGTGTCCAATTCCCTGTAGATATTATACAGAATAAAGTGCTGTACCAGAGAGACACCAGTGTCCACTCCCTGTAGATATTATACAGAATAAAGTGCTGTACCAGAGAGACACCAGTGTCCACTCCCCTGTAGATATTATACAGAATAAAGTGCTGTACCAGAGAGACACCAGTGTCCACTCCCCTGTAGATATTATACAGAATAAAGTGCTGTACCAGAGAGACACCAGTGTCCACTCCCCTGTAGATATTATACAGAATAAAGTGCTGTACCAGAGAGACACCAGTGTCCACTCCCCTGTAGATATTATACAGAATAAAGTGCTGTACCAGAGAGACACCAGTGTCCACTCCCTGTAGATATTATACAGAATAAAGTGCTGTACCAGAGACACCAGTGTCCACTCCCCTGTAGATATTATACAGAATAAAGTGCTGTACCAGAGAGACACCAGTGTCCACTCACCTGTAGATATTATACAGAATAAAGTGCTGTACCAGAGAGACACCAGTGTCCACTCACCTGTAGATATTATACAGAATAAAGTGCTGTACCAGAGAGACACCAGTGTCCACTCCCCTGTAGATATTATACAGAATAAAGTGCTGTACCAGAGAGACACCAGTGTCCACTCCCTGTAGATATTATACAGAATAAAGTGCTGTACCAGAGAGACACCAGTGTCCACTCCCTGTAGATATTATACAGAATAAAGTGCTGTACCAGAGAGACACCAGTGTCCACTCCCCTGTAGATATTATACAGAATAAAGTGCTGTACAGAGAGACACCAGTGTCCACTCCCTGTAGATATTATACAGAATAAAGTGCTGTACCAGAGAGACACCAGTGTCCACTCCCTGTAGATATTATACAGAATAAAGTGCTGTACCAGAGAGACACCAGTGTCCACTCCCTGTAGATATTATACAGAATAAAGTGCTGTACCAGAGAGACACCAGTGTCCACTCCCCTGTAGATATTATACAGAATAAAGTGCTGTACCAGAGAGACACCAGTGTCCACTCCCCTGTAGATGTTATACAGAATAAAGTGCTGTACCAGAGAGACACCAGTGTCCACTCCCTGTAGATATTATACAGAATAAAGTGCTGTACCAGAGAGACACCAGTGTCCACTCCCCTGTAGATATTATACAGAATAAAGTGCTGTACCAGAGACACCAGTGTCCACTCACCTGTAGATATTATACAGAATAAAGTGCTGTACCAGAGAGACACCAGTGTCCACTCACCTGTAGATATTATACAGAATAAAGTGCTGTACCAGAGAGACACCAGTGTCCACTCCCCTGTAGATGTTATACAGAATAAAGTGCTGTACCAGAGAGACACCAGTGTCCACTCCCTGTAGATATTATACAGAATAAAGTGCTGTACCAGAGAGACACCAGTGTCCACTCACCTGTAGATATTATACAGAATAAAGTGCTGTACCAGAGACACCAGTGTCCACTCCCTGTAGATATTATACAGAATAAAGTGCTGTACCAGAGAGACACCAGTGTCCACTCCCTGTAGATATTATACAGAATAAAGTGCTGTACCAGAGAGACACCAGTGTCCACTCCCTGTAGATATTATACAGAATAAAGTGCTGTACCAGAGACACCAGTGTCCACTCACCTGTAGATATTATACAGAATAAAGTGCTGTACCAGAGAGACACCAGTGTCCACTCCCTGTAGATATTATACAGAATAAAGTGCTGTACCAGAGACACCAGTGTCCACTCCCTGTAGATATTATACAGAATAAAGTGCTGTACCAGAGAGACACCAGTGTCCACTCCCTGTAGATATTATACAGAATAAAGTGCTGTACCAGAGAGACACCAGTGTCCACTCCCTGTAGATATTATACAGAATAAAGTGCTGTACCAGAGAGACACCAGTGTCCACTCCCTGTAGATATTATACAGAATAAAGTGCTGTACCAGAGAGACACCAGTGTCCACTCCCTGTAGATATTATACAGAATAAAGTGCTGTACCAGAGAGACACCAGTGTCCACTCCCTGTAGATATTATACAGAATAAAGTGCTGTACCAGAGAGACACCAGTGTCCACTCCCTGTAGATATTATACAGAATAAAGTGCTGTACCAGAGAGACACCAGTGTCCACTCCCCTGTAGATATTATACAGAATAAAGTGCTGTACCAGAGAGACACCAGTGTCCACTCCCTGTAGATATTATACAGAATAAAGTGCTGTACCAGAGAGACACCAGTGTCCACTCCCTGTAGATATTATACAGAATAAAGTGCTGTACCAGAGAGACACCAGTGTCCACTCCCCTGTAGATGTTATACAGAATAAAGTGCTGTACCAGAGAGACACCAGTGTCCACTCCCTGTAGATATTATACAGAATAAAGTGCTGTACCAGAGAGACACCAGTGTCCACTCCCTGTAGATATTATACAGAATAAAGTGCTGTACCAGAGACACCAGTGTCCACTCCCTGTAGATATTATACAGAATAAAGTGCTGTACCAGAGACACCAGTGTCCACTCCCTGTAGATATTATACAGAATAAAGTGCTGTACCAGAGAGACACCAGTGTCCACTCCCCTGTAGATATTATACAGAATAAAGTGCTGTACCAGAGAGACACCAGTGTCCACTCCCTGTAGATATTATACAGAATAAAGTGCTGTACCAGAGAGACACCAGTGTCCACTCCCTGTAGATATTATACAGAATAAAGTGCTGTACCAGAGAGACACCAGTGTCCACTCCCTGTAGATGTTATACAGAATAAAGTGCTGTACCAGAGAGACACCAGTGTCCACTCCCCTGTAGATATTATACAGAATAAAGTGCTGTACCAGAGAGACACCAGTGTCCACTCCCCTGTAGATATTATACAGAATAAAGTGCTGTACCAGAGACACCAGTGTCCACTCCCCTGTAGATGTTATACAGAATAAAGTGCTGTACCAGAGAGACACCAGTGTCCACTCCCTGTAGATATTATACAGAATAAAGTGCTGTACCAGAGAGACACCAGTGTCCACTCCCTGTAGATATTATACAGAATAAAGTGCTGTACCAGAGAGACACCAGTGTCCACTCACCTGTAGATATTATACAGAATAAAGTGCTGTACCAGAGAGACACCAGTGTCCACTCCCCTGTAGATATTATACAGAATAAAGTGCTGTACCAGAGAGACACCAGTGTCCACTCCCTGTAGATATTATACAGAATAAAGTGCTGTACCAGAGAGACACCAGTGTCCACTCCCTGTAGATATTATACAGAATAAAGTGCTGTACCAGAGACACCAGTGTCCACTCCCCTGTAGATATTATACAGAATAAAGTGCTGTACCAGAGAGACACCAGTGTCCACTCCCTGTAGATATTATACAGAATAAAGTGCTGTACCAGAGAGACACCAGTGTCCACTCCCTGTAGATATTATACAGAATAAAGTGCTGTACCAGAGAGACACCAGTGTCCACTCACCTGTAGATATTATACAGAATAAAGTGCTGTACCAGAGAGACACCAGTGTCCACTCCCTGTAGATATTATACAGAATAAAGTGCTGTACCAGAGAGACACCAGTGTCCACTCCCTGTAGATATTATACAGAATAAAGTGCTGTACCAGAGAGACACCAGTGTCCACTCCCCTGTAGATATTATACAGAATAAAGTGCTGTACCAGAGAGACACCAGTGTCCACTCCCCTGTAGATATTATACAGAATAAAGTGCTGTACCAGAGAGACACCAGTGTCCACTCACCTGTAGATATTATACAGAATAAAGTGCTGTACCAGAGAGACACCAGTGTCCACTCACCTGTAGATATTATACAGAATAAAGTGCTGTACCAGAGAGACACCAGTGTCCACTCCCTGTAGATATTATACAGAATAAAGTGCTGTACCAGAGACACCAGTGTCCACTCCCTGTAGATGTTATACAGAATAAAGTGCTGTACCAGAGAGACACCAGTGTCCACTCCCTGTAGATATTATACAGAATAAAGTGCTGTACCAGAGAGACACCAGTGTCCACTCCCTGTAGATATTATACAGAATAAAGTGCTGTACCAGAGAGACACCAGTGTCCACTCCCTGTAGATATTATACAGAATAAAGTGCTGTACCAGAGAGACACCAGTGTCCACTCCCTGTAGATATTATACAGAATAAAGTGCTGTACCAGAGAGACACCAGTGTCCACTCCCTGTAGATATTATACAGAATAAAGTGCTGTACCAGAGAGACACCAGTGTCCACTCCCCTGTAGATATTATACAGAATAAAGTGCTGTACCAGAGAGACACCAGTGTCCACTCACCTGTAGATATTATACAGAATAAAGTGCTGTACCAGAGAGACACCAGTGTCCACTCCCTGTAGATATTATACAGAATAAAGTGCTGTACCAGAGAGACACCAGTGTCCACTCCCTGTAGATATTATACAGAATAAAGTGCTGTACCAGAGAGACACCAGTGTCCACTCCCCTGTAGATGTTATACAGAATAAAGTGCTGTACCAGAGAGACACCAGTGTCCACTCCCCTGTAGATATTATACAGAATAAAGTGCTGTACCAGAGAGACACCAGTGTCCACTCCCCTGTAGATATTATACAGAATAAAGTGCTGTACCAGAGAGACACCAGGTCCGCCATCTTGTGCGGCTCAGAGTCTGCCGTCGTGCGGCGTCGTGGCGGAGGCCATCGTGGGCGCCGTCGTGGCGGCGGCCATCGGGGCGCAGTCGTGGCGGCGGCCATCGTGGCGTAGTCGTGGCGGCGGCCATCGTGAGCGTAGCGTGGCGGCGGCCATCGTGAGCGTAGTCGTGGCGGCGGCCATCGTGAGCGTAGTCGGGCGGCGGCCATCGTGAGCGTAGTCGTGGCGGCGGCCATCGTGGCGTAGTCGTGGCGGCCATCGTGAGCGCGTCGTGGCGGCGGCCATCGTGAGCGTAGTCGTGGCGGCGGCCATCGTGAGCGTCGTGGCGGCGGCCATCGTGAGCGCCGCCGTGGCGGCGGCCATCGTGAGCGTCGTCGTGGCGCGGCCTTCGTGGTCGGCGTGCGGCAGCCATTGTGGGCGGCGATGCGGCAGCCATTGTGGGCGCGATGCGGCAGCCATTGTGGGCGGCGTGCGGCAGCCATTGTGGGCGGCCATGCGGCAGCCATTGTGGGCGGCGATGCGGCAGCCATTGTGGGCGGCGTGCGGCAGCCATTGTGGGCGGCGATGCGGCAGCCATTGTGGGCGGCGATCGGCAGCCATTGTGGGCGGCGATGCGGCAGCCATTGTGGGCGGCGATGCGGCAGCCATTGTGGGCGGCGTCGGCAGCCATTGTGGGCGGCGATGCGGCAGCCATTGTGGACACTGGCGTGACGGTGGCAGCCATCTTGGGCGCTGGCGTGACAGCCACAGCCATCTTGAGCGCTGGCGTGACGGCAACAGCCATCTTGAGCGCTGGCGGGACGGCGGGAGCCATCGTGGACGCTGGCGTGACGGCGGCAGCCATCTTGGGCGCTGGCGGGACGACGGGAGCCATCTTGGGCGCTGGCGGAACGGCGGGAGCCATCGTGGGCGCTGGCGTGACGGCAGCAGCCATCTTGGGCGCTGGCGGAACGACGGTAGCCATCTTGGACGCTGGCGTGACGGCGGGAGCCATCGTGGGCGCTGGCGTGACGGCAACAGCCATCTTGAGCGCCGGCGGGACGACGGCAGCCATCTTGAGCGCTGGCGTGACAGCAACAGCCATCTTGAGCGCTGGCGTGACGGCGGGAGCCATCGTGGACGCTGGCGAGACGGCGGCAGCCATCTTGGGCGCTGGCGGGACGGCGACAGCCATCTTGGGCGCTGGCGGGACGGAAACAGCCATCTTGAGCGCTGGCGTGACGGCGGGAGCCATCGTGGACGCTGGCGAGACGGCGGCAGCCATCTTGGGCGCAGGCGTGGTGGCGACCATCTCAGGCGCTGGCTCTTGGAAATCCAGCCATGTCCTCCACCACGTCCTAATAACAGCCGAGGGCTGATCATCCAACCCCTCCGGGGGTTTTTCTGTCCCTGACGTCGGTGGCCGAAAAGGGTCTTCCCACTGCGGGGTTTGTGGCTGTAGCTCCAGCCATGTCCTCCACCACGTCCTAATAACAGCTGAGGGCTGTTCATCCAACCCTTCCGGGGGTTTTTCTGTCCCTGTCGTCGGCGGCAGAAAAGGGTCTTCCCACGGCGGGGGTAATGGCTGTAGCTCCAGGGGTTTCCCTCCCCTGTCTGCAGCCCCGGAGCAGTGGGGGTCGTTCCTGCAGCACCAGGACCGTGGGTGCTCTCTCCGCGGTCCTCCCGGAACACCTCCTTAGCTCCCCCAAAAACCTTCTTGGGACGCCTTCGGGTGCCCTCTTGCCTTCCTCGGGGAGGGACCGCGGACCCGATGTAATCGGCCCTGATAGCTGCATCGGTGGCTCATACCCGAAGTAAGCACGGAGGCGCCTATACTCCTCTTCGGGCGTCTCCGGCTTACCCCAGTCCCACTGCTCCGTGGTGCGACGGTGAGCTTCATCCTTCGGGGCGCTATAGCTTGCCCCCCCGAGGAATCCACTCACCGTCTGCTGGCTCCGCTGGCTTCTTTGTGGGCTTCGCATTCTGTCACGGTCCGTTGGGTGTAGTGCGTGGTGAAGCCAGGTGCAGAGCCAATGTATCCGTTTGGGTCAGGTTTATTTAAAGGACAAACTCAAAACAAACCGTAAACGGCGACAAAACACGTACTAGTTGATATGAAATAAAAGGTGCGCATATAGCGTCTTACACAAAAACCCATATAATGACAACAGTAGTATAACACACTCACCTCTAAAATAACGTGTGACATGTAACAATGCGAAGCAACGAGTGCACTGCTCGCGACCCTCTTATAGCCCATTGATTATAAGTGCAAACAGCCGTGAGACAAACATAAACACGGAAGTGAAACAAGGAAGTGCATCACCGAAATATGTCCGTGTAGCAACGCCACCACACCAATCGTGACACCAGTGTCCACTCCCCTGTAGATGTTATACAGAATAAAGTGCTGTACCAGAGACACCAGTGTCCACTCCCCTGTAGATGTTATACAGAATAAAGTGCTGTACCAGAGAGACACCAGTGTCCACTCCCCTGTAGATATTATACAGAATAAAGTGCTGTACCAGAGAGACACCAGTGTCCACTCCCCTGTAGATATTATACAGAATAAAGTGCAGTACAAGAGACACCAGTGTCCACTCCCTGTAGATATTATACAGAATAAAGTGCTGTACCAGAGAGACACCAGTGTCCACTCCCCTGTAGATATTATACAGAATAAAGTGCTGTACCAGAGACACCAGTGTCCACTCACCTGTAGATATTATACAGAATAAAGTGCTGTACCAGAGACACCAGTGTCCACTCCCCTGTAGATATTATACAGAATAAAGTGCTGTACCAGAGAGACACCAGTGTCCACTCCTGTAGATATTATACAGAATAAAGTGCTGTACCAGAGAGACACCAGTGT
>CM055758.1:0-47500 GCA_029465975.1 Dallia pectoralis
TTGTCAGGAGGAACACCTGTTCTCATCGATATCAGAGCGCGCTGCCTCCTCCCCCCCACCCCTTCCAGAATGTTCCTCCTATTTAGCCAATCAACAACCAGAAAACGCAGCTTGTCTATCTTTCTGTTGAATAGATGCAGGCATGATCGTATACTTTTAGCTCTACTGACCAGAGTTTTACTCACACAGTTTAAATAAATACATCATGAGAATCCTAAGAACCAGGCCGACATTTTGATGTCAAGCACACCATAGTCAAGCACACATAATAATAATATATATGTGAGATTACAATATGTGTCCTTGACCATAGTCAAGCACACATAATAATAATAAGAATACTAACAATAACAATAGATTTCCTCCTGACGGAGGAACCCTAAATACTAGAGATTACAATAGGTTTCCTCCTGACGGAGGAACCCATAATAATAATATATATGTGAGATTACAATATGTGTCCTTGACGGAGGAACCCTAAATAATAAGATATAGTGAGATTACAATAGGTCCTCCTGACGGAGGAACCCTAAATACTAGCAATAACAATAGGTTTCCTCCTGACGGAGGAACACTAAGAATACTAACAATAACAATAGGTTTCCTCCTGACGGAGGAACCCTAAAAATGTGGCTCGTAGCCTCTGACTGGTTGGCCATCACTATCCTATTGCATTTGATTTTTGGACTGTAATTATGTAGTTATTTGGTAAAATCGGCATTTCCGCTAGGAAAGTGCTATTTTCACGAAACCAAAGCATTCGTGTTACGTGTGAAAAGACCTTTCCAATGATACCAGGTTAGGGTTAGGTAGCACGCAGCATCTCTGTGCAGCGCAATTTAGACATTGACCCACCCAGCCCGTTGTTAACCAATGGGTAACCCTATCCACTAGCCCACCCAGCTCGTTTTCATCCTATCGGTATGAATATGGAAATGAGGGTCATGCTAATGACTGTCCTCGTCATATTTAGCCCTATACCTAATCCTAACCCTAACCCTACCTAGAGCAAGTTTAACCCTAAACCTTAACCCTTTATGGGAATGGGTCGAAAAAGAACAACAATGACATTTCGGACATCCAGACGTTGTTCCGGCTACGAGGGTCCGATTTAGGGTGCACACGTTTCTACGGGTTTAGGGTGAAATTGCCTTTCGATCAACAGTCCTCGTCATATTTAGCCCTATACCTAATCCTAACCCTAACCCGTAACCGTTGGTCCCCCACCTCATCCTAACCCTAACACATCCAGTGTTTTAAATTGGTTCCCTACCTCATCCTTACCCTAACACATCCAGTGTTTTAAATTGGTTCCCTACCTCATCCTAACCCGAAGCATCCAATCTGGGGTGTCATCAAATTACAGAACATTCAGAGAGGGTCTATCTTAATTGGACCTGAGACACCTTGGGGGTCCCGATTGGCATCTGTAAGACCCTATAGGGTCAGATCATCTTCTAATGGTCAACTGGTGGTATTACATCAAGGTCCAAATAGAACAAAAAAGTATCCCAATTTGAATCTGAATTAGAACAAACTTGGGGTGCACGTCTAAATTCAGATGTTTCCATTCACCAGGTTCAAATTCAGATCTGTTCCCATTGACCAGGTTCAAATTCAGATGTTCCCATTGACAAGGTTCAAATTCAGATGTTTCCATTGACAAGGTTCAAATTCAGATCTGTTTCCATTGACAAGGTTCAAATTCAGATCTGTTTCCATTGACCAGGTTCAAATTCAGATCTGTTTCCATTGACCAGGTTCAAATTCAGATCTGTTTCCATTGACCAGGTTCAAATTCAGATCTGTTTCCATTGACCAGGTTCAAATTCAGATCTGTTTCCATTGACCAGGTTCAAATTCAGATCTGTTTCTATTGACCAGGTTCAAATCCAGATCAGTTTCCATTGACCAGGTTCAAATTCAGATCTGTTTCCAATGACCAGGTTCAAATTCAGATGTTTCCATTGACCAGGTTCAAATTCAGGTCTGTTTCCATTGACCAGGTTCAAATTCGTTCTGCTTTCTTTTTGGTCTTGAAATACATACTTCAACCCAAAACCTTAACTGAAATCACAAATTAGTAGGGGTGGTCAAAGCTTTTTGCAAGCTGTTGGAATTGACACTCATTAGGTGATTTGTGGATTAATTGACAGACACTCAAGTCAGTGGTAAATAAGTGTTTATTAGAAATTGTAAAGACCATTCAGATCTCAGGTGGTCCTCTAATGATGTCTCCAGACCCCAAAAATGCCCTTAAAGAGGAAAACTATTTTATAACACGCCTGGACATACATACACCTGAATACCTTATTGGCTTAACGATTGAGGAATTGGATAGCATCGTGACAGGGGAATAATACGACTCACAGAAAAAAAAGACAGTACAATACTCCAGAACAACCCATAATCTCACACACTAAAATACAAGATTACTTGTGTCAAATAGCAATAAAATATGAATGGGAGTTCCTCCTTCACAATCAAAAAACAACTGATAGTATTAATGCAAAAACACAGTCATTCAACACATACAGTGATCCAACCCCATTTGAGAATAGGTCTTATCATGTACAGTTACACATTTAGAAAAAAGAATGAATTAATCTCATTAATAAGTTAAATGCTATAAATATCTCTCTATTATTGTAATGACATAACAATATATGTTTTACATGGTAGAGGAGTCCTGATGATGTTCTCACATATAAATCAGAATTCAACAGTGCCGCTTTTTTTTGACGGAGAGCATGTTCATTCCTGATCAATCTGTAAATGCTCTCAGAAAAAAAAAATCCCAGAATAACTTTACTTAATTTCCTTGTGTCTTTTTGTCTGATTATGTCAAACACAACATCCTTAAGATGCTTTATTGGACAGGATAATACAAGAAAATGTACGTTGAAACAGCAGTGGACTGTTTTGGAATCCATGCTGCAGCAGTCAGAAGCAGTATCTTAGAATTCTGGACTACCTTGGCCCACAAAACACAGTCACATATTAAAAACAAAGAGTACATATAGTATACAGTCAATATTGGATACCATCAAATTAATTCAGACCTGAGTTTGACATATGTCAATGGAACTTTGTTAAATGGGCTTGTACTTTTCTTGTTAGGGTTAGGGTATATTTATCTTAAATTAATACATGGGGAAAGTTATTTCCAGTGAGTTTTGTGTTTGGGTTGGAGATCAACAAAATGGAGCTGTGGCAGAGTTGTATTTAAAAAGACACAGTAATTCTGACCTTGAATTAAATCCCTCAACCTTTTCCCTGACAAAGGTAATTATAAGACAAATCCACCTGTCGCTTTCAAGTTGAACAACACATACTTTCTTTTTTCACTACAAAATAACACCGTTCGCCATGCATTGTATTTGATAAGATATATTGAGACAAGATGCATGATTAATAGCTTTTGTTAAGGGGATCGTAAATATAAATTGTTTTATGTATATTTTACCTGTAGTTCACTGGAAAATAAAGTACTTATTTTTCCCAGCATATCTACAGAACTCTAACCATAACCCTAACCTTTACAGAAGGTGACCAGAATCCTATATTTACTTTTAATTACATGTACGATAACTTAAATTGGCTTCCTACTGCCCTTGGCTGTGCAATTATTACTGAGTATTGTTGGGGGTTGTATGGGGGTTGTGCCAAGGAGGTCATAGGTCATTTAAATAGTTTGGCTACTACCATTTAACCTTATGGGAACTTGATGGGACATAGGGTTAGGGTTTGGGTTACCGCTTTGCAGTAAATTATAGATCCAGATTGGTTCAAGTTGATTCATCAATTTGCCTCTGTGTAACTTTGTAGTATTTTACTTTTTTTCAAACATTCACTTAAACTGTTTTGCTGCAATCTCAAATAAAGTGATTTTTAATAATATTATCGTTGACTTCAAAAACATTTTGCAGGTTGTTCTATAATGAACTATGTGTGAGAAAATATTGAGTCGAGAGGGAGTAGGGTGTTACAAGATTGATTCATTGTTAAAAAGGCTTTTTGTGTGAAATTTTGTCTGAACAACAGTGTGGTATGGTAATAGATAATATAATTATCTGGAAGGTAAGATCATCAGGGGGTTAGGGTAAGAAGCACCCCGAAAAATGTTCTGTCAACATTGCTTGATCTTATCATTTATAGACATATATTTCAGGATGATTCACCTCTTCTAATGCTATAAAACTATGACCACTCACAGGTTATGTAAATAACATTAATCATCTCCCGATAAGGCCACATATCAAGGACTTGGTAGAGTAGATGGCCGGCAAACAATCAGATTTTCTAGATAACTTTTGGATTCAGGAGAAATGGGCAGAAGTAAAAGGTTAGCGTTAGGGCAGTTTAAGGTAGGGTTAACCCTAACCCATCATCTAGATGGGCAGAAGTAAAGCCCTAGTGATTTTGACAAAAAATGTGTCATGGCCAAATGAATAGGTCAGAGCATTTTAGAAATATAAAGGCTTGTGGGATGCTGCTGTTCAGCGGAGGTGACTACCTGTTAAGAGTGGCCAGAGAAGGGACAAACCACAAACTGGCAACAGCTGTTGGGTTAGGGTTAACCCTAACCTTAACTCTAAAATTAACCCTAACCCATCTCATCTGGACCCTAACCCATCTCATCTGGGTTAACCCTAACCTTAACCCATCTCATCTGGGTTAACCCTAACCCATCTCATCTGGTTTAACCCTAACCCATCTCATCTGGGTTAACCTTAACCCTAACCCATCTCATCTGGACCAAACTGACAAAAGATCTACTGTGGCACAAGTCATGTCATGGTTAGTTTTATGAGTGGATTGTGTCACAACACTGATTGCATTGAACACACTGTGAATGGAACTCTCACAATGAGTGTCCACAATCAAAAGATGTGGCAGTGGTTAGGGTTAGGGTTCACCAGGATATTACATTCTGCCACAAAGCAAAACATTTTTCAGAATGGTATAAGGAACACAACAATGAGTTCAAAGTGTTGACTTGGCCTCCAAATTCCCAAGATCTCAATCCAATCGAGCATCAGTGGGATGTGCTGGACCCAAAAGTCCAATTCACAGCAACTTACTGGACTTGAGCATCTGCTGCCAATGTCTTGGTGCCAGATACCAGAAGAGACCTTAAGGGATCTTGAACAGTACATGGTGGCATGCGAAGGACCAACAAAAATTAGGCATGTGGTCATCAGTGAGAAGAATCAGGTGATGGTAAACCAATAAAATAAGTACAAGAGCAAAAACCTGCAGACACTTGAGCCTCTTTGGAATTCGTTTGACACTTGTTAGTTAAGCAACAGACTATTACCAGGGTGTTACCATGCTATTACCAGGGTTTATTGTGAACTAACAGGACACAGTATTAAACTAACATGTTAACTTTGTGAACTAACAGGATAAGGTAGAAGACTATAAGAAAAGTGGGCTAGCATAGTAAAGTTGTGGACTAACAGGGCATTGATATATAGTGGTTCTCTACTAGTTTGTCCACAAGACCAAAATTTAAACACATTGTCTCATTTGTGTTCTAATGCTTATACCTGGTTTAAATGTTAGGGATTGGGTTATACCTGGTTTGAGGTTTTTATAGACTAATTTGGCAACAAAGTGGACTAACAGGACAGTTGAATAAACCTATAGGAAAACATTTTGGACAAAAGGTTAATAGATAGGTATACCGACAGGGCAGTGTTGTAGACTGACAGGGCAGTGTTGTAGACAGGACAGTGTTGTAGACCGACAGGACAGTGTTGTAGACCGACAGGACAGTGTTGTAGACCGACAGGAAAGTGTTGTAGAACGACAGGGCAGTGTTGTAGACAACAGGGCAGTGTTGTAGACGACAGGGCAGTGTTGTAGAACAACAGGGCAGTGTTGTAGAATGATAGGGCAGTGTTGTAGACTGATAGGGCAGTGTTGTAGACTGATAGGGCAGTGTTGTAGACTGATAGGGCAGTGTTGTAGAATGATAGGGCAGTGTTGTAGACTGATAGGGCAGTGTTGTAGACTGATAGGGCAGTGTTGTAGACAACAGGGCAGTGTTGTAGAACAACAGGACAGTGTTGTAGACCGACAGAACAGTGTTGTAGACCGACAGGGCAGTGTTGTAGAACGACAGGGCAGTGTTGTAGACAACAGGGCAGTGTTGTAGACGACAGGGCAGTGTTGTAGACGACAGGGCAGTGTTGTAGAACAACAGGGCAGTGTTGTAGAATGATAGGGCAGTGTTGTAGACAACAGGGCAGTGTTGTAGACTGATAGGGCAGTGTTGTAGACAACAGGGCAGTGTTGTAGAACAACAGGACAGTGTTGTAGACCGACAGGACAGTGTTGTAGACCGACAGGGCAGTGTTGTAGACGACAGGGCAGTGTTGTAGAACAACAGGGCAGTGTTTTAGACTGATAGGGCAGTGTTGTAGAACAACAGGGCAGTGTTGTAGAACAACAGGGCAGTGTTTTAGACTGATAGGGCAGTGTTGTAGACAACAGGGCAGTGTTGTAGAACAACAGGGCAGTGTTGTAGACTGATAGGGCAGTGTTGTAGACAACAGGGCAGTGTTGTAGACTGATAGGGCAGTGTTGTAGACAACAGGGCAGTGTTGTAGACTGATAGGGCAGTGTTGTAGAGGGTCTGTGCACTAACAAAGCAATGCAGCATACTAATATATACAACTAATAGGGTAACAAAATATTTTAGACCTGCATGGAGATTAAAAAGTGTGATGCATCAGATGTATATTACCCTGTAAAACAAGCTGTGTATAAACTATATAAATCAGAGGAAACTGTGGTAAAATAACAGGGTACAAATACTTTTCCCTGTAAAACAAGCTGTGCAGTAAATTATATAAACTACAGGAAAATGTGTGCCAATAACATTTGTTAGTACGAATTCCAATTTAGTTTGATATAGTCTCACACTACCCAAATTCCAACTAACTCTGTAAATAAAAAAAACTAATACTGTAAATAAAAGTCATCTGATTGAAAATGTCTTTCACTGATCGAGACGATATTTGGGGCAAAAATAGAAATACAATCCACTTGACAATAAATCTCCCAGGTCCATGTCCTAAGGTAACCCTAACCCTAACCCTAAGCCCCGGGTTAGTAACCCTAACCCTAAGCCTCCGGTTAGTAACCCTAACCCTAAGCCCCGGGTTTGTAACCCTAAGCCCCGGGTTTGTAACCCTAACCCTAAGCCCCGGGTTTGTAACCCTAACCCTAAGCCCCGGGTTTGTAACCCTAACCCTAAGCCCCGGGTTTGTAACCCTAACCCTAAGCCCCGGGTTTGTAACCCTAACCCTAAGCCCCGGGTTTGTAACCCTAACCCTAAGCCCCGGGTTTGTAACCCTAACCCTAAGCCCCGGGTTTGTAACCCTAACCCTAAGCCCCGGGTTAGTAATCCTAACCCTAAGCCCCGGGTTTGTAACCCTAACCCTAACCCTAAGCCCAGGGTTAGTAACCCTAACCCTAACCCTAACCCCGGGTTAGTAACCCTAACCCTGATGCATGTACATATATTTGTATATATTCGTTATATTGAATTCTTATTAACATTTGATTGTAGGCTGTCAAGTACTAATGATTAGACATTTTGCGCAACACATTGTGCACTTCCATGTATTGTTTTTCAATATATATATTAGTGTGACATGGCACTAACTTTGTGGAAATCCCCTTAAATAAATGTATAATTTATTTATCCAAATATGTTTGAACATGTATTGTTTTCAAACAATGTTTAGATGTTCTCTTTTCTCTTCTACTATTTTCTCTTAGTTTTTGAACATTTAAGAGATGTTCACTCATATCTTCTGCTATCTTTCCTAAAAGAAAATGTAATTAAAAATCAAGCTAGCCAGTGATGACAATGTTGTTAATTGCCCTACCGATCCAATAATACATTACAAATTTGACCCACAGCAGAATGCTTTCTTGGGTCACATTCTATACCACCGCACCAGAATGCATTTGTTTGATGTCTTAAATCCCATCATCTTAGCAGATCAGAGGGTTGTAATTTGGTGCACAACATTGTTTGATTGATCCTCCAGGTTTAGATACAACTGGAACTAACAAGGCAGATGTGAATACAACCTTAAAGTATTAGATGTACAAGGGTTATGTATTTGTTATGATACATCAAACTATCTAAATACTTTTGGTTTCAATATATCCAATTACAGAACCCTTTAATGTAGATACAAAGTTAATATAATTATTGGAAAATAGTTTAGATTATATAGATGGAGGAGGTATTTTCTTGTATATTAATGAAAAATTCATACAAAATTCTCAACTCCATGGGATTCTGTCTTTGGAAAATAGATATCTTAAAATAATACAGCCAATGGTGTAGACAGGAGATTGCCAGTGATTGGTGACAGTATACAACCATTGGTGTTGCTAGATACCTCCCCATAAGGGTAAGAGGTCAAGGATCAGTTGTCAAGTAATTGGCGCAGTGCTCGCTCAATGTTCATCCGGTGTCCAACTCGTGTTACGCCCAATTCAGAGAAGTCATCCTTAGTAAGAGCAGGAAGATGTGAGCCCTCGATCTCGTGCTCCTGGAAGCGGGCGCGATGCTCTGCCAGACCAACACTCTCTAGCCAGTCTCCCACATCATACTTACTCCAGAGGGCTAAAGGGCGCTGGCGCCAAGGACGCAGTGCAAGAAGAGGGGATCCCAGAACAGGAGAGGGACAGGGGGAGGCGTGGGGGGAAGGTGAAGGAGAACGGGATCGTGTTCGAGCACTGGCACTCCGCATTACGAAGCGGACTTCTTTGGGCTCTGAAGGCAGGCTGAGGCTAGACGACTTTAGAATGGTGTGGTGGTGGTGATGAGAAGCACTAAACCCAAAGCTCCGACCAGGACTAACCTCTGACCGCTCTGGGGAGGGTGAGGGGATAGGGGCAGTAGAGGGGGAGGGGCTGGGACTGCGACGAGGCGTAATTGGGTAGCGGCATCCTGGCCTGACAGTGTAGGTAGTGCCACCAAAACCCCTTTGGGAGATAGTGTGGACATCTCCTAGGCTACTGAATAACCTGAGAGAATGGAAGAAAGAGGTGAGGGAGAGAGAGATGGATCAAGAGCAGTAGATATAATGGAGAAATGGAGATAGAGGACGAGAAGAACGGAGAAATCATTATGGAAACATTTGGATTAGCAGGAGATCAATTGTCTCGACTTATAGATGAAAGCCTACGCTCAGAGCAAATGTAAACAAAGTGACCAGTGGAAGCATTTTAGAATCAGCCTTTTTGTTTCTTCTCTATTCCACCATTACAAATTAAGGCACTAGTCAAATTAGACAGTTATCTTTGTAATGAGTTATTTTAGCCATGTAGTTATTATTAGAGACCTTGTCTCAGTTTGTCTCCCTGGATAAACAAACAGTTAACTCTTAATGTTGCAAATTATAGATGGAACATTATCACGGGGAAAGTGCAGAAACCGTTTGGATTGGTATGAGAAGGACTAAAGCATAGGGTTAAACATTGGCAATGGGGGTTTAATCTGTTTTAAAGTCCAGTGTAGGTTTAAGGTCTATTGCAGAGTTACATTCTAGTGTAGGGTTAAATCTGGGGTCCAGTTTGGTTAATGTCGGGTGTATGTTTAGGGTTAGGTTAGGGGGAGGGTTAATTCATGCTAGGCAACAACATGGAGACGATGCGGCGGTTGTTTACCCAGAAAGCTAAAAACCTACGATTTACTCTCTCCATTGTCTTGGTGACATCTGCAAGAACACAAAGAAATATATTTGGCATTATGTACTATTTCCTAGAACAGGGGTATGTATCTGTCACTGCAGACCAGTGCAGAACCAGTCACACTGATCCTACCTCCATGTATCAACCACTGGCACCAGATAACTATTATTACAGTATTTAAGTATTTAAGGTCTGCATACTGTCCATAAGCACTTCATTATGTATATTCTGTATATTCACTACTGGTACCCACTACTGGCACTAGATCACTTTAATTACAATATTTTTAATATCTACAGTTTGCATAATGTCCATATTCTCACTTCATTATGTATATTTTGTAGCGATGTATATTCTGTATATTGTTGTAATTCCGTTTTCATGACAATAAAACTTTGAATCTTGATATTTTATTAGGTTGTAATTTACAACGGCACAGCGTAGACGTACCCAGATTTTTACAGTTTTTTACACTTCTTTATATCTTCCCTTTCAGTTAATTTCTTTTAATTAGCCAAAAAAGTTCCATAATATTTGAATCACTGGTGACATGCTGCGTCCCACCGTACTGCAAATCCTCCACCAGTATTCCAGTACCAAAGAAGTGTAGACCCAGTATTAGACCCAGTATTAGAACCTGTGTAGACCCAGTATTAGACCCAGTATTAGACCCAGTATTAGACCCAGTATTAGACCCTGTGTAGACCCAGTATTATACCCAGTATTAGACCCAGTATTAGACCCTGTGTAGACCCAGTATTAGACCCAGTATTAGACCCAGTATTAGACCCAGTATTAGAACCTGTGTAGACCCAGTATTAGACCCAGTATTAGACCCAGTATTAGACCCTGTGTAGACCCAGTATTAGACCCAGTATTAGACCCAGTATTAGACCCAGTATTAGACCCAGAACCTGTAGACCCAGTATTAGACCCAGTATTAGACCCAGTATTAGACCCAGTATTAGACCCTGTGTAGACCCAGTATTATACCCAGTATTAGACCCAGTATTAGACCCTGTGTAGACCCAGTATTAGACCCAGTATTAGACCCAGTATTAGACCCAGTATTAGAACCTGTGTAGACCCAGTATTAGACCCAGTATTAGACCCAGTATTAGACCCTGTGTAGACCCAGTATTAGACCCAGTATTAGAACCTGTGTAGACCCAGTATTATACCCAGTATTAGACCCAGTATTAGACCCTGTGTAGACCCAGTATTAGACCCAGTATTAGACCCAGTATTAGACCCAGTATTAGAAGTAGACCCAGTATTAGACCCAGTATTAGACCCAGTATTAGACCTGTGTAGACCCAGTATTAGACCCAGTATTAGACCCAGTATTAGACCCTGTGTAGACCCAGTATTAGACCCTGTATTAGAACCTGTGTAGACCCAGTATTAGACCCAGTATTAGACCCTGTGTAGACCCAGTATTAGACCCTGTATTAGAACCTGTGTAGACCCAGTATTAGACCCAGTATTAGACCCTGTGTAGACCCAGTATTAGACCCAGTATTAGACCCAGTATTAGACCCTGTGTAGACCCAGTATTAGACCCTGTATTAGAACCTGTGTAGACCCAGTATTAGACCCAGTATTAGACCCTGTGTAGACCCAGTATTAGACCCAGTATTAGACCCAGTATTAGACCCAGTATTAGACCCAGTATTAGACCCAGTATTAGACCATGTGTAGACCCAGTATTAGACCCAGTATTAGAACCTGTGTAGACCCAGTATTAGACCCAGTATTAGACCCAGTATTAGACCCAGTATTAGACCCAGTATTAGACCCTGTGTAGACCCAGTATTAGACCCAGTATTAGACCCAGTATTAGACCCAGTAATAGACCCTGTATTAGACCCTGTGTAGACCCAGTATTAGACCCAGTATTAGACACAGTATTAGACCCAGTTTTAGACCCAGTATTAGACCCAGTATTAGACCCAGTATTAGACCCTGTGTAGACCCAGTAATAGACCCTGTATTAGACCCAGTATTAGACCCTGTGTAGACCCAGTATTAGACCCTGTATTAGACCCAGTAATAGACCCTGTATTAGACCCTGTGTAGACCCAGTAATAGACCCTTTATTAGACCCTGTGTAGACCCAGTATTAGACCCAGTATTAAACCCAGTTTTAGACCCAGTTTTAAACCCAGTATTAGACCCAGTATTAGACACAGTATTAGACCCAGTATTAAACCCAGTTTTAGACCCAGTTTTAAACCCAGTATTAGACCGAGTATTAGACCCAGTATTAGACCCAGTATTAAACCCAGTATTAGACCCTGTGTAGACCCAGTATTAGACCCAGTATTAGGCCCATTATTAAACCCAGTTTTAGACCCAGTTTTAAACCCAGTATTAGACCCAGTATTAGACCCAGTATCAGACCCTGTGTAGACCCAGTATCAGACCCTGTGCAGACCCAGTATTAGACCCAGTATTAGACCTAGTATTAAACCCTTTGTAGACCCAGTATTAGACCCAGTATTAGACCCAGTATCAGACCCTGTGCAGACCCAGTATTAGACCCAGTATTAGACCCAGTATCAGACCCTGTGTAGACCCAGTATCAGACCCTGTGCAGACCCAGTATTAGACCCAGTACTAGACCCAGTATCAGACCCTGTGCAGACCCAGTATTAGACCCAGTACTAGACCCAGTATCAGACCCTGTGCAGACCCAGTATTAGACCCTGTGCAGACCCAGTATTAGGCCCCATCCTAATACTCCCCCTTCCCCTTAGCCCTACCCCTTAGTTTACCCCTACCCCTTGCCCTCGAAACCGAGTGGTAAGGGCTACGTTCCCCAAGGAATTGGGACACCACTCTGTTTTGGCTACGTCATCATACATCGTCGCTAGCTGGCTGCTACGTCACCAGAGGCGACACAAATGTTGATCTCAAACTTCCGAGATGCAGTCTGGAAAAGTGTGTACGTTGTCGATTGCGTGGATTTTAGTTATGTTTTTGCGATTGTCTGCAACAAATCGCAGAAATCAAGCGAGAAGAGGTCCACGACGCCTACGAATGCTGGTAGTTTAACTTATGGTATGTATCGATTGGTTGCAAACAACATTATCGTATTGTATTTAAAGTTCACGGAACTAACCAACAAGGTAGCAAACATTTTTCCCAACTCAGCCATTAATGGTGTAAAATTGTTTTATTTTCCAGACTGGTGGTCCAACAAGATACTGTGCCATAAACCCCAACACGTCTATACTGCGCATATGGTTCGATGTATGTAGGAGTTATATGTTTGGTGGCGGTGCATATGGATGCAGATGTTCTTCTGCGTACTATTGTTTTTAATGTTTTTGTAAAGCACACGTGCTATATAAATAAACCTGATTGCTTACTACTGAAGGCTGTTTTCAATAAATAATTTCATCCACATTGCATGGTGTTTTGTATATCTGTTTCAGTGATCACTGTTTTGAATGTCATTGATCGATGTTCAGAAACCCTTAATCAAAAACCTGTATTTATTGAACCACATTGTAAAACATATACAATTGTTAAATAACAGTACTATTTAAATTAAATGTGCAAAACTCACAACAATGTGCAAAGTGCAACAACAAACAAACTACAGTTTTTCAACCATTTTTTTCAAAGAGGCCCAATAACCTCTCTGTCTTGGCCTCACCAGTGTCCTGTATCATATCCAAATTATGTTGTACACCTAATCTTTATACAGTCTATGGTTGTACAGCATGAAACTTCTGTTAATTTTCTGCCCGAAAGCGAAGTATTAGCCGGGTTTCCTCCGGAGTCCCTGTGTGATTCGGGACGGTATGTAAATCACTTTAATCGCTATTCCAAAAGCAACAGGTTATGTTATGCACTGATATGAATTATCTACTAAAAGAGTTAACTGTAGACAAACATGCATTGAGTAAAGGTAGTCAGAGAAATACGGGACTTTTAGTGCAAATTAGCAATGTATTTTTGGCGTTGAAAAGTAGCGATTTTAGAAAAACCTTCAATTATTAAAATGGTTAAAAATATATATGTACAGGACTGCGTAGTTCACAAGACAATTGTGTCGTAATTTTTAAATTCGTTATTTAATCCGAAAATACTACATTTATGGGTCTCTTTTGCTGATCTAGCAGCCATTGTTGACGTCTCGCAATGTGTTCTGGGTACCCCTTGGTTTCAAGTGAGCTCTCGGAATGTCTTGGTTTCAAGGGGTATATACCCCTACGTCTTGATCAAAATGAGTATTCGGACAGCACTTGGTGTTGCGCGAACGCGCAAAACTAAGGGGTAGGGCTAAGGGGAAGGGGTAAGGGGGAGTATTCGGATTGGGCCTTAAACCCTGTGTAGACACAGTATTAAACCCTGTGTAGACACAGTATTAAACCCTGTGTAGACACAGTACTATATATGAACATGGCTCTCCACTTCATTTGACTCCCCAGAATCTTGTTTGTGGACTTCAATTCTGCATTCAAAACCATAATTCCAGTTTTGCTCCAGGACAAGCTCTTCCAAGTAGAAGTGCCCAAGTCCACTTGATCACAGCCTTCCTGTCCAACAGGAGGCAGCATGTGAAGCTGGGAAAGCACCTGTCAGACCCCCTGACCATCAGCACTGGCTTCCCTCAAGGCTGTGTCCTGTCCCCCCTACTCTTCTTCCTGTACACCAACTGCTGCCCCTCCAGCCACCACTCTGTCAAGCTTCTGATGTTTGCGGATGACACCATCCTCATATGACTTATTTCTGATGGTGAAAAGACCATCTGGTGTCCTGGTTCAGTGCTAAAAACTTGGAGCTCAATGCACACAAGACATGAGAGTGGACTTTAGGAGAAGCCAAGCAGCACTTCATCCCATCATCCTGGGTCTTTTGCATCCTGGGCAAAACCATTGTCCAAGACCTCAAGTGGGTCTAAACACCTCTCTCACTATTATACAGGATGTTCTTCCTGCTGCGGCTTAAAAAGTACAATCCGTCAATGACTATGAACTTTTACACTGCCATAATTGAGTGCATCCTGACCTCTTTTATTGCTGAATTGTATGCTGCAGCCAGAGTCAAGGCAAGGGCATGCTGCAGCACATCGACCACTCAGGAGAGCGGTTCATTAGATGATTAGCTGCAAACGTTTGTAGTAGGCCCAGCAACATGCCCCTGGAACCAAAACTGCTCCCCACATTCACATTCACTCAGACATCTCCCTGGAAATTGGCGCTGTGCATATTTAAATACTACATATTTTTGTAATCTATGGTAGCCAATTGTTCCTATATGTTTATTACCTGATAATTTAGTGTTGCAGTAACGGGACAGATTAAATTCCTTGTATATTGTAAACAGAATTGGCAAAAAAATACTTTTGGTTTGACGTACTTTCCACATACTGATACTTTAATTGAAAGGTCCACTAGCGAAAAATATTATTGTAGTGACGTTACCTAGTGTAATATGTTGATCGTATAAAAGTTGTTTTTCCTAGCCGCTGTGTATAGAAACATGCTCTTCGATTTTCTGGCTGGGTGTTTGTAAAAAAAAATTATGCCAACTTTGTTGTAAAAAGGGTTAGGGTTTTATTAAATGGAAGTTTATTGATTTAGGTAATTTACCTTGCTCCTCCCACAGGAGACCTGCGACCAGGGTCCAGCAGGGCTGCAGGCTCCTCCCCAAGGGAGTGGGAGTCCTTACTGAGTAGCTGGAGACGTGAGGCAAGCTCCAGCCCAGCACCCCCAACAGCCACTGGTCGGCCCTCCTCTGGGCTACTCTGCCTGGACCGGGTCTCAGTGACCTCGCCCCAAAGCTTAGATCTCCTCTGCAACAAATTAAAACAATAAAGTCCAATGGGTCACACAATTACATCTTATGGCTGAAATTAGGTTAGGGTTAGCCCTAGTGCACATAGATTTAGGGGTAGGGTTAGCCCTCACCCAAACCATAAGTGCACATAGATTTAGGCCTTAATGGTACAATATTAACACACTATTTTTTTTATGAAAACAAATTAATCTTGAAATATTTTCTAAATATTGACAGAAAAGACAATTGTTCATTATAAAAACACTGAAGTAATGGATCTGGCACCATCACTGATAAAAATTAGATAATTGATTTAATCACTATTTTATTTCTGCACAATTAATATTTGATTCAATAGCTAGATTTACACTATGTATTTGGGACCTGGATTTTGTTGGTGGAAATCTGTTGGCTGATCCTGAGAATGTGTGTTCTGGGTGCAGACAATTTTGAACATGGTCCTATTAAATGTGGAGCATTCCTTATATTGGTGCGGTAACTCATATTGGTGCATTAACTCATATTGGTGCAGTAACTGATATTGGTGCAGTAACTCATATTGGTGCAGTAACTCATATTGGTGCAGTAACTCATATTGGTGCAGTAACTCATATTGGTGCAGTAACTCATATTGGTGCAGTAACTCATATTAGTGCAGTAACTCATATTGGTGCAGTAACTCATATTGGTGCAGTAACTCATATTGGTGCAGTAACTCATATTGGTGCAGTAACTCATATTGGTGCAGTAACTCATATTGGTGCAGTAACTCATATTAGTGCAGTAACTCATATTGGTGCAGTAACTCATATTGGTGCAGTAACTCATCTTGGAGCTTTCCTTATTGCTGGTGCAGTAACCCATATTTTGTATTTGACGTTAACTTTAGGACTTATTCCTAACAACACATTGTGGGAATCTACATATTTGTTGCCTCTTCATGGGGGGTGATGATCTCAACAATTCAAGGCTTCCTGAGTCACTGATAAATGTGCATCTTCACTCTTTCTGCAAATCAACCAGGGTTTAGACATTATCATGGCACTGTTACTGTCTCTTCATCAGTTGTGAATAATATTGTAAATGATCTGGATGCTAAATTTACTTGTCCTCTATTGTTCATTGACTTGTCTCAGGCCTTTGACACTGTTTTTATAAAGCTTAAGTGAAAAGTGTGTTTATTTTACAGAATCAAAACCTGCCTTTCCTTTCTGAACAGAAGAAAAATTGTCCAGTCTGGACTACAGTGATAGAATATATCAAAGCGGATCTGCTTCTACTCTGAAGTTGTTTGACTCTGTTTATCATAGTGCCCTACGTTGTATTACTTCAGACAGTTATAATTCTAATCTCTGCATTTTATACAAGAAAGTTGGCTGTTAGCCTTTAAAGTGTGAAGATCTCTCAAGTACTTTATTTTTGTTACAAAACCCCTCTCCACAGGCTTCTGGTATACTTAACATCACTGTTGACACATAGATATTCTGGATTCAATACTACATAATCTGTGGAATAGTATCCAATAAGAGTTTTGTTAGAGTTAGGGTAGAGAATGGCAGTGCAGAAAGTGAGAGATGTTAATGGGTAATGGTGGAATAAGGCTGTGCAGAGATTGAGGGGTGTTGTTGGGTTAGAGTGGGGTAAGGCTGTGCAGAGAGTAAAGGGTGTTGTCCAGGTTCAGATCAAGCCTTAAGGTGGCTATTTTTTAAAAGAGGGATTAAAGCAATTTAGGAGGCAGGGTTACCTGGAAAAGGTAACGAGGTGGGCGTCCAGGTCCACAACCAGATGGAAGCAGCTCACTGTCTGAAGACTGTTTAAGTAAAGGATCCCTGAGAGCAGAGCGACCACGTCCCACAGGAGAACGCAGCCTGGGCTTCAGACCCAGGGGTTCCTGGGTTGAGGAGGGTGTAGAGGTAGGGGTGGTGGGGGTATTAGGGCGTGGCTGGGGGTGCTCAGGAGAGGGAAGGTCTGGAGGCAGGCTGGGTGCAGGTGTGCTGCTGGGAGATGACGTGTTCTCTATGTGAGGGTCCCCCTCTTCCACCCCTGAGTCTGGAGCAGACTCACATCCTCCCACCCCTTCACCTGCCTGGGGTGGGAGTGGCCTCCGTGGTGACAAGCTGAGGGAGGACGGGGCTTGAGTGGGGGAAGGGGGAGTTGCAAATGCCAGTGGAGGAGACACTAAACCAATCTTGCGTAGCTCCTCCCTTGTCTCCTCATCACTGGATGACAGCAGTGCAGGGGGCAGGGTTACTGTGTAAGGCCCACCCTCTAGACTCTTCCTCCTCTCAGTTTGGCCCTGTGTATAAGGCCCACCTTCCTCCTCTGAGCTTCCAACTGTCAGACTCCTTCTCCGCTGTAATTGGCCATGCAGTGCCTCAATCAGCTCTTCTCCCAAACCTCGTCCTGCTGGCTGGCTGTCATTGGTTATATTGATTGTCACCTGACTGATGGCAGGGAGGGGCATTGCTTGCCAACGCTCAGGGGAGGGGCCAGCAGGAGATGTGACTCCACCTTCT
The DNA here is from genome assembly GCA_029465975.1 of Dallia pectoralis. NCBI lineage: Eukaryota > Metazoa > Chordata > Actinopteri > Esociformes > Umbridae > Dallia > Dallia pectoralis. The sequence continues at coordinate 18,036 of CM055758.1, forward strand.
GTCTCTGGCCGCTCAACAACAGTTCGCTCCAACTGCCCATCAAGAAATAAGGGTGGGGTAATACGCTTGTGTCTGGGTTCAGGGCTTGTCAGAGGAGGAGGGGTCCGTTTAGGCCTGGATTCAGGGCTAGGTGTGTGTGTGTGTTTGGGTCGCAGTTCTATGCAAGGTGAGTGTGGGTGTTTGGGCCGTGGTTCAGAGATAGGGGAGTGTGTATGTTTGGGCCATGGTTCAGAGCTAGGGGAATGTGTGTGTTTGGGCCGCGGTTCAGGGCTAGACGAGTGTATGTGTTTGGGCCGCGGTTCAGGGCTAGGTGTGCGAGCAGTAAGAGCACGTTCTCGAGCAGCCAGGGCTAGGGCAAGGGGGGAGGAAGGGTCCAGAGGCTTGCCTGTCAATGGGTGGAGAAAGGTGGAGTGAGGGGATGAGGAAGGGGACAGTACAGGGATGGGAGGTGGCAGTTCCCCGAGGTCATCTACAGAGTGGGACTGGGTCAGTAGGATGGGTGGAGGCTCTGAACCACCTCCCTCCACAGACAGAAAAAATGAGGACCTCCGGCCTTGAGGGGGTGTGACACGTATCTGAGCACGCTCAGTGAGGACCTGCTGCTGGTATAGCTCTGCTCTGCTTGGCCCTTCTTCCACCTGCACCTGTTTAAGCAGCGGAGACTTGCGGCGCTGAGGTTTATTGGGTGGGGCAGGCAGCTGGCCCACGTTGGCATAAGGGTTTTCTACTGGCCGGCCACGTCTCCTGGTGCTGCTGCGCTCCCCAGAAGGGTTAGGACTGGGGACAGGGCTGGTTCTGGACAGGGGACTGGGGCTGGGAGTTGGGCTGGTTCTTGACAGAGGACTGGGGACAGGGCTAGGCCGAGATAGAGGGGCTGTAGTACCAGCTGGAGGTCGAGATAGGGGAGCCACAGATGCAGGCTCTGCAGGTAGATGGCCAGTTACAGCTGAGTCTTGCAGAATGATCATGGAGCGAGCTTTCCTCTGCCGTTCTGCATGGCTTCGAGAGGTTGGGGAATCACAGACCTCATGCAGCCTGGGTTCCGCTCCAGGCTTGAAGCTGGAACGTGATTGGTCTGTTGCTCGCTGTGGAGGAGGTGGCGGGCAGAAGGCTGGGGGTGGACCAGAGTCAAGGTAGTAATGGGAGGGGGGTGGTGGGGGAGCGGTCTGTGGTGGAGGAGGAATGAAGCTGTCAGTCATTGAGGAGCTCCTCGGAAACCGGTGCTCCCCAATAAGAGCCGTAATCCTGTCATCTTCCGGAGCACCTGCAGTAGATTATTTGTATAATATATACCATTAATGTTTTTAATTATTCAAAGATAAAAACTATTTTGAACACTCACTTATAATTGTAATATTTTATAAACATGCCATAACAATCTGTTAACAATATTACAAACTATTAGAGGAAAATCAGCAATGTGAGGGAGATCTCTGACTTTCTGCACCTTTGCATGGATATTTGGAGAGTGATTTTACAGCTAGAAATGTACAGATGGTCCAGGATGACCAGCCCATTGCAGTTATCAGACGCCAGCTGTGTTCCCAAGGTATGTGCGGATCGACTATCGAAATTAAATTTTTCAAGAACACCATTGTACCTGTCCCAAAAATACTGAATGCCTCTACCTAAAGAACTATCACCCAGTGTCACAAACATCCAATGACGTGAAGTTCTTCGAGACATTTATCACACATAACCAACCTCCCTAGTCTAACCCTAACCCTCCGTTGAGATCCAATGCAACTTCAGATCTATTTTTTACCGAAATCCTCCAACATATTCTTTTGCTGCATCTTCTTCTGCTGTTGTTCTGGGATTGATTTGCACTTTTCACACCAACATATATTAATCTCTTAGTGACAGAATGCATCTCCTTCCTGGGTGGTATGGTCCCATTGTTAACGGTCTTATGGTGTTTTTACAGATGAATGGTCTTCAGGCATTTGGAAATTGCTCTACAGACGAACCAGAATTGAGGATGACTTTTCTCATGATTTCAAGCAAAGAGACGATGAGTTTGATTCAATCAATCAAAAAACCATTGATTAATTGATTGATTGATTGACTGAGTTTGAAGGTGGGCCTTGAAATACATCGACAAGTCAACCTTCAATTGACTCAACTGATGTAAATTATCCTCAGATGCCTCTAAAGCCTTGCCATAATTTTCGGGATGTTTCTGTTTAACAGCACAGTCAACTATGATCCACTGGAATTGTGATATAATGAATTATAGGTGTATTTGTTTTTCTGTTAGAAATATATATTGTGTCATGCACAAAGTAACCAACGAAGTAAGCAACCCTAACCCTCATCTCCTAACAAGTGAACATGTCAAGGTCTGGGATGATAGCGAGCAAGTGTGGTTGCAGAATAAATGGGCAGGAGTAAGGACTAGGGGTAAGGACTAACCCTAACCCTTACCCTGGCTCTGGTCAGATATCTAGGTTTATATTTACATACCACAGATCAAACGTAATCGATTGATGAGGGAATGAAGAGCTTCTATTCGGTTCAAGCTGGGTTATCTTAAGAATAATTTCATTACACGTTTTACAGTAAAACTGAGGGAAATTAAAACATCACATGTTATGTTAAAAGTTTAAACCTCAACCTGCTTGTAAACAATATTTTCACCAAAATGTTATATTAATTTAGGTTTTGGATTATTTTTGGGCTTGGAAATTATTTAGATTTACTGTTGTGTGTTTACAAAGACTATGGTGATGAAGGGCATTTGGCGCTGTTTTGTGATCGTCTTACCAAAAGACTTGGTACGGGACATTCCTCTGGGCAGTTGAATGGTGGCTTTCTCCAGGCCAAGGGATACTCCCTGGGGAACAGGCAGGCCCTGGCGTTCAAACAGAGACTGCAACGCACACACAGAGTTGGTTTTATTGTGACTACAACTGCAAAAGATCAGAAACTCTTGAGTACATTTTGAACATTGGAAAAAAAATCCATGGCAAGTCTTAACATCTCCACCATGCTTGACTCTTAGTCAGGTTGTGTCTTAACATCTCCACTATGCTTGACTCTTAGTCAGGTTGTGTCTTAACATCTCCACCATGCTTGACTCTTAGTCAGGTGGTGTCTTAACATCTCCACCTTGCTTGACTCTTAGTCAGGTTGTGTCTTAACATCTCCACTATGCTTGACTCTTAGTCAGGTTGTGTCTTAACATCTCCACCATGCTTGACTCTTAGTCAGGTTGAGTCTTAACATCTCCACCATGCTTGACTCTTAGTCAGGTTGTGTCTTAACATCTCCACCATGCTTGACTCTTAGTCAGGTTGAGTCTTAACATCTCCACCATGCTTGACTCTTAGTCAGGTTGTGTCTTAACATCTCCACTATGCTTGACTCTTAGTCAGGTTGTGTCTTAACATCTCCACCATGCTTGACTCTTAGTCAGGTTGTGTCTTAACATCTCCACCATGCTTGACTCTTAGTCAGGTTGAGTCTTAACATCTCCACCATGCTTGACTAACACTTACCCACACTGTTATGTTCATTCCTATTCAAACTCACTTTCATGTTTTCTTTTTAAATTGAATTGCCTATTCAATGTTTTTTTCTAAGTATTTTTTATTCTATTGACTTCATTGAGGGAAAGGTTTGAAAAATCGTTTAAGAAAACCTGTTGGGATCCTTTGGGGAAAGGCTGCACAGTGAAACATTTTGGAAAACTGTTATTTATTGTGGATGAATATGAAAATCACATATAGATTTTTTCTTCTATGTATAAAATGTGTAAGTGTAAGTGACTTTTGATTTTATGCGTGTTATTTCCCATATATTTTATTATCTCATACAGTTTCCACCTTAAATATTTCCCATTGTGACTCTTCTGACTCACATTGATCTCTTGCTGAGTTATTCTTCGGCTGGTTGGCCGCTGTTTCACAGTGGCTGCCCTGTAATCAGCCTCCAAAGGACGTTTCCTCATCACCACCTCCTGGGTCCCAACCAGCATCTCGTCCAGCTTTTCTACAATACATATACCATATAATATGTAATAATAATATGTAATAATAAATATTACACAATGCATATACCATATAATATATAATAATAATATGTAATAATAAATATTACACAATGCATATACCATATAATATGTAATAATAATATGTAATAATAAATATTACACAATACATATACCATATAATATATAATAATAATATGTAATAATAAATATTACACAATGCATATACCATATAATATGTAATAATAATATGTAATAATAAATATTACACAATGCATATACCATATAATATGTAATAATAATATGTAATAATAAATATTACACAATGCATATACCATATAATATGTAATAATAATATGTAATAATAAATATTACACAATGCATATACCATATAATATGTAATAATAATATGTAATAATAAATATTACACAATGCATATACCATATAATATGTAATAATAATATGTAATAATAAATATTACACAATGCATATACCATATAATATGTAATAATAATATGTAATAATAAATATTACACAATGCATATACCATATAATATGTAATAATAATATGTAATAATAAATATTACACAATACATATACCATATAATATATAATAATAATATGTAATAATAAATATTACACAATGCATATACCATATAATATGTAATAATAATATGTAATAATAAATATTACACAATGCATATACCATATAATATGTAATAATAATATGTAATAATAAATATTACACAATGCATATACCATATAATATGTAATAATAATATGTAATAATAAATATTACACAATGCATATACCATATAATATGTAATAATAATATGTAATAATAAATATTACACAATGCATATACCATATAATATGTAATAATAATATGTAATAATAAATATTACACAATGCATATACCATATAATATGTAATAATAATATGTAATAATAAATATTACACAATGCATATACCATATAATATGTAATAATAATATGTAATAATAAATATTACACAATGCATATACCATATAATATGTAATAATAATATGTAATAATAAATATTACACAATGCATATACCATATAATATGTAATAATAATATGTAATAATAAATATTACACAATACATATACCATATAATATGTAATAATAATATGTAATAATAAATATTACACAATACATATACCATATAATATGTAATAATAATATGTAATAATAAATATTACACAATACATATACCATATAATATGTAATAATAATATGTAATAATAAATATTACACAATACATATACCATATAATATGTAATAATAATATGTAATAATAAATATTACACAATACATATACCATATAATATGTAATAATAATATGTAATAATAAATATTACACAATACATATACCATATAATATGTAATAATAATATGTAATAATAAATATTACACAATACATATACCATATAATATGTAATAATAATATGTAATAATAAATATTACACAATGCATATACCATTTAAGACCACATAATACTATAAAAAATTACACAGTGTTATACAACATTACACAATACATATACTATATAATACCACATAATACTATAAAATATTACATCTCATACATCTGGTACATCTCAGCTCTTACATCTCATTCTTTACATTCCTTATATCTCGTACATCTCTTACATCTCATACATCCCTTACATAATTGATTCTCAAAAAGGGGGCATATATTTTTACCCAAAATTCAAAATTGACATTAAAAACGAAATCTGATAAAGCATAATTTGGGTCCTTGTGTTATTTATTTTCAAGTAGAATGTACAAAAGAACCTGCATTCCCTCTGTGTTTTCCCTCTGTGTCTGTTAGGCTATGTTCAGTGTGCAACACATTCTGTTCAGCACAATCTGTTCAGCACATTCTGTTCTGTGCAGCACATTCCCTTTGTGTTTTTCCTCGGCGTCTGCTGGCTATGTTCAGTGTGCAGTACATTCTGTTTACCGCACAGTAGCTGACATATATGAAATATTATAAATCAATGATTATCAGCAAAACGGATTCCATATTTGTAGTGTGAAGAATTTCTGGATAAGTCTTCGGTCTACTAATTCACCACGGTTCACTTTCATCATGTACGCACCCCAGACAGTACACCTGTGACAATTTCATGAATATCTAATTGTATATTCAGTGGAGAGGAGAGTGGACTTTATCCCAGCAGCCCTTTGTTCCATCATCATGCAGACCAGATAATTGGATGCAACCTCCCATCCTTAAAAGATCTGCTCACCTTCAGGATACTGATTCAGGCAGCAATGATTGAGGCCGATCCCTCCCATCCTGTCACGATGGTGTGGGGGCGTAGCTACACTTCCATTTCGGTGATCCACTTCCGTGTTTTTGTTCTCACTAGCTGTGATTACTTCCTCTTTCACGTGGTCACAGCTGTTAGTAATTTGTCACTTAATCTGGGATATAAGAGGGTCGCGAGCAGTGCACTCGTTGCTTCGCATTGTTCTATGTCACACGTTATATTCGAGGTGAGTGTTGGTATATTGCTGTGGTTTTGACTGTGTATTTATAAGCCGCTATGCGCACTTTTGTTTCAGTTTAGCCAGTTAGCATTTTTGTCACGGTTATGGTTTGTTTTATGTTCGTGTGCAACAATAAACCTCATTGAACGGATTACCTGGCTCTGCATCTGGCTTCAACCCCACTACACCCTAACGAGTCGTGACACATCCAGAATACAGACTAATCAGACCTCTCCCCTCTGGAAAAGGGCTGAGGTCTATCAAGACCAAATCCCCTCACTACAATAACAGTTTTTGCTCTACAGCAGCAGGTCTCAAGAACATGCCGCCAGTACTAAACTGTCCATAGCCTGATCCCCACATTCTCATTCATTACTCACTCTGTACACTAACTAGACAGTTACAATGTCTTACTAGACATCTGAACTCTAACTAGACTTGCAAATACATATAGTTACATATAACATATTCAAGCAACATTGTTGTCTCTTTTGTTCGTTTTTGTTCTTTAATGTGTATTAAGTGTTGCAGGTCAGAACAAATTAATTGTAAACCGACATGATGAATAAAACTCTTTCTGATTGTGTTTCATTTATTTTGATAGTATTGTTTTACTATCATGCGATTTGTTGTTCAAACTGAATCTAGTTCTTACTTGGTTTCCCCAAAAGGTTACATAACTCAAATAAATAACACATGCAACAGAATAGTGCATAGAACTACAATAAATCTCAACAATGCACAATACTAGATAATATTAAACAATACTAAACAACAGCTCAACAACACCAATAAAACAAAACACACTCACCCACTCTTCTCCTCCTGACAGAGGCTTACAGGAGAAATCATGCAATGGGTTAGTTACACTTTGCATATTTGATGTGTTTAGTATTTGTGTATGTGAGTGTGAAAATGTGAGTGAAAATGTGTTTTTTACATCTGGGTGTGTGTACATATATTGATTTCTGTGTGTGTATGCCAGTGTGTGTATGTGTAGATGTGGTTTGAATGTGTGTGTATGCCAGTGTGTGTATGCCAGTGTGTGTATGTGTAGATGTGGTTTGAATATGTGTGAATGCCAGTGTCTGTATGTGTAGATATGGTTTGAATATGTGTGTATGCCAGTGTGTGTATGTGTAGATGTGGTTTGAATATGTGTGTATGCCAGTGTGTGTATGCCAGTGTGTGTATGCCAGTGTCACATTACCTATCTCCTCCAGTTCAGCAGTCATGGACTTAGAGCGTAATGTGAGTGATGTGCTGGGTGCTCTCTTAGGAGGAGGAGGGGCTGTGGAAGGAATGGCAGTCAATACAATCACTCAAAGTTAAAACAACCAATCAAATTACTCAAAAAGTTAAAACAAACCATCAAGTCAATTGGAGAATAAATATACATCTACAGTGCATCCAGAAAGTACTCACAGCGCTTCATTTGTATGCATTTTGTTATGTTACAGCCTTATTTCAAAATGGATTCAATTATTTTTTTCTCTCAAAATTTCACACACAATACATAATGATAATGTGAAAAACGTAGTTTATTTTTTATTAAACAAAAAAATCCCATATTCATAGCCTGTGCCATGACACTCAAAATTGAGCTCAGGTGAATACTTTTTCCAGTGATCATCCTCGAGGTTTTTCTACAACTTGATTGGAGTCCACCTGTGGTAAAATAAGTTGATATGATTTGTAAAGGCACACACCTGTCTATATAAGGTCCCACAGTTGACAGTTCATGTCAAAGCACAAACCAAGCCGTGAAGTCCAAGGAATTGTCTGTAGATCTCAAATACAGGACTGTATCAAGGATCTGGGAAAGACTAAAGAAAAATTGCATTGAAGGTCCCAATGAGCACAGTGACCTCCATCATCCGTAAATAGAAGAAGTTTGGAACCACCAGGACTTTTCCTCGAATTGGCCGCCCGGCAAAACAGGGCAATCAGGGGAGATGGTCCTTACTCAGCAAGGTGTCTAAGAACCTGATGGTCACTCTGACGGTGCTCCAGCGTTTCTCTGTGAAGAGAGGAGAACCTTCCAGAAGTACAACCATCTCTGCAGCACTCCACCAATTAGGCCTGTATGGTAGAGTGGCAAGACGGAAGTCATTTCTCAGTAAAAGGCACATGACAGCCCACCTGGAGTTTGCCAAAAGGCACCTAAAGAAGACCCTGAGAAACAAGATTCTCTGGTCTGATGAAACAAAGATTGAACTCCTTGAACTGAATGCCAAGCATCATGTCTGGAGGAAACCCGGCACCGCTCATCAACTAACCAATAATATTCCCACAGTGAAGCAAGCATGGTGGTGGCAGCATCATGCTGTGGGGATGTTTTTCAGCGGCAGGAACTGGGAGACTAGTCAGGATCGAAGGAAAGATGAATGCAGCAATGTACAGAGACATCCTTGATGAAAACCTGCTCCAGAGTGGGAGCAAAGGTTTATTATTCAACAGGACAACGACCCTAAGCACACAGTGAAGACAACAAAGGAGTGGCCTCGGGGAAACTCTGTGAATGTCCTTGAGTGGCCCAGCCAGAGCCCAGACTTAAACCTGATTGAACATATTTGGAGAGATCCGAAAATGTCTGTCCACCAACGCTCCCTGTCCAAACTGATGGAGCTTGAAATGTGGGAGAAACTTCCCGAAAAATAGATGTGCCAAGATGGTAGCATCATACTCACAAAGACTTGAAGCTGTAATTGCTGCCAAAGGTGCTTCAACAGAGAATTTAGCAAATGCTGGGAATACTTATGTACATGTTAATTTCATTTTATTCTATTAAAAATATTAAACATACTTTTTTACACTGTCATTATGGTGTGTGAATATTTTCCTGATGCAAATGGAAGCATGAAGTACAGATGCATTGATACAAACATGGTTCTTCCTACCTTTCTTGCGGACTAAGTCAGACTCTGGTTTACGGGTCACAGAAACCACCTTCATCAGGAGCTGACTTCCACCCTGACGGATCAGCGAGACCACCTGTCTATGACCCACCTTTACCACATCACTACCATTCACCTGAAACACACACAAACCATTAATTTAATGACCTATCTTTACCACATCACTACTAACACACCTGAAACACACACAAACCATTAATTTAATGACCTATCTTTACCACATCACTACTAACACACCTGAAACACACACAAACCTTTCATTCCCAGTCAACCACTGGCTATTTCTTTGTTGAATATACATTTGTATTTATATTTTGTCTTGGTATTATAAAAATACAAAATGGAACTGTGTAAATTCATCAGTTCTGATACAAGATCCAAGATCTTGTGTGTTTGGGGTTCTGAATACTTTTAGGTAACTGATTGAATTGCCTGTAAATGTTACCTAAAAGGTTAGGTTAACTTAAGGTACATTAGGTACATTAAATGTTGGCTTAAGGTATATTAGGTACATTAAATGTTGGCTTAAGGTACATTAGGTACATTAAATGTTGGCTTAAGGTACATTAGGTACATTAAATGTTGGCTTAAGGTACATTAGGTACATTCAATGTTGGCTTAAGGTACATTAGGTACATTAAATGTTGGCTTAAGGTACATTAGGTACATTAAATGTTGGCTTAAGGTACATTAGGTACATTAAATGTTGGCTTAAGGTACATTAGGTACATTAAATGTTGGCTTAAGGTACATTAGGTACATTAAATGTTGGCTTAAGGTACATTAGGTACATTAAATGTTGGCTTAAGGTACATTAGGTACATTAAATGTTGGCTTAAGGTACATTAGGTACATTAAATGTTGGCTTAAGGTACATTAGGTACATTAAATGTTGGCTTAATGTACATTATGTACATTAAATGTTGGCTTAAGGTACATTAGGTACATTAAATGATCATCAAATCTTACATATTCTAATTCTGCGGGCAATAGCTTACATCAACACTCCCTATTTTCTCTGAATATACTTTTATTGGTAAACGCCAATTGCATTGCAAAAAAAGACTAATCAAAACATCCATAAAGAGATCAGAATTTGGTGCCCAACCATTTACATGTTGTTTTGCAGTATTAAAAATGTTTAGGTAAAAATACTTTTATTGCGTGTTATTAAAATAAAAGTCAATACCTCAGACCCAATGTAACATCTGCTATAACATCATGGACAGCTGCCCAACCATTAACATCATTCAGAATGATCATTTATGAAATACATTTTAAAAACATGTTTTAATTAATTCTGAGAAATATCAATAGCTCTGACCCAATAAAACATACATGGAAATAACCAACTGATATAGCTTCCAGAACAGCTGATCTGCCATCAACAGCCTTTAGTTTTAAAACATAAAATGTTTTCCATACAAAAAAGTTCAATCACTTGAAGCACATCGTAATAACCAACTGATATAGCTTCAGGGACAGTTCCTCTATCATTGTAAAGGATGCACACCGAGACATTAGGCAGTTGGAACTAAGTGCAGTGTGTTGGTGACTTTAATTAGAGTTCCCACATTACAGGCAGCCGGTAACTGATTAACAAGATTCCATTATAGGAGAAAACAGGGTGAACTGCGGCTCTGACAAACAAAAGATCGTCCCTCACTGAGATTTAGATGGATAGATTAATACACACTCTATGCACAATACCTCACATCTGACCTGATCTCCAGATCTGAGCACAATACCTCACATCTGACCTGATCTCCAGATCTGAGCACAATACCTCACATCTGACCTGATCTCCAGATCTGAGCACAATACCTCACATCTGACCTGATCTCCAGATCTGAGCACAATACCTCACATCTGACCTGATCTCCAGATCTGAGCACAATACCTCACATCTGACCTGATCTCCAGATCTGAGCACAATACCTCACATCTGGCCTGATCTCCAGATCTGAGCACAATACCTCACATCTGACCTGATCTCCAGATCTGAGCACAATACCTCACATCTGACCTGATCTCCAGATCTGCACAATACCTCACAGCACAGATCTAGCACTCACATCTGACCTGATCTCCAGATCTGAGCACAATACTGACCTGATCTCACATCTGACCTGATCTCAGATCAGATCTGATCTCCAGCACAATACCTCACATCTGACCTCACATCTGACCTGATCTCCAGATCTGAGCACAATACCTCACATCTGACCTGATCTCCAGATCTGAGCACAATACCTCACATCTGACCTGATCTACAGATCTGAGCACAATACCTCACATCTGACCTGATCTCCAGATCTGAGCACAATACCTCACATCTGGCCTGATCTCCAGATCTGAGCACAATACCTCACATTTGACCTGGTGATATGATGGTACAGCAGCAGGTCCCTGAAGCTACAGTTGTTTGTTATTCCCAAATAACCCTAATCCTAACCCCTAACTCTAACCCTAACCCCTAACTCCTAACCCCAAACCCCTAACCCTTTTATCGGTTCTGAGCTATTGGAGATTTATATGAAATCTTTTAAAACTAAAGAATGTTGTTGGTAGAGTAGCTGTCCCTGTTGCTATTATTATAGCATTATCATTAGCATTAACATTAGCATTAGCATTGACATTAGCATTGACATTAGCATTGACATTAGCATTGACATTAGACATTAGCATTGACATTATCAACTGATAACATTTGATAAACATGATGGAGCACTTTTAAGATGTAGTCGTAACCCACAAGTCGTCGTAAAAAAGTGTTTCACATAATTTTTGATAAATATTAAATAAATAAGAAGATCAAGGGGTGTTGCTTGTTTGAAATTGGAAACAGATTTGGAAAACAGAAAAAAATTCTTTCTAGCACATTTAGTAAATGAGGTATTGACAGACTGGATGTTGAATATAAATCTTCACCGCAGTAGGTACCATGGGGTGTAGCCAGCTTTCAATAAACACATGCATCAGTGAGTGTAGTTCGTCTATTTTATTAGCCAGTAAAATGCTTAGTAACAGCAAAATACAGGATCTCGTCTGAGATCTACATAGGATACCCGCACGTTTGCCTTTTGCCTTTTTTCAGCATATCAGCAAACATATTGGCAGCAGGACAGAGGAGTCACAGCAAGTAGATCGGTAAAGTGAAAAAAGTCAGTATTTAGTGATGAACACATTTCCAAAATGCGAGGCATCAAGCATCATGTACACAAACAATAACAATATTAACAGTAATAAACAAAAAACACTTAGTAAGTGGTTCAGACATTAATGGCTGTGTGTTGAGGTTTTTTGAAGGGACAGCAAATACACAAATATACAAGCTGTACACTCACTACATTGTAGCAAAGTGTCATTTCTTCAGTCTTGTCACTTATAAGCAAATATTTATAAAAATGTGAGGGGTGTACTGACTTTTGAGAGAAACTGAATGTGTCTGATTACCTCAATGAGGAAGTCTCCAGTGCGTAGTCCAGCCCTCCACGCCACCCCTTCAAGATCAACAGACTCCAGATACTGCAGTGCCGGGAATGCTGGAGTTGGGGCAAATTCCTCAATGGGAGTCTCTGCTAAAAATACACACAAAACAAATACACACACAATATTTATTTTGTAAAACATGCTAGTCATGGATTAAATAATAAACAGTATTTGTTACATTCTCTTAATCTTTACTTTATCATATTTATTTATCATTATATAGACACAACCATAGACATTACATAGGTACTTCCCCCTCAATATTACCTCAATACTACCTAGATATATTCCCTACATCATTACCTCCATATAACCTAGATACACCCCCATGCTTTATTACCTCATTAGATTCAGATTCACTTTATTAGCCATTTGCAGTATAAAACCCCATTGGAAAAAGATGTGCAAGAAGCTCAAAGTGCAATGTCAACACATAAGAAGACGTAACATAAAACAAACAAACAAACAGATGCCACATAAAAACCTCAATAGTAAAACGCTGTACAATAAAATCCATACATAGATTTAAATTTAGAGTGCCTAATTTAAAGTGCTTTGTTTAAAGTGATCACAGCTTGGGGAAAGAAACTGTTTAAATGGCGATCAGTAGAACATTTGACAGAGCGGTACCTTCTCCCTGAGGGAAGCATCCCAAAGAAGGCCCCTGCAGGAGGGCCTGAAGCATCATTAACAAGTTTTAAAGCTCGATTCAAGAGTCTAGCTTTATATGTGACCTCCAGGAGCGGCAAAGTGCAGCCAATGGTCCTGCTGGCTGAGCGAACCACTTTGTTCAAAGCGTTCTTCTCTTTCAGGTTGAGATTACAAAACCATACAGTGATACAACTGGTTAGGACACTCTCAATTACACAATAGTAAAAGTTCAGAAGGATCTTAGTATTCTGAGTGAACTCTCGAAGCCTACGTAAAAAGAAGAGGCGCTGTCTCGCTTTCTTAGCAATGTTAGTCGTGTTAGAGCTCCAGTTCAAGTCATGAGAAAGAGTCACGCCCAAAAAAATACATTTCTCACTAATCTGCACATCGGAATCATGGATAGTAATAGGCACCAGATTCCGATTGTGACAGAAATCAATAACAAGTTCACAAGTTTTTGAAGTGTGCAAAAGCATTATTAATTAGATACATCTCCCTGCTTTATTACCTCATTTTTAATTAGATACACCACCCTGATTTATTACCTCATTATAAATTAGATACACCTCCCTGCTTTATTACCTCATTTTTAATTAGATACACCACCCTGATTTATTAACTCATTATAAATTAGATACACCTCCCTGCTTTATTACCTCATTATTAATTAGATACACCTCCCTGCTTTATTACCTCATTTTTAATTAGATACACCACCCTGATTTATTACCTCATTATTAATTAAATACACCTCCCTGCTTTATTACCTCATTTTTAATTAGATACACCACCCTGATTTATTACCTCATTATTAATTAAATACACCTCCCTGCTTTATTACCTCATTATAAATTAGATACACCTCCCTGATTTATTACCTCATTATTAATTAGATACACCTCCCTGCTTTATTACCTCATTAATAATTAGATACACCTCCCTGCTTTATTACCTCATTAATAATTAGATACACCTCCCTGCTTTATTACCTCATTATGAATCAGATACATCCCCCTGCTTTATTACCTCATTATGAATCAGATACATCCCCCTGCTTTATTACCTCATTATGAATCAGATACACCTCCCTGCTTTATTACCTCATTAATAATTAGATACACCTCCCTGCTTTATTACCTCATTATGAATCAGATACATCCCCCTGCTTTATTACCTCATTATGAATCAGATACATCCCCTGCTTTATTACCTCATTATGAATCAGATACACCTCCCTGCTTTATTACCTCATTAATAATTAGATACACCTCCCTGCTTTATTACCTCATTATGAATCAGATACATCCCCCTGCTTTATTACCTCATTATGAATCAGATAGATCCCCCTGCTTTATTACCTCATTATGAATCAGATAGATCCCCCTGCTTTATTACCTCATTATGAATCAGATACACCTCCCTGCTTTATTACCTCATTATGAATCAGATACACCTCCCTGCTTTATTACCTCATTATGAATCAGATACACCTCCCTGCTTTATTACCTCATTATTAATTAGATACACCTCCCGGCTTTATTACCTCATTATGAATCAGATACATCCCCCTGCTTTATTACCTCATTATGAATCAGATACACCTCCCTGCTTTATTACCTCATTATTAATTAGATACATCCCCCTGCTTTATTACCTCATTATGAATCAGATAGATCCCCCTGCTTTATTACCTCATTATGAATCAGATACATCCCCCTGCTTTATTACCTCATTATGAATCAGATACATCCCCCTGCTTTATTACCTCATTATGAATCAGATACATCCCCCTGCTTTATTACCTCATTATAAATTAGATACACCTCCCTGCTTTATTACCTCATTATTAATTAGATACATCCCCCTGCTTTATTACCTCATTATTACCTTTAGCTCCTCGGAGAACGAAGCCGAATCCTTCGCTGTCTCTCTTCTGCAGCACAGCACTCTTCTCCTCGATAACATAATCACTATGTTCAGAGAGTAGTGGTCAGAGAGTAGTGGTCAGAGAGTAGTGGTCAGAGTAGTGGTCAGAAAGTAGTGGTCAGAGAGTAGTGGTCAGAGAGTAGTGGTCAGAAAGTAGTGGTCAGAGAGTAGTGGTCAGTGAGTAGTGGTCAGAGAGTAGTGGTAAGAGAGTAGTGGTCAGAGAGTAGTGGTCAGAGAGTAGTGGTCAGAAAGTAGTGGTCAGAGAGTAGTGGTCAGTGAGTAGTGGTCAGAGAGTATTGGTAAGAGAGTAGTGGTCAGAGAGTAGTGGTCAGAGAGTAGTGGTCAGAGAGTAGTGGTCAGTGAGTAGTGGTCAGAGAGTAGTGGTCAGAGAGTAGTGGTCAGAAAGTAGTGGTCAGAGAGTAGTGGTCAGTGAGTAGTGGTCAGAGAGTAGTGGTAAGAGAGTAGTGGTCAGAGAGTAGTGGTCAGAGAGTAGTGGTCAGAGAGTAGTGGTCAGTGAGTAGTGGTCAGAGAGTAGTGGTCAGAGAGTAGTGGTCAGAGAATAGTGGTTTGGACTTCCTATTGAGAGTTGACAGCAACCGATTCCAAACACAATTACCACACTTGAAATGAACTCTATACCTTTTATCTGCTCCTTGTAAATGAAATAACGAGAGAATAACACACACCTGGCCATGGAACACCTGAGAGAATAACACACACCTGGCAATGAAACACCTGAGAGAATAACACACACCTGGCCATGGAACAGCTGAGAGAATAACACACACCTGGCCATGGAACACCTGAGAGAATAACACACACCTGGCCATGAAACACCTGAGAGAATAACACACACCTGGCCATGAAACACCTGAGAGAATAACACACACCTGGCCATGGAACACCTGAGAGAATATCACACACCTGGCCATGGAACAGCTGAGAGAATAACACACACCTGGCCATGAAACACCTGAGAGAATAACACACACCTGGCCATGGAACAGCTGAGAGAATAACACACACCTGGCCATGGAACAGCTGAGAGAATAACACACACCTGGCCATGAAACACCTGAGAGAATAACACACACCTGGCCATGAAACACCTGAGAGAATAACACACACCTGGCCATGGAACACCTGAGAGAATAACACACACCTGGCCATGGAACAGCTGAGAGAATAACACACACCTGGCCATGAAACACCTGAGAGAATAACACACACCTGGCCATGGAACACCTGAGAGAATAACACACACCTGGCCATGAAACACCTGAGAGAATAACACACACCTGGCCATGGAACACCTGAGAGAATAACACACACCTGGCCATGGAACACCTGAGAGAATAACACACACCTGGCCATGGAACACCTGAGAGAATAACACACACCTGGCCATGGAACAGCTGAGAGAATAACACACACCTGGCCATGGAACAGCTGAGAGAATAACACACACCTGGCCATGGAACAGCTGAGAGAATAACACACACCTGGCCATGGAACAGCACGTCCCACAGATGCTTGATTGGATTGAGATATGGAAAATTGGAGACCAAGAAAACATCTTGAACTCGCTGTTGTGTTCCTCAAACTTTTTCTGAACCTGTTTTGCTTTAGTGGCCAATGCCATATTGAATGCTGTTTCAATGAAAGTGTGTAAAAATGTATTTAACTTTTATTTAACCAGGTAGGCCAATCCAGAACACTTTCTCATTTGCAACTCCTCCATCCACTGTACCGCTGAGCTACATCAACTTCTCCATCCACTCTACCGCTGAGCTACATCAACTTATCCATCCACTCTACCGCTGAGCTACACCAACTCCTCCATCCACTCTACCGCTGAGCTACACCAACTCCTCCATCCACTCTACCGCTGAGCTACATCAACTCCTCATCCACTCTACAGCTGAGCTACACCCTCCTACATCTGAAATACTTGTAGCTCATTTGGTAACATCAGGTTTGTAACACCAGCTTTGAAACCCAAAGAGGACAGCACAAATAAATGTATGCATGTAATACTGTACGTTGCTCTGGATAAAAGAGTCTAAGTGAGTCAATCTCTGAACTCAGTCAGGTTTAGGGATAGGGTTTGGAGTTAGGGTGACTGTGTAGGCATGCATAGGAATTACCTGTAGGAGGAGTAGTTGTCATAGGAACCCACTGTGTAGTGTCTGAAAAGCCTTTTGGTGCGATCCTCTCTTGTTTCTGAATGAACCAGTGAACAAAAACACACATAATAATATGCATATCAACAAACAAAAGACTGAGTAAATAAGACAAAGTAGAGGTTAGGTTTTTGGATCTTCCCTTAAAACTCGAGGGAGCATGTGGTTTTAAGGATCTCGTGTAGTATCACACTTTTGCATGTGTGTTACCTAGACGTGGGTCATACTGTCTCATCTGGACCTCTTCAACACATTCAGCAGGAAACCAACCGGTTCTTCCTTTAACAGATCCTTCCCAGAACCCTCCTTCTCCGATACTAAGCACTGAAACATAGATATTTGATAACGCAAAAACACACATTATATTAGTATTGGTTCCTGTCTGCCGGTACCTGCCTGCTGGTTCCTGTCTGCCGGTAACTGCCTGCAGGTTCCTGTCTGCCGGTACCTGCCTGCTGGTTCCTGCCTGCTGGTTCATCTAACCCTCCCTGCTAGTTCCTGTCTGCTGGTTCCTGCCTGCTGTTCCATCTAAACCTGCCTGCTGGTTCCTGTCTGCTGTTCCATCTAAACCTGCCTGCTGGTTCCTGTCTGCTGTTCCATCTAAACCTGTCTGCTGGTTCCTGTCTGCTGTTCCATCTAAACCTGCCTGCTGGTTCCTGTCTGCTGGTTCCTGTCTGCTGTTCCATCTAAACCTGCCTGCTGGTTCCTGTCTGCTGGTTCCTGTCTGCTGTTCCATCTAAACCTGCCTGCTGGTTCCTATCTGCTGGTTCCTGTCTGCTGTTCCATCTAAACCTGTCTGCTGGTTCCTGTCTGCTGGTTCCTGTCTGCTGTTCCATCTAAACCTGCCTGCTGGTTCCTGTCTGCTAGTTCCTGTCTGCTGTTTCCTGTCTGCTGGTTCCTGTCTGCTGGTTCCTGTCTGATGGTCCCTGCCTGCTGGTCCCTGTCTGCTGTTCCATCTAAACCTGCCTGCTGGTTCCGGTCTGCTGGTTCCTGTCTGCTGTACAATCTAAACCTGTCTGCTGGTTCCTGTCTGCTGGTCCATCTAAACCTGTCTGCTGGTTCCTGTCTGCTGTTCCATCTAAACCTGCCTGCTGGTTCCTGTCTGCTGGTTCCTGTCTGCTGGTTCCTGTCTGCTGTACAATCTAAACCTGTCTGCTGGTTCCTGTCTGCTTGTTCCTTTAATCCTGTCTGCTATTTATTTTCTTCTAGTTCCTTTAACTCAGTTTGCTCTTTATTGTCTGGTGGTTCATCTAAGTCTTTCTGAAGATACTTTCAGGCGTGAAAACGGGTCAAGGGTGAAAAAGGTGAGAAGGATATTACCCCTATAGGGGGGTGCGGGGGCATGCTCCCCCGGATGAAAATTTGAAATATTCCACATGTGAAAGACCTTTATAGACAATATAAAGTAAATTGAGGTTTCCAAGTGATTTCACAAAAAAATAGATTTTTTTTACAATTTTTAAATGTTTATTAAACATCTCTTACTTCGTTTCCTTAAAAAAACAAAGCTGTGCAAAATGTGGGTGTCCTCTATAAAACAATCTGAAAGTGGTTTGAAGTTTCAAGGCCAAATGGTTAAACAGCTATTGAATTCAGAACTTTAAGACTGTACTTTATTGACGGTCCCTAACTATAAGCAGACGGAGGTTTTTGTCGGTTGATTACCGCGGTGTAGTGTGGCTGCTTGCCCTGTACTTGTACTTTATTGATGGTCCCTAACTATAAGCAGACGGAGGTTTTTGTCGGTTGATTACCGCGGTGTAGTGTGGCTGAGTGTGGGGAAACCGAACCTGATCTCGGCCTTCGAATATCCGTTGAATATCCAATATCCAACCAACTTTACCTCGGTCTGAGATGAATCAAATATATTTGTGCGGGAATTTCTCGCACTATAAAAACTAACCTTGCGGGAATGATTTAAATTAAGCGCAATCTCCGCAATCCCGCACCGAAATTCAAGCCCTACAGATCTTTAGCTGGCTAACATTGCGTTCTCTCCTGCTGTGTATACTGACTCAATTAATCAACCTGTATATAACGTTAGCTAAGCCTATTGCAACAGAGCTTCTGAGTTACTAAGATATAACTGAAAATCAAAAAATTATTCAAACCATCACTCACCAAATTCAGTTGATTAAATCGCCGAAGCCAGGCGGGCTTTTGAGGCTTCTGAATTTGATGTGCGCGCTCTTGTCAGCACGAGCTAAGCGAACTGCTTGTAAACCAATCAGGTAACGGTATTCCCCTACCTTTCAAAGGAAACTGTTGATGCAAGGCCCTTTGCGCTAAAATTTCCATGCACTTGCGCACCTGTTCGTAGTTCACTAAATCTCTGGTACCTAACCACCACCCCCCCACCCCCCAAACAAAAATGTTCTCATCGAATCTACACGATTCACATAGGTCACCTATTCTGGTTTCAAAATGGCTAATTTCGCCAAAAGGTGAGTAATTTTCATGCCTGTATTTTAGCTGTTTCTGATGGCTCCTGTCTGCTAGTTCCACAACGCATTATGCAGGAAGCATCTGACCTTTGACTCTCTCTCCACGGTGCAGGCTGATCTCTCCTGGACCCTGTGGTGTGTGTGAGCGCGTAGCAATGAAGGTTCTCCCCGGAACGGCACTGTACAGCCTACGTTTCCCACGCTGCACTGGGCTAGGGGGAGTCGGGGGCGGGCTGGGGTCCCTTTGTAGCCTGCCACTGGGGCTGCACGTACACACACAGATGCAATCAGATTATTACAATTATTAAATCTACTCCGGAAAGCCTTCCTTTATAATACTGTAACGCCGTCAGAAGAATCAGAATCAAAAACAGAATCAGGTTTATTTCACCAAGTCTGTTAAAACACACTGACCCTTAGCTGCATTTAATACACACATTTATAAAAACATCTGTTTTTATAACCCTGTCTGCTGGTTAATTTAGTCTTGTCTGCTGGGTCCTGTCTGCTGTTTTCTTTAACCCAGTCTGCCATCAATGGTCTTCATTTTTATTACTGTAGCACCTCAATGGTCTTCCTTTATATTACTGTAGCACCTCAATGGTCTTCATTTATATTACTGTAGCACCTCAATGGTCTTCATTTATATTACTGTAGCACCTCAATGGTCTTCATTTATATTACTGTAGCACTACAATGGTCTTCATTTATATTACTGTAGCACCTCAACGGTCTTCATTTATATTACTATAGCACCTCAACAATCTTCCTTTATAGCTCCACTCCTATGGAATGACCTGGCAATTAGGGTTAGAAACACACAGTCAGTGCAAACTTTTAACCCTGTCACTGGTTCACCCCTGTCACAGGTTCACACTGCACAAGAGCAGCAGATTCAGAGATCCGACCCTAACCCTAACCCCATCCCCAACCCCAACCCTAACCCTAACCCTAGTCATCTAGCCTTCATAATTTACCAAACTCCCTCAAAGTCTTTTGCTTATTGATTTTCCCTGCATCAACTTTGAGGACATTTTCACTTAGGGGTGTACTTGCTTCAGTTGCCAGCAATTCTGTGTGTTGAATTATTTTGAGGGGACCGCAAATGTACACTTTTATACAAGCTGTACACTCACTACTTTACATTGTAGCAAAGTGTCATTTTTTTGTGTTGTCACATGAAAAGATATAAGCGAATATTTATAAAAATGTAAGGGGGGGAATTCACTTTTGTGAGATACTAAATGTATGTATAAATGAATGTATGTGTGTACGGTAAATATGTATTTACCTGAGGCGTCGTGTCTCTCTGCGAAGGCTGTGTGTATCTGCCTGCCGACTGGGAGTGTTCTCCAGGCTGTGGAGGGAGGGGCCAGGAGAAGAGGAGGCGGGACTTTCCAGAGCATTGTCACTGGCTGAGCGAATCAGAGAACGGTGAGATGACAAGCCACCCTCCCCAACATGACTGCCCCCGCCCAGACGTCTACGTTTAGAGGAGTAGAGCGGGCTCTCTCTGAAAGGCACTGGCACCCACACACACACACAAGGTTACACAAACACACACACGCACAAGGTTAAACACACACACAGACAAGGTTAAACACACACACATACAAGGTTAAACACACACACACACACAAGGTTACACACACACACACAAGGTTAAACACACACACACACATACAAGGTTAAACACACACACACAAGGTTAAACACCCACCCACAAGGTTAAACACACACACACATGGTTAAACACACACACACACAAGGTTAAACACACACACACACACACAAGGTTAAACACACCCACACACACACAAGGTCAAACACACACACACACAAGGTCAAACACACACACATACACACAATGTTGCACACACACACACACATAGCCATAAGGTTAAACACACACACACACACACACATAGCCATAAGGTTAAAGACACACACACACACATAGCCATAAGGTTAAACACACACACACACACACACACACACATAGCCATAAGGTTAAACACACACACACACACACATAGCCATAAGGTTAAACACACATACACAGGAACACACACTCCCAGAGAGAAACCAGGAAGAACATAAACACAAAGCCATAAATAGACACATGCACACAGACAGCAGGTTACACAAATACACACAAAAACACACACTAACACAAGCACACACACTAACACAAAACCAGAAGGTTACACATGATCAAACACACATTCATACTTACAAATAGAGGCACACACACACCCATAATGGACATATTGTGGAAGGACTCACCAATGTCGGACACCTTATGGATCTTAATAATTTCCGCCAGGTCAAAATTCCCAGCAATAATGGCGACCTACACAGTGAATGGTTAGAGTTAGGGTTAATAAACTATGGGTTAGGGTTAATAAACTATGGGTTAGGGTTAATAAACTATGGGTTAGGGTTAATAAACTATGGGTTAGGGTTAATAAACTATGGGTTAGGGTTAATAAACTATGGGTTAGGGTTAATAAACTATGGGTTAGGGTTAATAAACTATGGGTTAGGGTTAATAAACTATGGGTTAGAGTTAGGGTTAATAAACTATGGGTTAGAGTTAGGGTTAATATACTATGGGTTAGAGTTAGGGTTAATAAACTATGGGTTAGAGTTAGGGTTAATAAACTATGGGTTAGAGTTAGGGTTAATATACTATGGGTTAGAGTTAGGGTTAATAAACTATGGGTAAGGGTTAATAAACTATGGGTTAGGGTTAATAAACTATGGGTTAGGGTTAATATACTATGGGTTAGAGTTAGGGTTAATATACTATGGGTTAGGATTAATAAACTATGAGTTAGGGTTAGGGTTAATAAACTATGGGTTAGAGTTAGGGTTAATAAACTATGGGTTAGGGTTAATAAACTATGGGTTAGGGTTAATATACTATGGGTTAGGATTAATAAACTATGGGTTAGGGTTAATAAACTATGGGTTAGGGTTAATAAACTATGGGTTAGGGTTAATAAACTATGGGTTAGAGTTAGGGTTAATAAACTATGGGTTAGGGTTAGGGTTAATAAACTATGGGTTAGGGTTAGGGTTAATAAACTATGGGTTAGGGTTAGGGTTAATAAACTATGGGTTAGAGTTAGGGTTAATATACTATGGGTTAGAGTTAATATACTATGGGTTAGAGTTAGGGTTAATATACTATGGGTTAGAGTTAATATACTATGGGTTAGAGTTAGGGTTAATAAACTATGGGTCATGGTTATGCTATCTGACATCAAGACATTGACATCCTGTAAATTGCATGGGTTAAGCAGCTATGGATTGGCCCAGAACATCCCACAAATGCTTTATCTGGGAGTATCCCACATTTAAACAGCAGCTCCCTGATGCCCGCTAATTATATGCAAAATCCCGGAAATCTATTTTTCATGGAGAATGACAGAGCGAGTGACCGGCGTGAAGTAGGTGACACAAAGGGTTTGGGTTGGGGTTAGGAAATTGACAGAAGTTTGAGGTCTATCAGGACCAAAACCTCTCATCACAAGAACAATGTCTTTCCTAGAGCAGTAGGTCTCAGGAACCAAACTGACTATAACCTGCTCCTCTACACCAGTAGGTCCCATTAACCAAACTGACTATAACCTGCTCCTCTACACCAGTAGGTCTCATTAACCAAACTGACTATAACCTGCTCCTCTACACCAGTAGGTCTCATTAACCAAACTGACTATAACCTGCTCCTCTACACCAGTAGGTCCCATTAACCAAACTGACTATAACCTGCTCCTCTACACCAGTAGGTCTCATTAACCAAACTGACTATAACCTGCTCCTCTACACCAGTAGGACTCATTAACCAAACTGACTATAACCTGCTCATCTACACCAGTAGGACTCATTAACCAAACTGACTATAACCTGCTCCTCTACACCAGTAGGTCTCATTAACCAAACTGACTATAACCTGCTCCTCTACACCAGTAGGTCTCATTAACCAAACTGACTATAACCTGCTCCTCTACACCAGTAGGTCTCATTAATCAAACTGACTATAACCTGCTCCTCTACACCAGTAGGTCCCATTAACCAAACTGACTATAACCTGCTCCTCTACACCAGTAGGTCTCATTAACCAAACTGACTATAACCTGCTCCTCTACACCAGTAGGACTCATTAACCAAACTGACTATAACCTGCTCCTCTACACCAGTAGGTCTCAGGTACCAAACTGACTATAACCTGCTCCTCTACACCAGTAGGTCTCAGGTACCAAACTGACTATAACCTGCTCCTCTACACCAGTAGGTCTCATTAACCAAACTGACTATAACCTGCTCCTCTACACCAGTAGGTCTCATTAACCAAACTGACTATAACCTGCTCCTCTACACCAGTAGGTCTCAGGTACCAAACTGACTATAACCTGCTCCTCTACACCAGTAGGTCTCAGGTACCAAACTGACTATAACCTGCTAATTCTGTATGTATTTGTGTTATCATTTAATATACCACACTGAAATTGGAATCTGTGTGGTAGTTCACTACCTGAAAAGCTGTCTGGTTGTTGTAGTTCTTAATGTCTTTATTTGTTCCTCTGAAGAGCAGAACTCTGGCACAGCCCTCCTGAGGAAAGAGATATCACAACTGGTTACCAAGATTACCTTTTAACTGGTTATCTGCTGTTATGAAGCAACCAGAAGCATTCTGACCTGGTTGTATAAAGCGCACAGATGCAGGGCGGTGTTTCCTGAAGCATTCTGGGCACTCATGTCAGCGCCATAGAACAGAAGGTGCTCCAGGTGTTGTACATTCCCATGGCGACATGCCTGGAGCAGAAATAACAGCACATTCATATTTCAGTGACAACAAATTTGGAGGGAAACATCTGCTACAACTTGAGAGAAAAAATATGACAGTAGTAATTGTTTAAAGGTCAAGATGCCAATCTCAGCCCAGAGAAAACGATCAAGCAGAGCAGTATACAGGTAATTGGTGAGTCTCATTTGCTCCATGGCTTTGGTACCTGGTTATACAGAGGGCATTCATCATGTGAATAGTCATCAAATAGAGTGCCTGTAGAACCATACTGCCTGTAGAACCATACTGCCTGTAGAACCTGATTTCTATATTGTTCCAGCTTTATTATTATTATTAAGGCTGCATTACAACCTAAAATGGCCAAATCTGATACAGGCTGATCTGGGTATATATATTATCAGTGTTATTCACCTGTCAGTGGTCATAATGTTATAATACAGTAAATACCTGTATAGTGCTGCTCCCTTTATTAATACAGTAATTAACTGTATAGTGCTGCTCCCTTTATTAATACAGTAATTACCTGTATAGTGCTGCTCCCTTTATTAATACAGTAAATACCTGTATAGTGCTGCTCCCTTTATTAATACAGTAATTACCTGTATAGTGCTGCTCCCTTTATTAATACCTTTATTAGTGCTGCTCCCTTTATTAACAGTGTATACCTGTATAGTGCTGCTCCCTTTATTAATACAGTAATTACCTGTATAGTGCTGCTCCCTTTATTAATTAATTAATAGTGCTGCTCCCTTTATTAATACAGTAATTACCTGTATAGTGCTGCTCCCTTTATTAATACAGTAATTACCTGTATAGTGCTGCTCCCTTTATTAATACAGTAATTACCTGTATAGTGCTGCTCCTTTATTAATACAGTAATTACCTGTATAGTGCTGCTCCCTTTATTAATACAGTATAATTAATACCTGTATAGTGCTCCCTTTATTAATACAGTAATTACCTGTATAGTGCTGCAGTAAATACCTGTATAGTGCTGCTCCCTTTATTAATACAGTACCTGTATAGTGCTGCTCCCTTTATTAATACCTTTATTAATACAGTAATTACCTGTATAGTGCTGCTCCCTTTATTAATACAGTAATTACCTGTATAGTGCTGCTCCTTTATTATTAATACAGTAATTACCTGTATAGTGCTGCTTCCTTTATTAATACAGTAATTACCTGTATAGTGCTGCTCCCTTTATTAATACAGTAATTACCTGTATAGTGCTGCTCCCTTTATTAATACAGTAATTACCTGTATAGTGCTGCTCCCTTTATTAATACAGTAATTACCTGTATAGTGCTGCTCCCTTTATTAATACAGTAATTACCTGTATAGTGCTGCTCCCTTTATTAATACAGTAATTACCTGTATAGTGCTGCTCCCTTTATTAATACAGTAATTACCTGTATAGTGCTGCTCCCTTTATTAATACAGTAATTACCTGTATAGTGCTGCTCCCTTTATTAATACAGTAAATACCTGTATAGTGCTGCTCCCTTTATTAATACAGTAATTACCTGTATAGTGCTGCTCCCTTTATTAATACAGTAAATACCTGTATAGTGCTGCTCCCTTTATTAATACAGTAATTACCTGTATAGTGCTGCTCCCTTTATTAATACAGTAATTACCTGTATAGTGCTGCTCCCTTTATTAATACAGTAATTACCTGTATAGTGCTGCTCCCTTTATTAATACAGTAATTACCTGTATAGTGCTGTTCCCTTTATTAATACAGTAATTACCTGTATAGTGCTGCTCCCTTTATTAATACAGTAATTACCTGTATAGTGCTGCTACAGTAATTACCTGTATAGTGCTGCTCCCTTTATTAATACAGTAATTAACTGTATAGTGCTGCTCCCTTTATTAATACAGTAATTACCTGTATAGTGCTGCTCCCTTTATTAATACAGTAATTACCTGTATAGTGCTGCTCCATTTATTAATACAGTAATTACCTGTATAGTGCTGTTCCCTTCATTAATACAGTAATTACCTGTATAGTGCTGCTCCCTTTATTAATACAGTAATTAACTGTATAGTGCTGCTCCCTTTATTAATACAGTAATTACCTGTATAGGGCTGCTCCCTTTATTAATACAGTAAATACCTGTATAGTGCAGCTCCCTTTATCAATACAGTAAATACCTGTATAGTGCTGCTCCCTTTATTAATACAGTAAATACCTGTATAGTGCTGCTCCATTTAATAATACAGCAATTACCTGTATAGTGCTGCTCCCTTAATTATTACAGTAATTACCTGTATAGTGCTGCTCCCTTTATTAATACAGTAATTACCTGTATAGTGCTGCTCCCTTAATTAATACAGTAATTACCTGTATAGTGCTGCTCCCTTAATTAATACAGTAATTACCTGTATTGTGCTGTTCTGTGTGTGTGTCTGTGTGTTACCTGGTGTATCTCTTGCCAGCCGTTCTCATCAGTGCTGCCTATGACAGCATGTTCATGTAGCAGTAGTTCACAGCAGTACGGGTCTCCTCCCACTATGGCACTGTGATACAGTGGAGTTAACCCTCGACTGTCCTTATAGTCAGGAGATGCACCCAGATCTAACACAGTCTGTAACACAACACACACATGTAGATCTAACACAGTCTGTAACACAACACACACATGTAGATCTAACACAGTCTGTACAACACACACATGTAGATCTAACACAGACTGTAACACAACACGCACATAAGGATCTAACACAGTCTGTAACACAACACACACATTTGTATGTATGTATGTATGTGTGTGTGTGTGTGTGTGTGTGTGTGTGTGTGTGTGTGTGTGTGTGTGTGTGTGTGTGTGTGTGTGTGTGTGTGTGTGTGTGTGTGTGTGTGTGTGTGTGTGTGTGTGTGTGTGTGTGTGTGCGTGCGTGCGTGCGTGTGTGCACACACTTACTGTTAGAGCAGCATGGTTCTTACAGAGGACAGCTCTGTGCAGGGCTGTGATTCCATCTCTGGTCCTGAAGTCCAAATGAGCTCCTCCACACCTCAGAACTTTAATCAACTCTGCACTTCCCTCCAATTGGACAGCCAGGGTTAGGGGACACTCTAAACACACATACAGATATGACTTAGGGTTAGGGGACACTCTAAACACACATACAGATATGACTTAGGGTTAGGGGACACTCTAAACACACATACAGATATGACTTAGGGTTAGGGGACACTCTAAACACACATACAGATATGACTTAGGGTTAGGGGACACTCTAAACACACATACAGATATGACTTAGGGTTAGGGGACACTCTAAACACACATACAGATATGACTTAGGGTTAGGGGACACTCTAAACACACATACAGATATGACTTAGGGTTAGGGGACACTCTAAACACACATACAGATATGACTTAGGGTTAGGGGACACTCTAAACACACATACAGATATGACTTAGGGTTAGGGGACACTCTAAACACACATACAGATATGACTTAGGGTTAGGGTTTTACTGTGTAGTTCTGTATGTACAACACTTGTATTCAACACTTTGATGCCCTCATGGTTTCAAAATGTTCTCTGATTTATTCAAGAAACAGATCAAACAAACCCTTAACCCTACCCCCTAACCTATAGACATAACCCAAACCCTGACCCTAATAACCGACCTCTAACCCTAACCCTGACCCTAATAACCGACCTCTAAACATAACCCAAACCCTGACCCTAATAACCGACCTCTAAACATAACCCAAACCCTGACCCTAATAACCGACCTCTAAACATAACCCAAACCCTGACCCTAATAACCGACCTCTAAACATAACCCAAACCCTGACCCTAATAACCGACCTCTAAACATAACCCAAACCCTGACCCTAATAACCGACCTCTAAACATAACCCTAACCCTGACCCTAATAACCGACCTCTAAACATAACCCAAACCCTGACCCTAATAACCGACCTCTAAACATAACCCTAACCCTGACCCTAATAACCGACCTCTAAACATAACCCAAACCCTGAACCTTAATAACCGACCTCTCGACATAACCTTAACCCTAAAACCAATCTCTCTTGGCTAATTAGTTACTATTATTGCATTTTTTACTTTCGCACACCTCCTGTGTCTGCATCATGAAAATTCGGATCGAGGCCTTTCTCCAAGAACCTGGAGACTTTGTCAATGCTGCGCTGGTGGACATACTCCATGAACTTCTTTAGGTTGGCCTGAAAATAGACAAAATGAGAGAGAGAAATAACTAATCTGTTACGACTCCTAGTTCAAGTAGAACAGGGATGTCAAACCGGTTCCACGGGGGGCCTAGTGTATGCAGGTTTTGGGGATTTCATTTAAATTAGTTCCCAGCTCAGACCTAAACAACCAGTAGAGGGTAGAACCTTACCAATTAGTGACCTAATTAATCAATCAAGAAAAAGGTGAGAGCAAAGACCTGCAGACACTCGGCCCTCTATGGAACCGGTTTGACACCTGTGAAGTAGAACATCTAGTGGGCTAGGAGCAGAGGTGCACATTTTCAGTTAT
>CM055758.1:52500-175000 GCA_029465975.1 Dallia pectoralis
GTAATGTAACTGACACTACGTACTGTGACTGACACTACATCCTGTCACTGACACTACATCCTGTCACTGACACTACATACTGTGTACTGTGACTGAAACTACATCCTGTCACTGACACTACCTACTGTGTAATGTAACTGACACGGCGTACTGAGCACTGTGACTGACACTACGTACTGTGACTGAAACTACATCCTGTCACTGACACTACATACTGTGTACTGTGACTGACACTACATCCTGTCACTGACACTACATACTGTGTAATGTAACTGACACTACGTACTGTGACTGACACTACATCCTGTCACTGACACTACATACGGTGTACTGTGACTAACACTACATCCTGTCACTGACACTACATACTGTGTACTGTGACTAACACTACATCCTGTCACTGACACTACATACTGTGTGCTGTGACTGACACTACATACTGTCACTGACACTACATACTGTGTACTGTGACTGAAACTACATATTGTCACTGACACTACATACTGTCACTGACACTAAATACTGTGACTGACGCTACGTACTGTGTCTGACACTACGTACTGTGACTGACACTACACTGGAATCCTTTTATTCTAGGAGTATTTTACATATTCTTTAGCTAGTCTGTTTGTGAGGTTGTGACGAAGTCCTGTTTTTAAACGACCTGCAAATTCCAGTTTATGTGTGTGCGCGTTGGTGGGTGTGGGTGAATGGATATCTGTATGCATTTGTGTGTTTGTGTGTGTGTTTGTGTGTGTGTGTGTGTGTGTGTGTGTGTGTGTGTGTGTGTGGGTGTGTGTGCATGCGTTCATGTGTGT
Source organism: Dallia pectoralis (assembly GCA_029465975.1). Taxonomy (NCBI): domain Eukaryota; kingdom Metazoa; phylum Chordata; class Actinopteri; order Esociformes; family Umbridae; genus Dallia; species Dallia pectoralis. The sequence goes on from CM055758.1 coordinate 53,319, forward strand.
GTGTGTGTGTGTGTGTGTGTGTGTGTGTGTGTGTGTATGTGTGCATGCGTTCATGTGTGTGTGTGTGTGTGTGTGTGTGTGTATGTGTGCATGCGTTCATGCGTGTGTGTGTGTGCATGCGTTTCAATGTGTGTGTGTGTGCATGCGTTCATGCATTCATTTGTGTGTGTGTGTGTGTACCGTCTGCTGTAGGTCAGGGATGCCAATACGGATGACAATGCTGTTTCCGGGGCTGTCATCCACTGGATCTGGGGAGGATGTTCTACCCTCATCTCTGACAAAGGCAGGACCTGACTGGCTGCCGTTGGTAACGGCTTGTTGCCAGGGACGATCGGGGAGGTCATGCTTGGTGTCGGCAGCCGGACTCAGAGGCATGGGGGCATCCACTGTCCACTCAAAGCCCTACACACACACACATACACATAATACACACATAAGACACACACACATATACACATAAGACACACACACACACATACACGCATAAGACACACACACACACACACACATACACACATAAGACACACACATATACACACATAAGACACACACACATACACACATAAGACACACACACACACACATATACACATAAGACACACACACACACATACACGCATAAGACACACACACACACACACACACATACACATACACACACATATACACACATAAGACACACACACATACACACATAAGACACACATACACATAAGACACACACACACATATACACATAAGACACACACACACACACACACACACATAAGACACACACACACACACATATACACATAAGACACACACACTTCCGTTAAGGGGGACCCGTGCCTGATGGCCACGCTGTGGGACCAATCAGCCTTGGAAACATGTGCTGGATCCACCCTGGGGCCCCTGATTGTGCTGCTGATGGAACAGCTGATTCTACCAGATAGTTTCGTCCTCCAATCTACCAAAGTCATCAACCCTCCCGGTCATCCTGAACTATTCGATTTTTAAGATGCTCGCACATTGCTTGCTTACACTGTATAATATTAACTGTCATATGATCACCCAGCACCGCCAGAAGAGGACTGGTCATCCCTCAGAGCCTGGTTCCTCTCTAGGCTTCTTCCTAAATTTGACATTCAGGGAGTTTTTCCTAGCCGCTGTGTATCAACTTGTTCTTCTTGTCAACACTATGGCGACCTTTCACCCCCTGGGCAACACCATTGTTCAGGATCTCAAGAGGGAGCTGAAAATCACCTCTCCCACAAAGAAAGCACAGCAGAGGATGTACTTCCTGCAGCTGAAAAAGTGCAATCCATAAAACAAAATGATAATGAGCTTCTACACTGCCAGCATTGAGTCCATCCTGACATCCTCCATCTCCGTCTGGTAGGGTCATCCTCTCTAGAACCGGTCATTGGCTGCAATCTACAGTCTCAACTCTTCCGACACACCTCCAGGATGCTGAGGCTAGTGGCAAAGATTGAGGCTGATCCCTCACACCCAGGAAATGGACTAATCAGAACCCTAACCCCTTAAGAAGAAGGTTGAGGTCTATAAGAAACAAAGTCTCTTGCCACAAGAACAGTGTCTTTCCTACAGCAGAAGGTCTCATTAACCAAACTGACTATAAACCAGTAGGTCTCATTAACCAAACTGACTATAACCTGCTCCTCTACACCAGTAGGTCTCATTAACCAAACTGACTATAACCTGCTCCTCTACACCAGTAGGTCTCATTAACCAAACTGACTATAACCTGCTCCTCTACACCAGTAGGTCTCATTAACCAAACTGACTATAACCTGCTCCTCTACACCAGTAGGACTCATTAACCAAACTGACTATAACCTGCTCCTCTACACCAGTAGGTCTCATTAACCAAACTGACTATAACCTGCTCCTCTACACCAGTAGGTCTCATTAACCAAACTGACTATAACCTGCTCCTCTACACTCAGTAACCAAACTGACTATAACCTGCTCCTCTACACCAGTAGGTCTCATTAACCAAACTGACTATAACCTGCTCCTCTACACCAGTAGGTCTCATTAACCAAACTGACTATAACCTGCTCCTCTACACCAGTAGGTCTCATTAACCAAACTGACTATAACCTGCTCCTCTACACCAGTAGGTCCCATTAACCAAACTGACTATAACCTGCTCCTCTACACCAGTAGGTCATTAACCAAACTGACTATAACCTGCTATCCTCTACACCAGTAGGACCATTAACCAAACTGACTATAACCTGCTCCTCTACACCAGTAGGTCCCATTAACCAAACTGACTATAACCTGCTCCTCTACACCAGTAGGTCCCATTAACCAAACTGACTATAACCTGCTCCTCTACACCAGTAGGTCTCATTAACCAAACTGACTATAACCTGCTCCTCTACACCAGTAGGTCTCATTAACCAAACTGACTATAACCTGCTCCTCTACACCAGTAGGTCCCATTAACCAAACTGACTATAAAAACCAGTAGGTCTCATTAACCAAACCTATAAGTACACCAGTAGGTCCCATTAACCAAACTGACTATAATAAACACCAGTAGGTCTCAGGTACCAAACTGACTATAACCTGCTCCTCTACACCAGTAGGTCCCATTAACCAAACTGACTATAACCTGCTCCTCTACACCAGTAGGACTCATTAACCAAACTGACTATAACCTGCTCCTCTACACCAGTAGGTCTCATTAACCAAACTGACTATAACCTGCTCCTCTACACCAGTAGGTCTCATTAACCAAACTGACTATAACCTGCTCCTCTACACCAGTAGGTCTCATTAACCAAACTGACTATAACCTGCTCCTCTACACCAGTAGGTCTCATTAACCAAACTGACTATAACCTGCTCCTCTACACCAGTAGGTCTCATTAACCAAACTGACTATAACCTGCTCCTCTACACCAGTAGGTCTCATTAACCAAACTGACTATAACCTGCTCCTCTACACCAGTAGGTCTCATTAACCAAACTGACTATAACCTGCTCCTCTACACCAGTAGGTCTCATTAACCAAACTGACTATAACCTGCTCCTCTACACCAGTAGGTCTCATTAACCAAACTGACTATAACCTGCTCCTCTACACCAGTAGGTCTCATTAACCAAACTGACTATAACCTGCTCCTCTACACCAGTAGGTCTCATTAACCAAACTGACTATAACCTGCTCAGTAGGTCTCTAACCACCAGTAGGTCTCATTAACCAAACTGACTATAACCTGCTCCTCTACACCAGTAGGTCTCATTAACCAAACTGACTATAACCTGCTCCTCTACACCAGTAGGTCTCATTAACCAAACTGACTATAACCTGCTCCTCTACACCAGTAGGTCTCATTAACCAAACTGACTATAACCTGCTCCTCTACACCAGTAGGTCTCATTAACCAAACTGACTATAACCTGCTCCTCTACACCAGTAGGTCTCATTAACCAAACTGACTATAACCTGCTCCTCTACACCAACCATTAACCAAACTGACTATAACCTGCTCCTCTACACCAGTAGGTCTCATTAACCAAACTGACTATAACCTGCTCCTCTACACCAGTAGGTCTCATTAACCAAACTGACTATAACCTGCTCCTCTACACCAGTAGGTCCCATTAACCAAAGACTATAAGGTCTCATTAACCAAACTGACTATAACCTGCTCCTCTACACCAGTAGGTCTCATTAACCAAACTGACTATAATAACATTAACCAAACTGCTCCTCTACACCAGTAGGTCTCATTAACCAAACTGACTATAACCTGCTCCTCTACACCAGTAGGTCTCATTAACCAAACTGACTATAACCTGCTCCTCTACACCAGTAGGTCTCATTAACCAAACTGACTATAACCTGCTCCTCTACACCAGTAGGTCTCATTAACCAAACTGACTATAACCTGCTCCTCTACACCAGTAGGTCTCATTAACCAAACTGACTATAACCTGCTCCTCTACACCAGTAGGTCTCATTAACCAAACTGACTATAACCTGCTCCTCTACACCAGTAGGTCTCATTAACCAAACTGACTATAACCTGCTCCTCTACACCAGTAGGTCTCATTAACCAAACTGACTATAACCTGCTCCTCTACACCAGTAGGTCTCATTAACCAAACTGACTATAACCTGCTCCTCTACACCAGTAGGTCTCATTAACCAAACTGACTATAACCTGCTCCTCTACACCAGTAGGTCTCATTAACCAAACTGACTATAACCTGCTCCTCTACACCAGTAGGTCTCATTAACCAAACTGACTATAACCTGCTCCTCTACACCAGTAGGTCTCATTAACCAAACTGACTATAACCTGCTCCTCTACACCAGTAGGTCTCATTAACCAAACTGACTATAACCTGCTCCTCTACACCAGTAGGTCTCATTAACCAAACTGACTATAACCTGCTCCTCTACACCAGTAGGTCAAACCATTAACCAAACTGACTATAACCTGCTCCTCTACACCAGTAGGTCTCATTAACCAAACTGACTATAACCTGCTCCTCTACACCAGTAGGTCTCATTAACCAAACTGACTATAACCTGCTCCTCTACACCAGTAGGTCTCATTAACCAAACTGACTATAACCTGCTCCTCTACACCAGTAGGTCTCATTAACCAAACTGACTATAACCTGCTCCTCTACACCAGTAGGTCTCATTAACCAAACTGACTATAACCTGCTCCTCTACACCAGTAGGTCTCATTAACCAAACTGACTATAACCTGCTCCTCTACACCAGTAGGTCTCATTAACCAAACTGACTATAACCTGCTCCTCTACACCAGTAGGTCTCATTAACCAAACTGACTATAACCTGCTCCTCTACACCAGTAGGACTCATTAACCAAACTGACTATAACCTGCTCCTCTACACCAGTAGGTCTCATTAACCAAACTGACTATAACCTGCTCCTCTACACCAGTAGGACTCATTAACCAAACTGACTATAACCTGCCCCTCTACACCAGTAGGACTCATTAACCAAACTGACTATAACCTGCTCCTCTACACCAGTAGGTCTCATTAACCAAACTGACTATAACCTGCTCCTCTACACCAGTAGGTCTCATTAACCAAACTGACTATAACCTGCTCCTCTACACCAGTAGGTCTCATTAACCAAACTGACTATAACCTGCTCCTCTACACCAGTAGGTCTCATTAACCAAACTGACTATAACCTGCTCCTCTACACCAGTAGGTCTCATTAACCAAACTGACTATAACCTGCTCCTCTACACCAGTAGGTCTCATTAACCAAACTGACTATAACCTGCTCCTCTACACCAGTAGGTCTCATTAACCAAACTGACTATAACCTGCTCCTCTACACCAGTAGGTCTCATTAACCAAACTGACTATAACCTGCTCCTCTACACCAGTAGGTCTCATTAACCAAACTGACTATAACCTGCTCCTCTACACCAGTAGGTCTCATTAACCAAACTGACTATAACCTGCTCCTCTACACCAGTAGGTCTCAGGTACCAAACTAACTATAACCTGCTCCTCTACACCAGTAGGTCTCATTAACCAAACTGACTATAACCTGCTCCTCTACACCAGTAGGACTCATTAACCAAACTGACTATAACCTGCTCCTCTACACCAGTAGGTCTCATTAACCAAACTGACTATAACCTGCTCCTCTACACCAGTAGGTCTCATTAACCAAACTGACTATAACCTGCTCCTCTACACCAGTAGGTCTCAGGTACCAAACTGACTATAACCTGCTCCTCTACACCAGTAGGTCTCATTAACCAAACTGACTATAACCTGCTCCTCTACACCAGTAGGTCTCATTAACCAAACTTACTATAACCTGCTCCTCTACACCAGTAGGTCTCATTAACCAAACTGACTATAACCTGCTCCTCTACACCAGTAGGTCTCATTAACCAAACTGACTATAACCTGCTCCTCTACATTCACACAGAACCAAACTGGTCAATTGCACCTTACAAATTCCATACTAATGTATTGTAGTCTATTGTCTGTATTTGTTCATTAAATGTGCGTTAAGTGTTGCAGTAATGGGACAGAATAAATTCCTAGTTTGTTGTAAACAAAATTGGAAAAAAACTATTTTTGATTGTGATGCCTGGTCTACTGCAAATTACTGTTGGTATCCTACTGCTAACCCTAACCCTAAACCCTAACCTCCAGAATAATCCTGTATACCAAACCCTAACCTCCAGAATAATCCTGTATACCAAACCCTAACCTCCAGAATGATCCTGTATACCAAACCCTAACCTCCAGAATAATCCTGTATACCAAACCCTAACCTCCAGAATAATCCTGTATACCAAACCCTAACCTCCAGAATGATCCTGTATACCAAACCCTAACCTCCAGAATGATCCTGTATACCAAAAACTAACCTCCAGAATGATACTGTATACCAAACCCTAACCTCCAGAATGATGCTGTATACCAAACCCTAACCTCCAGAATTATACTGTATACCAAACCCTAACCTCCAGAATTATACTGTATACCAAACCCTAACCTCCAGAATTATACTGTATACCAAACCCTAACCTCCAGAATTATACTGTATACCAAACCCTAACCTCCAGAATTATACTGTATACCAAACCCTAACCTCCAGAATTATACTGTATACCAAACCCTAACCTCCAGAATTATACTGTATACCAAACCCTAACCTCCAGAATTATACTGTATACCGAACCCTAACCTCCAGAATTATACTGTATACCAAACCCTAACCTCCAGAATTATACTGTATACCAAACCCTAACCTCCAGAATTATACTGTATACCAAACCCTAACCTCCAGAATTATACTGTATACCAAACCCCAAATAAATATCTGCCACATTTTACGATTATATACATGGTCTCTTTTATCAAGCAAATACATTCTGTTAAATGTAAACACTAACACTCACACTACATCCACTAAAATGTCATTACTGTCGTTATCTTTCTGAAAATGGGTGTAGTAATAGCAAGTTTTGGGGATTAGAATTAGATTTTATTTCTCTCTTGACAATATCACAATAAATAAATGAATTGAGTGTCTGTGAGTGTGTGAAAGCGATATTGAGAGTAATGCATAAGGAGAGATGTAGAAAGGTAGGAGAGAGACTTACTGTATGGGCAGAGGACAAGATTAGAAGTTGTGAGTGGTTGTTATGGAAACTGGCAAAGATGGGAATTTCAGGGAATCCTTCGAGCGGCTGCTCAGAACTGTGTGGTGTACAGAAAGGACGCATGTGTGTTTGTGAGAGTTTTATTGTTAGTGCCATGGTGCTATATAGAGCTGTGGTGCTGTGGTGCTGTGGTGCTGTGGTGGTGTGGGCGTAGAGGCACTTTTAGAATGAGCTCCTCATCTACCTTCTGTATGTTACCATAGTTACGCCACACATACCAATATGCTCACCTCTGCCCCTTTTCTGTAACAAACCCATAAAAGCTATTATCTCTGCCCTCTATCCTAAAGAACTCATCAAAACACTTCTCACTGCCCACCTTAAATAAAAAAACAATAAAGACAGTCTTTTGTGGGAGGTGCTGCGGGAGTATGGGGTGAGGGGGTCTCTTCTCAGGGCCATCCAATCTCTGTACGCTCAAAGCATGAGCTGTGTCCGTGTCCTCGGCAGTAAGTCGGATTCGTTCCCGGTGGGGGTTGGCCTCCGCCAGGGCTGCGCTTTGTCACCAATCCTGTTTGTAATATTCATGGACAGGAGTAGGGAATGAGTCCTTACTCCAAGTGAAGGAGTTCAAGTACCTTGGGGTCTTGTTCGCGAGTGAGGGAACAATGGAGCGGGAGATTGGTCGGAGGATCGGAGCAGCGGGGGCGGTGTTGCATTCGCTTCACCGCACCGTTGTGACGAAAAGAGAGCTGAGCCGAAAGGCAAAGCTCTCGATCTACTGGTCAATCTTTGTTCCTACCCTCACCTATGGTAATGAAAGCTGGGTCATGACCGAAAGAACGAGATCGCGGGTACAAGCGGCCGAAATGGGTTTTCTCAGAAAGGTGGCTGGCCTCTCCCTTAGGGATAGGGTGAGAAGCTCAGTCATCCGAGAGGAACTCGGAGTAGAGCCGCTGCTCCTTTGGGTAGAAAGGAGCCAGTTGAGGTGGTTCGGGCATCTTGTACGAATGCCACCTGGGCGCCTCCCTAGAGAGGTGTTCCAGGCACGTCCGGCTGGGAGGAGACCTCGGGGAAGACCCAGGACTAGGTGGAGAGATTATATCTCCACACTGGCCTGGGAACGCCTCGGGATTCCCCAGTCAGAGCTGGCTAATGTTGCCCGGGAAAGGGAAGTTTGGGGTCCCCTGCTAGAGCTGCTACCCCCGCGACCCGACCCCGGATAAGCGGTTGAAGATGAGATGAGAATAAAGACAGTCATCACTGGCCATCAACCTTAGTAAACCCATAAAAAGGCATAATAATAATATATGTATACATAATACATATGGTATGTTTAACAGCCTGGTTTCAGGTCATAGCTAAGGCAGGGGGTTAGGATAATGTTGGGTTAGGATTAGGTAGACTAGAGTTAAATTTAGTACAGGATTAGGTAGACTGGAGTTAAATTTAGTGTAGGATTAGGTAGACTGGAGTAAAATTTAGTGTAGGATTAGGTAGACTAGAGTTACATTTAGTGCAGGATTAGGTAGACTAGAGTTACATTTAGTGCAGGATTAGGTAGACTGGAGTTAAATTTAGTGTAGGATTAGGTAGACTGGAGTTAAATTTAGTGTAGGATTAGGTAGACTGGAGTTAAATTTAGTGCAGGATTAGGTAGAATGGAGTTAAATTTAGTGTAGGATTAGGTAGACTGGAGTTAAATTTAGTGTAGGATTAGGTAGACTGGAGTTAAATTTAGTGTAGGATTAGGTAGACTGAAGTAAAATGTTACATAGGATTAGGGAGACTGGAGTTAAAATTAGTGTAGGATTAGGTAGACTAGAGTTAAATTTAGTGTAGGATTAGGTAGACTGGAGTTAAATGTTACATAGGATTAGGTAGACTGGAGTTAATTTTTGCGTAGGATTAGGTAGACTGGAGTTAAATTTAGTGTAGGATTAAGTAGACTGGATTAAAGTTTTGCGTAGGATTAGGTAGACTGGAGTTAAATTTTGCGTAGGTTTAGGTAGACTGGAGTAAAATTTTGCGTAGGATTAGGTAGACTGGAGTATAATTTTGCGTAGGATTAGGTAGACTAGAGTTACATTTAGTGTAGGATTAGGTAGAATTTAGTGTAGGATTAGGTAGACTGGAGTAAAATTTTGCGTAGGATTAGGTAGACTGGAGTATAATTTTGCGTAGGATTAGGTAGACTGGAGTTAAATTTAGTGTAGGATTAGGTAGACTGGAGTAAAATCTTGCGTAGGATTAGGTAGACTGGAGTATAATTTTGCGTAGGATTAGGGTCAAGGAACTGGTGGTTAGAAAATATTTCAAAATTATGGATTTATATTTACCTCTAGTATATGACTCCCATCAAAATAATCCTGGGCACCAAGCGTGTCTGTTCTGGTTTGCACTGTTCTGCAGTAGTCCTGCAGCGTTCTGTAGTAGTCTGTAGTGGTCTGTATTAGTATGTAGTCGTCTGTAATAGTCTGTAGTAGTCCTGTAGTGATCTAGTGGTCTGTAGTAGTCTGTAGTGGTCTGTAATAGTGTGTAGTGGTCTGTAATAGTCTAGTGGTTTGTAGTAGTCTGTAATAGTATGTAGTGGCCCTGTAGTGATCTAGTGGTCTGTAGTGGTCCTGTAGGGATGTAGTGGCCTGCAGTAGTTCTGTCTAGTGGTCTGTAGTAGTCCTGTAGTGATGTAGTGGTCTGTAGTAGTCTGTAGTGGTCTGTAATAGTATGTAGTAGTCCTGTCTAGTGGTCTGTAGTAATCCTGCAGTGATGTAGTGTTCTGTAGTGGTCCTGCCCAGTGGTCTGTAGTGGTCCTCTAGAGATTTGAGGTAGTCCTTCAGTGGTCTGTAGTGGTGTGTATTGTTACTGCTGTGGTCTGTAGTGGTCCTGTAGTGGTCTGTAGTAGTTATTACTGGTGAGTAAGTAGTAGGAAGTGGTCTGCAGAAGTGATTAACCCAATTTAACCTAATCTAACCTTAATCTAAAGCTGTAGAATGTAGTGATCTTTAGTTTTCCTGTAGTGTTCCAGATTGGTCTGTATTTATCCTGAGCGGTCTGTTTTCGTCTCGATCGGTCTGCACTGCACTGGTTATGTGAAGAGCTGTTAGGTGTCTTGGTACTCTCTTGTCTTTCTGAAGCTGGATGAGGGAGGAGTGGGAAGGAAACAGACTCCCCCTCATTTCCTCTTCAACCACCAATAGGATGAGGCTCCAGACTTACACATCCGGGCAATAGCATGGTCAGACTCTTGGTTCTCAGGGATAGGTCAGTCAAAGCTACATAACTACAACAATACACATTTCCCGAACTCCAAATAGTTGGTCAAACAACCATTGACAACAGGCACTAAAACTTACACAGAGCCAATAACTCTAAAACCCAAAACTCAATATGTATTCTTAAACAAATGCAAAACACTACCCTTACATCTAACCCTAAAAAGAAAACACAACCACAACCTTAGACCTAACAACTCAAAACCTGACCATTACCTTAAACCCAAAAAATACGCCTAAATAATAAGCCCTAACCCTAAACCCCTAAGACTAAACCCTAAACGAAAACCTTATACCCTAAGACAAAGCCCTAACACTAAGCCCTAACAGTAAACCCTAGAACTAAACCCTAAAATATCACCAAACACTTTCTTTCTCTTCTTCAGTTTGCTTACAATCCTCATTTCTTTTTTCCAGTGCTGCAACTTCCTGTCAGCTCACACTTCCTGTATCCTGCCAGTGTTCCAGTAGAGGCGGATGTTTGGCAGAAAGAGTGAGAGGAGCTGCAGTAGTCAGATAAGCCCTCCCCCAAACCACACACACACACACACATACACACACACACACACACACACACACACACACACACACCACACACACACACACACACACACACACACGGACTTATATTTAGTACACGTACACCACATTGGACAAACATACACACACACAAACGCATACACAAACACACACACACACACACAAACACACACAAACACACACACACACACTGCACTACACAACCCCAAACAGGATATACAAATTCCATATTACAGTTAAGCTCACACCCAGGATCCAGGCTAAACAACAGGCTGTTTCACATCAAATCGTGACCTCTGAGCCTAACTGTGACCAATCTCTTAACTGTGACCAATCTCCTAACTTTGACCAATCTCCTAACCGTGACCTCTGAGCCTAACCGTGACCTCTGAACCTAACTGTGACCTCTGAACCTAACCGTGACCTCTGAACCTAACCGTGACCTCTGAACCTAACCGTGACCTCTGTGCCTAACCGTGACCACTGAGCCTAACCATGACCTCTGAACCTAACCGTGACTTCTCAGCCTAACCGTGACCAATCTCCTAACCGTGACCTCTGAGCCTAACCATGACCTCTGAACCTAACCGTGACCTCTGAGCCTAACCGTGACCAATCTCCTAACTGAATCAATCCAATTCCTGAACAAAATTATTATCTGTTTACTAACTAACAAATGGTTAGTTAGTAAACTAGGGCCAGGGCGGGTTCGAGCTAGGTTGGGTTAGGACCAGGTTGGGTTAGGCTAGGTTTGGGCTTGGTTGGGTTAGGGCTAGTTATTGTTAGAGCTAGGTAATGTTAGGACTAGGTTAAGTTAGGGCTAGGTAGGGCTAGGTTGGGTTAGGACCAGGTTGGGTTAGGTTGGGTTTGGGCTTGGTTGGGTTAGGGCTATTTATTGTTAGGTATAGGGTAAGTTAGGGCTAGGTAGGGTTAGGGCCAGGTTGGGTTCGGACCAGGTTGGGTTACGTTGTGTTAGGGCTAGGTTGGGTTAGGGTTACTGTTATGTTGGTTTAGGGCTAGGTTGCTTGACCAGTTAAAGTTTGTGGGGAAAAACTTTTTCAATAAAAACAAAAGTAAAAGCCATAGAGATATATGCCAAGAAAAGAAAGGTAGAGATATATGCCAAGAAAGAAGAGGTAGAGATATATGCCAAGAAAGAAGAGGTAGAGATATATGCCAAGAAAGAAGAGGTAGAGATATATGCCAAGAAAGAAGAGGTAGAGATATATGCCAAGAAAAGAAAGGTAGAGACTTATGCCAAGAAAGGAAAGGTAGTGATATATGCCAAGAAAGAAGAGGTAGAGATATATGCCAAGAAAGGAAAGGTAGAGATATATGCCAATAAAGAAATGGTAGAGATATATGCCAAGAAAGAAGAGGTAGAGATATATGCCAAGAAAGAAGAGGTAGAGATAGGAATATGAATAAAATATTGATTATACATTGAATATATATTTGGTGTAAAAAGTCAGTCAAAGGGTTAAGGTTAAGAATGAAAAGGAAGTGGCCAGGATGAGAATTTGACAAAGTCAGGACACTGTGTTTAGCATGCCCTGCACCTAAAAAATAAACTGCCAGGACACTGTGTTTAGCATGCCCTGCACCTAAAAAATAAACTGTCAGGACACTGTGTTTAGCATGCCCTGCACCTATAAAATAAACTGTCAGGACACTGTGTTTAGCATGCCCTGCACCTAAAAAGTAAACTGTCAGGACACTGTGTTTAGCATGCCCTGCACCTAAAAAATAAACTGTCAGGACACTGTGTTTAGCATGCCCTGCACCTAAAAAGTAAACTGTCAGGACACTGTGTTTAGCATGCCCTGCACCTATAAAATAAACTGTCACGACACTGTGTTTAGCATGCCCTGCACCTAAAAAGTAAACTGTCAGGACACTGTGTTTAGCATGCCCTGCACCTATAAAATAAACTGTCAGGACACTGTGTTTAGTATGCCCTGCACCTAAAAAGTAAACTGTCAGGACACTGTGTTTAGCATGCCCTGCACCTAAAAAGTAAACTGTCAGGACACTGTGTTTAGCATGACCTGCACCTAAAAAATAAACTCTCAGGACACTGTGTTTAGCATGCCCTGCACCTAAAAAGTAAACTGTCAGGACACTGTGTTTAGCATGCCCTGCACCTAAAAAGTAAACTGTCAGGACACTGTGTTTAGCATGCCCTGCACCTAAAAAATAAACTGCCAGGACACTGTGTTTAGCATGCCCTGCACCTAAAAAATAAACTGTCAGGACACTGTGTTTAGCATGCCCTGCACCTAAAAAGTAAACTGTCAGGACACTGTGTTTAGCATGCCCTGCACCTAAAAAGTGAACTGTCAGGACACTGTGTTTAGCATGCTCTGCACTTTAATGTGACCTATAACGTTAACAATTCAATTGAAAAATAAAAAATAAAAACTTTTCAAGAACCTGGTTGCATAAGTGTGCACACCTTTAAACTAATACTTTTTGAATCACCTTTTGATTTTCTTACAGCACTCAGTCTTTTTGGGTCTGTTAGCATGGCACTACTTGACCTGGCAATATTTGCCCATTTCCTGGTATTTGGAACTGTTCATAATTCCTTCCTCCCTGACTAAGGCCTCGGTTCCAGCTGAAGAAAACAGCCCCAAAGCATGATGCTGCCACCACTATGCTTCACTGTGGGTATGGTGTTCTTAGGGTGATGTGCAGTGTTGTTTTTGCGGCAAACATACCTTTTAGAGTTATGGCTAAAACGTTCAACCTTTTTATGAGACCATAACACATTTGCCCACATGCTTTTGGGAGACTTGATGTTTGTTTTTTCAAACTTCAACCAGGCTTGGATGTTTTTCTTCATAAGAAAAGCCTACATCCCATACATATGAAAAATACAAGAGATTGTTGTCACATGAAGCACACAGCCAGTACCTGCCAGAAATTCCTGCAGATCCTGTAATGTTGCTGCAAGCCTCTTGGAAGCCTCCTGACCAGTTTTCTTCTTGTGTGCAGACTTATGCAACCAGGTTATTGTAAGGTTTTTATTTTTAATTTTTCTTTGATTGAATAGGTCACATTAGAGGTGGAAAATGTTCGGACATGATTTATCTTTGTCTAATTTTTTAACATCACAAACACCTGGCAGGGGTTTTTAGACTATTCACTGTGTTTAATCTGGTTCTACTAATACATTATGTTGTTTAGTGAACTATAGCAAGATGTTGATACAAAATGCTGTTTTTAAAAGTTTTTTGGATAACTAAACTCTACAGATCTGGATGGGTCAAAAGTCAGGACAGATGTTTTTTAGCTGTTCTGACAAATACACAATATATATGAATTGAGTATTCTTCAGATTTGGTCCAGTGGCAAAGCTAGTTTGTTACAAGTACAGTAAGCTGTTCAGAGAACATTAACTAGCTACATAACCTGGTTTAACGAACACAATAAACTGTTAAACTTTACCCAACTACATAACCTAGTTTAATGAACGAAGTAAGGTGTTTTAATAAACATTATCCAATTACATAACCTGGTTTTACGTTGCACGTTAACATTGGTTAGCTGCATAGTGGACATAATGCTTGATATATTCAGACATAGTGGACATAATGCTTGATATATTTAGACATAGTGGACATAATGCTTGATAAATTCAGACATAGTGGACATAATGCTTGATAAATTCAGACAAAGTGGACATAATGCTTGATAAATTCAGACATAGTGGACATAATGCTTGATATATTCAGACATAGTGGACATAATGCTTGATATATTCAGACATAGGTGGACATAATGCTTGATAAATTCAGACATAGTGGACATAATGCTTGATATATTCAGACATAGTGGACATAATGCTTGATATATTCAGACATAGTGGACATAATGCTTGATAAATTCAGACATAGTGGACATAATGCTTGATATATTCAGACATAGTGGACATAATGCTTGATATATTCAGACATAGTGGACATAATGCTTGATATATTCAGACATAGTGGACATAATGCTTGATATATTCAGACATAGTGGACATAATGCTTGATAAATTCAGACATAGTGGACATAATGCTTGATATATTCAGACATAGTGGACATAATGCTTGATAAATTCAGACATAGTGGACATAATGCTTGATAAATTCAGACATAGTGGACATAATGCTTGATATATTCAGACATAGGTGGACATAATGCTTGATAAATTCAGACATAGTGGACATAATGCTTGATAAATTCAGACATAGTGGACATAATGCTTGATAAATTCAGATATATTGGACATAATGCTTGATATATTCAGACATAGTGGACATAATGCTTGATAAAATCAGACATAGTGGACATAATGCTTGATAAATTCAGACATAGTGGACATAATGCTTAATAAATTCAGACAAAGTGGACATAATGCTTGATATATTCAGACATATTGGACATAATGCTTGATAAATTCAGACATAGTGGACATAATGCTTGATAAATTCAGACATAGTGGACATAATGCTTGATAAATTCAGACATAGTGGACATAATGCTTGATAAATTCAGACATAGTGGACATAATGCTTGATATATTCAGACATAGTGGACATAATGCTTGATAAATTCAGACATAGTGGACATAATGCTTGATAAATTCAGACATAGTGGACATAATGCTTGATAAATTCAGACATAGTGGACATAATGCTTGATAAATTCAGACATAGTGGACATAATGCTTGATAAATTCAGACATAGTGGACATAATGCTTGATAAATTCAGACATAGTGGACATAATGCTTGATCAATTCAGACATAGTGGACATAATGCTTGATAAATTCAGACATAGTGGACATAATGCTTGATAAATTCAGACATAGTGGACATAATGCTTGATAAATTCAGACATAGTGGACATAATGCTTGATAAATTCAGACATAGTGGACATAATGCTTGATAAATTCAGACATAGTGGACATAATGCTTGATAAATTCAGACATAGTGGACATAATGCTTGATAAATTCAGACATAGTGGACATAATGCTTGATCAATTCAGACATAGTGGACATAATGCTTGATAAATTCAGACATAGTGGACATAATGCTTGATAAATTCAGACATAGTGGACATAATGCTTGATATATTCAGACATAGTGGACATAATGCTTGATAAATTCAGACATAGTGGACATAATGCTTGATATATTCAGACATAGTGGACATAATGCTTGATAAATTCAGACATAGTGGACATAATGCTTGATAAATTCAGACATAGTGGACATAATGCTTGATAAATTCAGACATAGTGGACATAATGCTTGATAAATGGTAAAGGGAGAGTGAGAGTGGGAGAGAACGGGTAAATGGAGGGAGTGAGAGAATTGGTGAAGGGATAGAGGGGGAGAGATAGAGAAATTTAAAAAAGAGAGACGGGGGAAAAGAAAACTGGTAAAGGGAGAGAATAGGAAAGAGCAAGAGGAACTGGTAAAGGGAGAGAGAACTGGTAAAGGGAGAGAGAACTGGTAAAGGGAGAGAGAACTGGTAAATGGAGAGAGAACTGGTAAAGGGAGAGAGGCGAAGAGAAGCTGAAGATGGGGAGAGAGAGAGCTGGTAAATGGAGAGGGAGGGAGAGAGTGAAAGAGAACTGGTAAAGGGAGAGAGAACTGGTAAAGGGAGAGAGAACTGGTACAGGGAGAGAGAACTGGTAAAGGGAGAGAGAACTGGTAAAGGGAGAGAGAACTGGTAAATGGAGAGAGAACTGGTAAAGGGAGAGAGAACTGGTAAAGGGAGAGAGAACTGGTAAAGGGAGAGAGAACTGGTAAATGGAGAGAGAACTGGTAAAGGGAGAGAGAACTGGTAAAGGGAGAGGGAGGGAGAGAGTGAGAGAGAACTGGTAAAGGGAGAGAGAACTGGTAAAGGGAGGGAAAGCGAGAAGCTGAAGATGGAGAGAGTACATGGAGGTATGTGTGAAGAAGCCTCAGTCACGACTGTAATCAGATAGAGAGGTATAAACATGGGGTAAGACAAGCAAAAGTACATGCATCATCACCTGCTACACACACACACACACACCTTTCAACCATCAGCAGAAACATGCAGGATAGAGACTCACCCAAAGCATCAGAGACACAAATCCTCCATCGTTGCTCTTCTCTGTAGGCACACTGAGAGAGAGATGGAAAAAGAAATGAAGATAGGAAAGAGAGATAGAGTGAGAGATGGATAGGAAGGTAGAGAGAGAAAATGAGAAGAGGGGTACAAGAGAGGGAAGAGAGAGGGAAGACAGAATGCACAGTCTGTGTAGCGTTACTGTATGACAATGCTCAGTTCAGCCCACACAGTGCAAGCATGACACACTGTCTGTGTGTACGTGTGTGTGTATGTGTGTGTGTGGCAGGGCTCAGTCTCCCACTCTATTGCGTGGGCTAGACCTACACATCTCTCTCTCCTTCCTCTTTTTCACACTTACCATCCATCTCTACTCTGTCAGACTCTCCCCACTTCCATTTCAGCAGATATCAGGAAAGCAAATGGAGAAAGACACAAGAATGAAATGAAGTGAAAAGAGGTAGATTTAATCTAGTGTAAACAAAATTGAGAAGAATCCGAGAAGAGAAGGAAAGAAAATGAGGAGAGAGGAAGGAGAAGAGAGGCAGAAAGAAACATATGAGATTGACAAGAAAACGGAGGTAAAGAGAAGAGAAAGACAGGAATAAAAAAAGGATAGGAGAAGAGGGAAGGTAAAGAAGAGACAGGAAGAGAAGAGAGAAAAGGTGCTTACAGGCGAGCGTGGGCATTTGAGAGGGAGGGGCTTGTTGCTATGGTAATGCTACAGAAACAGCCTGTCAGTGACAGCTTGATGGGAGAAGATGGCCCCCCTCATCCCCCACCCTAACCCAATAAAGAGGGTAGCTAGCGCCACCTGATGATCAAAAGCAGCGGTACAATAAGACAAATTCTGGTTTCAGGTTTTTTTTATCACTTTGAAATTATTAACGCAACTATGTGGTAAAACCTCACAACACTTAGGTACTATTATCACAATATGTAGTAAAACCTCACAACTCTCTGGTACTATTATCACAACTATGTGGTAAAACCTCACAACTCTCTGGTACTATTATCACAACTATGTGGTAAAACCTCACAACTCTCTGGTACTATTATCACAACTATGTGGTAAAACCTCACAACTCTCTGGTACTATTATCACAACTATGTGGTAAAACCTCACAACTCTCTGGTACTCTTATCACAACTATGTGGTAAAACCTCACAACTCTCTGGTACTATTATCACAACTATGTGGTAAAACCTCACAACTCTCTGATACTATTATCACAACTATGTAGTAAAACCTCACAACACGTTGCTACTATTAATAGTACCAGAGAGTTGTTGGTATTATTCAGAGTGGTTGTTTAGAAGTAAATCGCTACCAACTGATGTGTGGTTTTGAACGAGTAGGTCCTCAATTAGACATTATGCTGCCATCTCTCAACGATCTGTTTTGAAGTAAAATCACAGTTTCTGTTGTTGCTTTTATTAAAAAAACAGTCTGGTCGTACAGCATGGCAAAGTTTTTATTGCATAGTTGTGTGGTAAATCTTATCCCTGCGCCTCCAGCAGGAGGTCCATGTATGCCCCCGTCACCAGGCTGTCCTCCCTGACACCAAGGTCCTTCATCAGGCTGCGAGCGATCACCTCCCCCTCCTCCAAACTCTGGTCCTCCTTCAATACTACCTGTACACGCACGCACACACACACACACACATACGTATACACACACACACACATGAACATAGTCCAGTCAAAGCTTGTTTTGACTGGACCCTAATTGACTGGACCCTAACCCTAATTAGCTATCTCTAGTTTCTCTAACCATAATTAGCTATCTCTAGTTTCTCTAACCCTAATTAGCCACCTCTAGTTTCTCTAACCCTAATTAGCCACCTCTAGTTTCTCTAACCCTAATTAGCTATCTCTAGTTTCTCTAACCCTAATTAGCTATCTCTAGTTTCTCTAACCCTAATTAGCCACATCTAGTTTCTCTAACCATAATTAGCCACCTCTAGTTTCTCTAACCATAATTAGCTATCTCTAGATTCTCTAACCATAATTAGCTATCTCTAGTTTCTCTAACCCTAATTAGCTATCTCTAGTTTCTCTAACCCTAATTAGCCACCTCTAGTTTCTCTAACCCTAATTAGCCATCTCTAGTTCCTCTAACCCTAATTAGCCACATCTAGTTTCTCTAACCCTAATTAGCCACATCTAGTTTCTCTAACCCTAATTAGCCACCTCTAGTTTCTCTAACCCTAATTAGCCACCTCTAGTTTCTCTAACCATAATTAGCCACCTCTAGTTTCTCTAACCCTAATTAGCCACCTCTAGTTTCTCTAACCATAATTAGCCACATCTAGTTTCTCTAACCCTAATTAGCTACATCTAGTTTCTCTAACCCTAATTAGCCACATCTAGTTTCTCTAACCCTAATTAGCCACCTCTAGTTTCTCTAACCCTAATTAGCCACCTCTAGTTTCTCTAACCCTAATTAGCCACATCTAGTTTCTCTAACCCTAATTAGCTACATCTAGTTTCTCTAACCCTAATTAGCCACCTCTAGTTTCTCTAACCCTAATTAGCCACCTCTAGTTTCTCTAACCCTAATTAGCTATCTCTAGTTTCTCTAACCATAATTAGCTATCTCTAGTTTCTCTAACCATAATTAGCTATCTCTAGTTTCTCTAACCCTAATTAGCCACATCTAGTTTCTCTAACCATAATTAGCCACCTCTAGTTTCTCTAACCATAATTAGCTATCTCTAGATTCTCTAACCATAATTAGCCTATCTCTAGTTTCTCTAACCCTAATTAGCTATCTCTAGTTTCTCTAACCCTAATTAGCTATCTCTAGTTTAGTTTCTCTAACCATAATTAGCTATCTCTAGTTTCTCTAACCCTAATTAGCCACATCTAGTTTCTCTAACCATAATTAGCCACCTCTAGTTTCTCTAACCATAATTAGCTATCTCTAGATTCTCTAACCATAATTAATTAGTTTCTCTAACCCTAATTAGCTATCTCTAGTTTCTCTAACCCTAATTAGCTATCTCTAGTTTCTCTCTCTAGTTTCTCTAACCCTAATTAATTAGCCATCTCTAGTTTCTCTAACCATAATTAGCTATCTCTACCATAATTTCTCTAACCATAATTAGCTATCTCTAGTTTCTCTAATTAGCTATCCTAATTAGCCACATCTAGTTTCTCTAACCTAATTAGCTATCTCTAGTTTCTCTAACCATAATTAGCTATCTCTAGATTCTTTAACCATAATTCTCTAGTTTCTCTAACCATAATTAATTAGTTTCTCTAACCATAATTCTCTAGTTTCTCTAACCCTAATTAGCCACATCTAGTTTCTCTAACCATAATTAGCCACCTCTAGTTTCTCTAACCATAATTAGCTATCTCTAGATTCTCTAACCATAATTAATTAGCCTAACCTCTAGCTATTTCTCTAACCCTAATTAGCCATCTCTAGTTTCTCTAACCCTAATTAGTTCTAGTTTCTCTAACCTAATTAGCTATCTCTAGTTTCTCTAACCCTAATTAGCCATCTCTAGTTTCTCTAACCCTAATTAGCTACTCTAGTTTCTAATTAGTTTCTCTAACCCTAATTTCTAGTTTCTCTCTAACCTAACCCTAATTAGCTATCTCTAGTTTCTCTAACCATAATTAGCCATCTCTAGTTTCTCTAACCCTAATTAGCCACCTCTAGTTTCTCTAATTAAGTTTCTCTAACCCTAATTAGCTATCTCTAGTTTCTCTAACCTAATTAGCCATCTCTAGTTTTTCTCTAACCCTAATTAGCCACCTCTAGTTTCTCTAACCATAATTAGCCACCTCTAGTTTTCTCTAAGTTTCTCTAACCCTAATTAGCTATCTCTAGTTTCTCTAACTAATTAATCTCTAGTTTCCTAACCATAATTAGCTAATTAGCCACATCTAGTTTCTCTAACCATAATTAGCCACCTCTAGTTTCTCTAACCATAATTAGCTATCTCTAGTTTCTCTAACCATAATTAGCCATCTCTAGTTTCTCTAACCCTAATTAGCCAATCTAGTTTCTCTAATAATTAGCCACATCTAGTTTTCTAACCATAATTAGCCATCTCTAGATTCTCTAACCATAATTAGCTATCTCTAGTTTCTCTAACCATAATTAGCCATCTCTAGTTTCTCTAACCCTAATTAGCCACATCTAGTTTCTCTAACCATAATTAGCCATCTCTAGTTTCTCTAACCATAATTAGCTATCTCTAGTTTCTCTAACCATAATTAGCTATCTCTAGTTTCTCTAACCCTAATTAGCTATCTCTAGTTTCTCTAACCATAATTAGCTATCTCTAGTTTCTCTAACCCTAATTAGCCATATCTAGTTTCTCTAACCATAATTAGCTATCTCTAGTTTCTCTAACCATAATTAGCCACCTCTAGTTTCTCTAACCATAATTAGCTATCTCTAGATTCTCTAACCATAATTAGCTATCTCTAGATTCTTTAACCATAATTAGCCACCTCTAGTTTCTCTAACCATAATTAGCTATCTCTAGTTTCTCTAACCCTAATTAGCCACATCTAGTTTCTCTAACCATAATTAGCCACCTCTAGTTTCTCTAACCATAATTAGCTATCTCTAGATTCTCTAACCATAATTAGCCACCTCTAGTTTCTCTAACCCTAATTAGCTATCTCTAGTTTCTCTAACCCTAATTAGCTATCTCTAGTTTCTCTAACCCTAATTAGCCATCTCTAGTTTCTCTAACCCTAATTAGCCACATCTAGTTTCTCTAACCATAATTAGCCACCTCTAGTTTCTCTAACCATAATTAGCTATCTCTAGATTCTCTAACCCTAATTAGCCACATCTAGTTTCTCTAACCATAATTAGCCACCTCTAGTTTCTCTAACCATAATTAGCCACCTCTAGTTTCTCTAACCCTAATTAGCTATCTCTAGTTTCTCTAACCCTAATTAGCCATCTCTAGTTTCTCTAACCCTAATTAGCCACATCTAGTTTCTCTAACCATAATTAGCCACCTCTTGTTTCTCTAACCCTAATTAGCCATCTCTAGTTTCTCTAAACCTAATTAGCCATCTCTAGTTTCTCTAACCCTAATTAGCCACATCTAGTTTCTCTAACCATAATTAGCTATCTCTAGTTTCTCTAACCCTAATTAGCTATCTCTAGATTCTCTAACCATAATTAGCTATCTCTAGTTTCTCTAACCCTAATTAGCCACATCTAGTTTCTCTAACCATAATTAGCTATCTCTAGATTCTCTAACCATAATTAGCCATCTCTAGATTCTTTAACCATAATTAGCCACCTCTAGTTTCTCTAACCATAATTAGCTATCTCTAGTTTCTCTAACCCTAATTAGCCACATCTATTTTCTCTAACCCTAATTAGCTATCTCTAGTTTCTCTAACCCTAATTAGCTATCTCTAGTTTCTCTAACCCTAATTAGCCACATCTAGTTTCTCTAACCATAATTAGCCACCTCTAGTTTCTCTAACCATAATTAGCCACCTCTAGTTTCTCTAACCATAATTAGCTATCTCTAGATTCTCTAACCATAATTAGCCACCTCTAGTTTCTCTAATCCTAATTAGCTATCTCTAGTTTCTCTAACCCTAATTAGCTATCTCTAGTTTCTCTAACCCTAATTAGCCATCTCTAGTTTCTCTAACCCTAATTAGCCACATCTAGTTTCTCTAACCATAATTAGCCACCTCTAGTTTCTCTAACCATAATTAGCTATCTCTAGATTCTCTAACCATAATTAGCCACCTCTAGTTTCTCTAACCCTAATTAGCTATCTCTAGTTTCTCTAACCCTAATTAGCTATCTCTAGTTTCTCTAACCCTAATTAGCCATCTCTAGTTTCTCTAACCCTAATTAGCCACATCTAGTTTCTCTAACCATAATTAGCCACCTCTTGTTTCTCTAACCATAATTAGCTATCTCTAGTTTCTCTAACCCTAATTAGCTATCTCTAGTTTCTCTAACCCTAATTAGCCACATCTAGTTTCTCTAACCATAATTAGCCCTATCTAGTTTCTCTAACCATAATTAGCTTTCTCTAACCATAATTAGCTATGTCTAGTTTCTCTAACCCGTACCACCTACCTCTAGTTCCATGAAGTGTCCCAGGCCCTCCACTGTGTCAAGGTGAACCCTTGTCTGACCAACCAGGAACAACCTTCTCTCTTTCTTCACCTTGCCCTTTACACCTAGAGCATCAGCCAGTACTGCCTAACACCCACACACACCCACACCCACACCCCCACACACACACACACACACACACACACACACTCACTAAGAAACCTGCCAACAGTACTCAGGCAGAGCATCAGACTAAAATGTTTTCTCTTACTAGGGGTCCAGGTGTGACTGGGTAAAGAGAACAGGGTTAGGGTATAGATGTGACTGGGTAAAGAGAACAGGGTTAGGGTATAGATGTGACTGGGTAAAGAGAACAGGGTTAGGGTATAGATGTGACTGGGTAAAGAGAACAGGGTGAGGGTATAGATGTGACTGGGTAAAGAGAACAGGGTTAGGGTATAGATGTGACTGGGTAAAGAGAACAGGGTTAGGGTATAGATGTGACTGGGTAAAGAGAACAGGGTTAGGGTATAGATGTGACTGGGTAAAGAGAACAGGGTTAGGGTATATATGTGACTGGGTAAAGAGAACAGGGTGAAGGTATAGATGTGACTGGGTAAAGAGAACAGGGTGAGGGTATAGATGTGACTGGGTAAAGAGAACAGGGTTAGGGTATAGATGTGACTGGGTAAAGAGAACAGGGTTAGGTCCACATGTGACTGGGTAAAGAGAACAGGGTTGAGGGTATAGATGTGACTGGGTAAAGAGAACAGGGTTAGGTATAGTGACTGCAAAGAGATGTGACTGGGTAAAGAGAACAGGGTTAGGGTATAGATGTGACTGGGTAAAGAGAACAGGGTTAGGGTATAGATGTGACTGGGTAAAGAGAACAGGGTTAGGGTATAGATGTGACTGGGTAAAGAGAACAGGGTTAGGGTATAGATGTGACTGGGTAAAGAGAACAGGGTTAGGGTATAGAGATGTAAAGAGAACAGGGTTAGGGTATAGATGTGACTGGGTAAAGAGAACAGGGTTGGTAGATGTGACTGGGTAAAGAGAACAGGGTTAGGGTATAGATGTGACTGGGTAAAGAGAAAAGAGAACAGGGTTAGGGTATAGATGTGACTGGGTAAAGAGAACAGGGTTAGGGTATAGATGTGACTGGGTAAAGAGAACAGGGTTAGGGTATAGATGTGACTGGGTAAAGAGAACAGGGTTAGGGTATAGATGTGACTGGGTAAAGAGAACAGGGTTAGGTATAGATGTGATAGATGTGACTGGGTAAAGAGAACAGGGTTAGGGTATAGATGTGACTGGGTAAAGAGAACAGGGTTAGGGTATAGATGTGACTGGGTAAAGAGAACAGGGTTAGGGTATAGATGTAAAGACTATAGATGTGACTAAAGAGAACAGGGTTAGGGTATAGATGTGACTGGGTAAAGAGAACAGGGTTAGGGTATAGATGTGACTGGGTAAAGAGAACAGGGTTAGGGTATAGATGTGACTGGGTAAAGAGAACAGGGTTAGGGTATAGATGTGACTGGGTAAAGAGAACAGGGTTAGGGTATAGATGTGACTGGGTAAAGAGAACAGGGTTAGGGTATAGATGTGACTGGGTAAAGAGAAAAGAGAACAGGGTTAGGGTATAGATGTGACTGGGTAAAGAGAACAGGGGGTTGAGGGTAGGGTTAGATGATGTGACTGGGTAAAGAGAACAGGGTTAGGGTATAGATGTGACTGGGTAAAGAGAACAGGGTTACTAGATGTGACTGGGTAAAGAGAACAGGGTTAGGTATAGATGTGACTGGGTAAAGAGAACAGGGTTAGGGTATAGATGTGACTGGGTAAAGAGAACAGGGTTAGGGTATAGATGTGACTGGGTAAAGAGAACAGGGTTAGGGTATAGATGTGACTGGGTAAAGAGAACAGGGTTAGGGTATAGATGTGACTGGGTAAAGAGAACAGGGTTAGGGTTAGGGTATAGATGTGACTGGGACTAAAGAGAACAGGGTTAGGGTATAGATGTGACTGGGTAAAGAGAACAGGGTTAGGGTATAGATGTGACTGGGTAAAGAGAACAGGGTTAGGGTATAGATGTGACTGGGTAAAGAGAACAGGGTTAGGGTATAGATGTGACTGGGTAAAGAGAACAGGGTTAGGGTATAGATGTGACTGGGTAAAGAGAACAGGGTTAGGGTATAGATGTGACTGGGTAAAGAGAACAGGGTTAGGGTATAGATGTGACTGGGTAAAGAGAACAGGGTT
The DNA here is from genome assembly GCA_029465975.1 of Dallia pectoralis. Lineage (NCBI taxonomy): Eukaryota > Metazoa > Chordata > Actinopteri > Esociformes > Umbridae > Dallia > Dallia pectoralis. The sequence goes on from CM055758.1 coordinate 78,703, forward strand.
AGGGTATAGATGTGACTGGGTAAAGAGAACAGGGTTAGGGTATAGGTGATAGATGTGACTGGGTAAAGAGAACAGGGTTAGGGTATAGATGTGACTGGGTAAAGAGAACAGGGTTAGGGTATAGATGTGACTGGGTAAAGAGAACAGGGTTAGGGTATAGATGTGACTGGGTAAAGAGAACAGGGTTAGGGTATAGATGTGACTGGGTAAAGAGAACAGGGTTAGGGTATAGATGTGACTGGGTAAAGAGAACAGGGTTAGGGTATAGATGTGACTGGGTAAAGAGAACAGGGTTAGGGTATAGATGTGACTGGGTAAAGAGAACAGGGTTAGGGTATAGATGTGACTGGGTAAAGAGAACAGGGTTAGGGTATAGATGTGACTGGGTAAAGAGAACAGGGTTAGGGTATAGATGTGACTGGGTAAAGAGAACAGGGTTAGGGTATAGATGTGACTGGGTAAAGAGAACAGGGTTAGGGTATAGATGTGACTGGGTAAAGAGAACAGGGTTAGGTGTATAGATGTGACTGGGTAAAGAGAACAGGGTTAGGGTATAGATGTGACTGGGTAAAGAGAACAGGGTTAGGGTATAGATGTGACTGGGTAAAGAGAACAGGGTTAGGGTATAGATGTGACTGGGTAAAGAGAACAGGGTTAGGGTATAGATGTGACTGGGTAAAGAGAACAGGGTTAGGGTATAGATGTGACTGGGTAAAGAGAACAGGGTTAGGGTATAGATGTGACTGGGTAAAGAGAACAGGGTTAGGGTATAGATGTGACTGGGTAAAGAGAACAGGGTTAGGGTATAGATGTGACTGGGTAAAGAGAACAGGGTTATAGATGTGACTGGGTAAAGAGAACAGGGTTAGGGTATAGATGTGACTGGGTAAAGAGAACAGGGTTAGGGTATAGATGTGACTGGGTAAAGAGAACAGGGTTAGGGTATAGATGTGACTGGGTAAAGAGAACAGGGTTAGGGTATAGATGTGACTGGGTAAAGAGAACAGGGTTAGGGTATAGATGTGACTGGGTAAAGAGAACAGGGTTAGGGTATAGATGTGACTGGGTAAAGAGAACAGGGTTAGGGTATAGATGTGACTGGGTAAAGAGAACAGGGTTAGGGTATAGATTGACTGGGTAAAGAGAACAGGGTTGGGTATAGAACTGGGTAAAGAGAACAGGGTTAGGGTATAGATGTGACTGGGTAAAGAGAACAGGGTTAGGGTATAGATGTGACTGGGTAAAGAGAACAGGGTTAGGGTATAGATGTGACTGGGTAAAGAGAACAGGGTTAGGGTATAGATGTGACTGGGTAAAGAGAACAGGGTTAGGGTATAGATGTGACTGGGTAAAGAGAACAGGGTTAGGGTATAGATGTGACTGGGTAAAGAGAACAGGGTTAGGGTATAGATGTGACTGGGTAAAGAGAACAGGGTTAGGGTATAGATGTGACTGGGTAAAGAGAACAGGGTTAGGGTATAGATGTGACTGGGTAAAGAGAACAGGGTTAGGGTATAGATGTGACTGGGTAAAGAGAACAGGGTTAGGGTATAGATGTGACTGGGTAAAGAGAACAGGGTTAGGGTATAGATGTGACTGGGTAAAGAGAAAAGAGAACTGGGTAAAGGGTTAGGGGGTATAGATGTGACTGGGTAAAGAGAACAGGGTTAGGGTATAGATGTGACTGGGTAAAGAGAACAGGGTTAGGGTATAGATGTGACTGGGTAAAGAGAACAGGGTTAGGGTATAGATGTGACTGGGTAAAGAGAACAGGGTTAGGGTATAGGGTTAGAGAACAGGGTTAGGGTATAGATGTGACTGGGTAAAGAGAACAGGGTTAGGGTATAGATGTGACTGGGTAAAGAGAACAGGGTTAGGGTATAGATGTGACTGGGTAAAGAGAACAGGGTTAGGGTATAGATGTGACTGGGTAAAGAGAACAGGGGGTGACTGGGTAAAGAGAACAGGGTTAGGGTATAGATGTGACTGGGTAAAGAGAACAGGGTTAGGGTATAGTTGAGGGTATAGATGTGACTGGGTAAAGAGAACAGGGTTAGGGTATAGATGTGACTGGGTAAAGAGAACAGGGTGAGGGTATAGATGTGACTGGGTAAAGAGAACAGGGTTAGGGTATAGATGTGACTGGGTAAAGAGAACAGGGTTAGGGTATAGATGTGACTGGGTAAAGAGAACAGGGTTAGGGTATAGATGTGACTGGGTAAAGAGAACAGGGTTAGGGTATAGATGTGACTGGGTAAAGAGAACAGGGTTAGGGTATAGATGTGACTGGGTAAAGAGAACAGAGAACTGGGTAAAGAGGGTTAGGGTATAGATGTGACTGGGTAAAGAGAACAGGGTTAGGGTATAGATGTGACTGGGTAAAGAGAACAGGGTTAGGGTATAGATGTGATAAAGAGAACAGGGTTACTAGATGTGACTGGGTAAAGAGAACAGGGTTAGGGTATAGATGTGACTGGGTAAAGAGAACAGGGTTAGGGTATAGATGACTGGGTAAAGAGAACTAGATGTGACTAAAGAGAACAGGGTTGACTGGGTAAAGGTAGGGTTAGATGTGACTGGGTAAAGAGAACAGGGTTAGGGTATAGATGTGACTGGGTAAAGAGAACAGGGTTAGGGTATAGATGTGACTGGGTAAAGAGAACAGGGTTAGGGTTAGGGGGTATAGATGTGACTGGGTAAAGAGAACAGGGTTAGGGTATAGATGTGACTGGGTAAAGAGAACAGGGTTAGGGTATAGATGTGACTGGGTAAAGAGAACAGGGTTAGGGTATAGATGTGACTGGGTAAAGAGAACAGGGTTAGGGTATAGATGTGACTGGGTAAAGAGAACAGGGTTAGGGTATAGATGTGACTGGGTAAAGAGAACAGGGTTAGGGTATAGATGTGACTGGGTAAAGAGAACAGGGTTAGGGTATAGATGTGACTGGGTAAAGAGAACAGGGTTAGGGTATAGATGTGACTGGGTAAAGAGAACAGGGTTAGGGTATAGATGTGACTGTATAGGTAAAGAGAACAGGGTTAGGGTATAGATGTGACTGGGTAAAGAGAACAGGGTTAGGGTATAGATGTGACTGTATAGATGTGACTGGGTAAAGAGAACAGGGTTAGGGTATAGATGTGACTGGGTAAAGAGAACAGGGTTAGGGTATAGATGTGACTGATGTGACTAAAGAGAACAGGGTTAGGGTATAGATGTGACTGGGTAAAGAGAACAGGGTTAGGGTATAGATGTGACTGGGTAAAGAGAACAGGGTTAGGGTATAGATGTGACTAAAGAGAACAGGGTTAGGGTATAGATGTGAGAAGGGTTAGGGTATAGGGTTAGAGAACAGGGTTATAGATGTGACTGGGTAAAGAGAACAGGGTTAGGGTATAGATGTGACTGGGTAAAGAGAACAGGGTTAGGGTATAGATGTGACTGGGTAAAGAGAACAGGGTTAGGGTATAGATGTGACTGGGTAAAGAGAACAGGGTTAGGGTCCAGATGTGACTGGGTAAAGAGAACAGGGTTAGGGTATAGATGTGACTGGGTAAAGAGAACAGGGTTAGGGTCCAGATGTGACTGGGTAAAGAGAACAGGGTTAGGGTATAGATGTGACTGGGTAAAGAGAACAGGGTTAGGGTATAGATGTGACTGGGTAAAGAGAACAGGGTTAGGGTATAGATGTGACTGGGTAAAGAGAACAGGGTTAGGGTATAGATGTGACTGGGTAAAGAGAACAGGGTTAGGGTATAGATGTGACTGGGTAAAGAGAACAGGGTGAGGGTATAGATGTGACTGGGTAAAGAGAACAGGGTTAGGGTCCAGATGTGACTGGGTAAAGAGAACAGGGTTAGGGTATAGATGTGACTGGGTAAAGAGAACAGGGTTAGGGTATAGATGTGACTGGGTAAAGAGAACAGGGTTAGGGTATAGATGTGACTGGGTAAAGAGAACAGGGTTAGGGTATAGATGTGACTGGGTAAAGAGAACAGGGTTAGGGTATAGATGTGACTGGGTAAAGAGAACAGGGTTAGGGTATAGATGTGACTGGGTAAAGAGAACAGGGTTAGGGTCCAGATGTGACTGGGTAAAGAGAACAGGGTTAGGGTATAGATGTGACTGGGTAAAGAGAACAGGGTTAGGGTATAGATGTGATTGGGTAAAGAGAACAGGGTTAGGGTATAGATGTGATTGGGTAAAGAGAACAGGGTTAGGGTGAGGTTAGGTGACTAATAGGTTAGAGATGCAACTACTGAAGAAGCACTTTCACAACAATAAGAATAGTTTTTTCAGAAATCAGATTTTTTGAACAAAATTGAGGTATTTTCATTGTATAGCACTCTTTATGGGTTAGGGTTACCAAAAGAAAGAGAATCCTACATCAGGCAATGGAGCCATAATAATAATAATAAATATATATCAAGTGTTTACCATCTCTGGTAATGTCTTTAATATTTTATACAAAAATAAAAACCATCCCTGGATTCACAACTGTCAAACAGCAATATATTGTGTATTTTATAGATAAAATACACCATTATTGTTACACCATTATTTACAAATACCCAGACAGAAACCAGGGAAATTATAACAATATTATTGCAATAATTATGCTAAATGTTAGGATCCCAAAAAAATTAAGTAGTATAGTAATAAAGATGTGTATTAGTGTTGCAATAACCACTCTAAAAATATGAATGTTTCTATAACTACTTACTCTCAGTCCCTCTGGGTCTGGTGTATTTTAATAACTACTTACTCTCAGTCCCTCTGGGTCTGGTGTATTTTAATAACTACTTACTCTCAGTCCCTCTGGGTCTGGTGTATTTTAATAACTACTTACTCTCAGTCCCTCTGGGTCTGGTGTATTTTAATAACTACTTACTCTCAGTCCCTCTGGGTCTGGTGTATTTTAATAACTACTTACTCTCAGTCCCTCTGGGTCTGGTGTATTTTAATAACTACTTACTCTCAGTCCCTCTGGGTCTGGTGTATTTTAATAACTACTTACTCTCAGTCCCTCTGGGTCTGGTGTATTTTAATAACTACTTACTCTCAGTCCCTCTGGGTCTGGTGTATTTTAATAACTACTTACTCTCAGTCCCTCTGGGTCTGGTGTATTTTAATAACTACTTACTCTCAGTCCCTCTGGGTCTGGTGTATTTTAATAACTACTTACTCTCAGTCCCTCTGGGTCTGGTGTATTTTAATAACTACTTACTCTCAGTCCCTCTGGGTCTGGTGTATTGGAGATGGAGTAGTTGGACAACTTGGGTCCACCACAATCTGGCCTCTCATAGAAGATCAGCTGACCATTTCCATCCTATATGACCAATTACACTTCAGTTATAAGCATATTGTGTATAAGAGCCAAAACATTATTACCTAATGCTAGTGCTACTGTCACTTTAAAATGACCTTGTTTTTTAAAGTAAAGCTTTCATTAAGTCCATTCAAATAACTTGATTAAAAATCAATTGTAGACTGTATAGGACTATTGTCGACTGTATAGGACTTTTGTAGACTACCATCAGATCACGTAGTTTAAGCCGCCCAAGGCTACAGTTGAAAAAGGTGTCCTGCTGGTGGATCACGGTCCCCTCTGATTGGCTCAGCTGGCTGGCTTTCTCTGCCAGTTGTGATGCGTTGCTCACCTTCGCTTTGATCTCCACATTAAATGGCATCTCTGAGTATAAGATAGACTTTATAAGGGTTAGAATTAGGGATATTAGTATCACACGTGTATTTATGATCGTGCACTGTGTTAGACAAACTTACTCCAAAATAACTGGAAACCTGGATAAAGATAAGAAAAAAAAAAAATATATATAAGACGCACATTACCAAAACAACAGCTTCACATTCTGGGTTAAACATCTAGCTAGGAATAAAACAAATCTTGTTACTTAAAAGTGACTTAAAAGTTGTGAAGCTGCACACTGCGTCATTAATGTCATTTCACTACATGTTTGCAATGTTTAAAACAAATCCCAAAACAGATAGTTGAATTAAACATGATTATATTTTCACTCACCATCCAACTGCACATAAAGTATTTATTATGAATGCGTGTACTTGTGTATACCAAGCTACCCTATATTACCTATATTACCAAAGTACCCTATATTTCTGTAGACATGCTGCTCAACAACCAACAGAAAAACTCCATTAAGCACCAACTACAACCTAACCCAGGTTTTAGATATCGTCTCCGATTGGCTAAATGTCAAATCAGTTTTTTCAAAGAACTGCTTTGATTGGTTGAGATATAAATGAACTTTAACCTTTTGGTTTCTACAGTTCAACTTCCGCTGTAACATTTCCAACCAGCATGGCTGCGATAGGTGTACATTTCGGATACACATGTGCATGTGTCGCTGTTTTCAAGGTGTTGTGTGAAGTTACCTTAGTACTATTTTTATGTATTATATTTATTTTCTATATTTATTGTTGCACAGATATCCAGCGGGTTGTTTAACAAATTATTATTGTAATTCTGTGGCCCTAACCCTACGTTTACCGGAGCTAATAGGCTAGCTAACTTTATCTTACTATTAATTAGTTGTCTTTCTAACTTAAAGGATAAAACTAGCAATATATGTGACAAGTATTTTTTAATTTATTTGTTCGTGCTTCCAATTCGGAGGGTTTTTGATTGCTGTATGTATAATATCTATATATATTTGTGTTCTTTCTAGGATGGTCGAGCGGAGGTTGTTGCTAATGACGCCGGAGACCGAGTGACTCCTGTGGTAGTGGCCTACAGGGATACAGAACAGGTAAATTACAGATATTATATGACTCCTGTGGTAGTGGCCTACAGGGATACAGAACAGGTAAATTACAGATATTATATGACTCCTGTGGTAGTGGCCTACAGGGATACAGAACAGGTAAATTACAGATATTATATGACTTCTGTGGTAGTGGCCTACAGGGATACAGAACAGGTAAATTACAGATATTATATGACTCCTGTGGTAGTGGCCTACAGGGATACAGAACAGGTAAATTACAGATATTATATGACTCCTGTGGTAGTGGCCTACAGGGATACAGAACAGGTAAATTACAGATATTATATGACTCCTGTGGTAGTGGCCTACAGGGATACAGAACAGGTAAATTACAGATATTATATGACTCCTGTACAGGGTAGTGGCCTACAGGGATACAGAACAGGTAAATTACAGATATTATATGACTCCTGTGGTAGTGGCCTACAGGGATACAGAACAGGTAAATTACAGATATTATATGACTTCTGTGGTAGTGGCCTACAGGGATACAGAACGGGTAAATTACAGATATTATATGACTCCTGTGGTAGTGGCCTACAGGGATACAGAACAGGTAAATTACAGATATTATATGACTCCTGTGGTAGTGGCCTACAGGGATACAGAACAGGTAAATTACAGATATTATATGACTTCTGTGGTAGTGGCCTACAGGGATACAGAACAGGTAAATTACAGATATTATATGACTTCTGTGGTAGTGGCCTACAGGGATACAGAACAGGTAAATTACAGATATTATATGACTCCTGTGGTAGTGGCCTACAGGGATACAGAACAGGTAAATTACAGATATTATATGACTTCTGTGGTAGTGGCCTACAGGGATACAGAACAGGTAAATTACAGATATTATATGACTCCTGTGGTAGTGGCCTACAGGTTTTTAGTGAGTTTATTTTCAACAATGATAAAAATCTAACTGTTAGAAAATCATGTCCGTTTCATAATATAAGGGAAGGCCTTTGTCTGCCTCTGGGGTCGAGAAGGTTAAAGGGACTATGTTTGATTTTTACTGTATTACTGGCAGAAATACAAGCTTAAATGAGTAGATGATATCTGCAGATAATGTTTTAATGTTTAAACATTTAGCAGAATTGTTCATAGTGCTTAACATTCCACTTTTTAACTTTCTTGTTGGTCTGTTGATCAGTTTGCTTTGATGTGCTGACCACTTAATATCGCTGTAGACATTTTCAATACCATACCTGTCCACTAAAAAACACCCTGGACAATAAGTGGACTAGCTAATCCTATAGGTGTCCTCCCCCTGGATTTTATTGATCAACTTTCTTTCTTTCAGGTCGTAGGCATTGCGGCCAAGCATGGGCGTGTTCGTAATGCTGCCAACACTGTGGTTAAAGTCAAACAGGTACTGGGTAGGAGGTGAGTCCGTTCTGTCTTCTGCCCTTTCAAAAAAAGTAAACATACATTTTACATTATGTTTGAAGTTGCATTTGAATTTGTGCCAGAAAAGAGAAAGTTGTGGTATGAAAACATCCATTAGGGAGACAATAGAATATGTATTCAGCTTAAAGCCTAATCATTTTAATAAGCAATTCGCCTTTTTCTTCCTAAACCCTAAATAATCCTGATAATAATTAATTATTATTACATGGCAGAAATGTACAAGATAGAAATGAATCTTGCCTGTAATGCACACATACTCTATTGTGTAATAATCTACACCCCTGTACCATACTCAGTTGTGTAATGATCTACACCCCTGTACCATACTCTGTTGTGTAATGATCTACACCCCTGTACCATACTCTGTTGTGTAATGATCTACACCCCTGTACCATACTCTATTGTGTAATGATCTACACCCCTGTACCATACTCTGTTGTGTAATGATCTACACCCCTGTACCATACTCTGTTGTGTAATGATCTACACCCTTGTACCATACTCTATTGTGTAATGATCTACACCCCTGTACCATACTCTTGTGTAATGATCTACACCCTTGTACCATACTCTATTGTGTAATGATCTACACCCCTGTACCATACTCTTGTGTAATGATCTACACCCCTGTACCATACTCTTGTGTAATGATCTACACCCCTGTACCATACTCTTGTGTAATGATCTACACACCCCTGTACCATACTCTATTGTGTAATGATCTACACACCCCTGTACCATACTCTTGTGTAATGATCTACACACCCCTGTACCATACTCTTGTGTAATGATCTACACACCCCTGTACCATACTCTTGTGTAATGATCTACACACCCCTGTACCATACTCTATTGTGTAATGATCTACACACCCCTGTACCATACTCTGTGTAATGATCTATACTCTTGTGTAATGACACACCCTGTACCATACTCTATTGTGTAATGATCTACACACCCCTGTACCATACTCTATTGTGTAATGATCTACACACCCCTGTACCATACTCTATTGTGTAATGATCTACACACCCCTGTACCATACTCTATTGTTCAATGATCTACACACCCCTGTACCATACTCTTGTGTAATGATCTACACCCCTGTACCATACTCTATTGTGTAATGATCTACACCCCTGTACCATACTCTTGTGTAATGATCTACACCCCTGTACCATACTCTTGTGTAATGATCTACACCCCTGTACCATACTCTTGTGTAATGATCTACACACCCCTGTACCATACTCTTGTGTAATGATCTACACCCCTGTACCATACTCTATTGTGTAATGATCGTAACACTCTCTTTCTGTTGGAAGCTTCAAGGATCCTGAGGTGCAGAAACATAAAGCTGAGAGTAAATGTCCTGTAAGTACATCAGTAGCCAGTTTACAGTAGCTAATAGTAATCAGTATACCACCTTATTGCACATATTAACTACAGTATTGACCAGAGAGCTCATTGGCTGTTATGGTTTTGTCGAACTGTGTGCCAATCTGTGTGCCAATCTGTGTGCCAGCTAATGAACAAAGGGGAGCAGCCAGTCTATGAAATGACAGGAGAGATAAGCCGACATGTTGCTCCTCAGGACATCGCCAAACTCATCCTACATAAGATGAAAGGTTAGCAGGTGCACAAACACATTTTGTTATGGATATAGAGGTGTGTCTTAATCTGTGTTTGTTTCCATAGAGACGGCCCAGTCAGCCTTGGGTGCTGATGTCACAGATGCTGTCATTACGGTTCCCTTTGAGTTTGCACATGCTCAGAAGGTGGCTCTTCGAGAAGCAGCAGAGGCAGCTGGGTTTCGGGTTCTGAGGTTGATCCACGAGCCGGCAGCTGCTCTTCTGGCGTATGGCATCGGACAGGACTGTCCCTCCGGAAAGAGGTACAAATACACATCAGGGCTGTCCCTCCTGTAAGAGGTACAAATACACATCAGGGCTGTTTCTCCTGAAAGAGGTACAAATACACATCAGGGCTGTCCCTCCTGTAAGAGGTACAAATACACATCAGGGCTGTCCCTCCTGTAAGAGGTACAAATACACATCAGGGCTGTTTCTCCTGTAAGAGGTACAAATACACATCAGGGCTGTCCCTCCTGTAAGAGGTACAAATACACATCAGGGCTGTCCCTCCTGTAAGAGGTACAAATACACATCAGGGCTGTTTCTCCTGTAAGAGGTACAAATACACATCAGGGCTGTCCCTCCTGTAAGAGGTACAAATACACATCAGGGCTGTCCCTCCTGTAAGAGGTACAAATACACATCAGGGCTGTCCCTCCTGTAAGAGGTACAAATACACATCAGGGCTGTCCCTCCTGTAAGAGGTACAAATACACATCAGGGCTGTCCCTCCTGTAAGAGGTACAAATACACATCAGGGCTGTCCCTCCTGTAAGAGGTACAAATACACATCAGGGCTGTCCCTCCTGTAAGAGGTACAAATACACATCAGGGCTGTCCCTCCTGTAAGAGGTACAAATACATATTTTGTTTCTTAGACATTGACTTATAGGAAAAAATGTTGTTCTTAGTCAACTGTAAAAGTCCTCCTCAATCAGTCCTCAAAGCCAGGTGGGGTTCGGGTGGTGCCGGCGTGGGGTTCGGGTGGTGCCGGCGTGAGGTCGGGTGGGTTCTGAACAGATGTACATTGCTGACCCTGGAACAAAACAAGTGCTAGTAATTAACTGTCAGTTTCTGTCTGTGTGTCTGTCTGTAGCCATGTCTTGGTGTATAAGCTAGGTGGTACGTCTCTCAGTGTGACAGTTCTCCAAGTAAATGGTGGAATGTTCCGGGTTCTGAACACACACACAGACCACAGCATTGGAGGAGAGAGTTTTACAGTCGCTCTGGCTCAACACCTGGCGGCAGAATTTAAACGGTAAAACCACAGCTTATACAGATGTTTGTGTGTAGCAACCTCTGAGATCTTCTGCACATAAAACCCTGTGTGTGTGTGTGTGTGTGTGTGTGTGTGTGTGTGTGTGTGTGTGTGTGTGTGTGTGTGTGTGTGTGTGTGTGTGTGTGTGTGTGTGTGTGTGTGTGTGTGTGTGTGTGTGTGTGTGTGTGTGTGTGTGTGTGTGTGTAGGTCATTTAAACAGGATGTCAGTTGTAATGCGCGGGCCATGTTGAAGCTGATGAACAGTGCAGACATGGCCAAACATTCTCTCTCCACTCTGGGGTCTGCTAACTGCTTTGTTGACTCTCTACACGATGGAATGGACTTTGACTGCAATGTCTCCAGGTTACTGAACTGTCCATAATTCTTAGTTAAAATACCTTCACTACCCATAATCCTCAGTTTTCTTACCCCCACTTCCTGTTAACTAAATGTGTTCTATCCTCAGGGCTCGTTTTGAACTGCTCTGCGCTTCTTTGTTCAACAAAAGCGTCCAACCAATCAAAACCCTGCTGGAGACGACTGGCCTCACTGCTTGTGACATCAACCAGGTATTCCTATCCTTGAACTCTACTGGACTGTCTACTACAGAGTGGACCCTGCTGAACTCTACTGGACTGTCTACTACAGACTGGACCCTGCTGAACTCTACTGGACTGTCTACTACAGACTGGACCCTGCTGAACTCTACTGGACTGTCTACTACAGACTGGACCCTGCTGAACTCTACTGGACTGTCTACTACAGACTGGACCCTGCTGAACTCTACTGGACTGTCTACTACAGACTGGACCCTGCTGAACTCTACTGGACTGTCTACTACAGACTGGACCCTGCTGAACTCTACTGGACTGTCTACTACAGACTGGACCCTGCTGAACTCTACTGGACTGTCTACTACAGACTGGACCCTGCTGAACTCTACTGGACTGTCTACTACAGACTGGACCCTGCTGAACTCTACTGGACTGTCTACTACAGACTGGACCAGTCCCTAGCATAACATGTTATGGCGGTTCTCTGCTAAGGTATTGTCTAACTCTGTGTTCTAGGTTGTTCTGTGTGGGGGTTCGTCAAGGATTCCTCGATTGCAGCAGATGATCAAAGATCTGTTTGCGGATGTGGAGCTCCTCAGCTCTGCCCCTCCAGATGAGGTCATTGCCGTCGGCGCAGCGATGGAGGCTGGGCTTCTAGTCGGCCGTGAGATTGACCCCTCCCCTGAGTCTGTTACTGTGGAAGCTTGTGCTTCAGACATTCTGCTCAAGGTAAGAAACTACACCCACCTCTGGCAGGTTACACACATGTGGCTACAACCGCCTCTGGCAGGTTACACACACACGCGGCTACACCCGCCTCTGGCAGGTTACACACACACGCGGCTACACCCGCCTCTGGCAGGTTACACACACACGCGGCTACACACGCCTTTGGCAGGTTACACACACACGAGGCTACACCCGCCTCTGGCAGGTTACACACACACGCGGCTACACCCGCCTCTGGCAGGTTACACACACACGCGGCTACACACGCCTTTGGCAGGTTACACACACACGAGGCTACACCCACCTCTGGCAGGTTACACACATGTGGCTACAACCGCCTCTGGCAGGTTACACACACACACGGCTACACCCGCCTCTGGCAGGTTACACACACACGCGGCTACACCCGCCTCTGGCAGGTTACACACACACGCGGCTACACCCGCCTCTGGCAGGTTACACACACGCGGCTACTCACGCCTCTGGCAGGTTACACACACGCGGCTACACACGCCTCTGGCAGGTTACACACACGCGGCTACACACGCCTCTGGCAGGTTACACACACGCGGCTACACACGCCTCTGGCAGGTTACACACACGCGGCTACACACGCCTCTGGCAGGTTACACACACGCGGCTACACCCGCCTCTGGCAGGTTACACACACGCGGCTACACCCGCCTCTGGCAGGTTACACACACGCGGCTACACCCGCCTCTGGCAGGTTACACACACGTGGCTACACCCACCTCTGGCTAAATATCCACATTATCACTGATCTGTGTGAATGATAGGAAGTGGATGAATCGGGGGCTGATGTGTTCTCGGTGCTACTCCCATCTGGGACACCACTTCCTGCTCGGCGGCATCACATCCTGTCTGGTCCAGGTCACCTGCCCACGCTCTGTCTGGAGCTTTACCAGAAATCCACCCAGCGTCCAGAGAGACTGGCCAAGGTACCACAGTTACTTCCGATAATACTTACAAATAATGAGGATATTGTTATGAACGTGCAATGTCTTGGTTTGCTTATGAGGTTTGTTTTGTTTCTGACTGCCTCCCATCACCAGGGCAGTGACGTACCAATATACTGTGTCAATATGCAGCGCCGTACCGATATACTGTGTCAATATGCAGCGCCGTACCGATCTGCTGCGTCGGTGTGCAGCGCCGTACCGATCTGCTGCGTCGGTGTGCAGCGCCGTACCGATATGCTGCGTCGGTGTGCAGCGCCGTACCGATATGCTGCGTCGGTGTGCAGCGCCGTACCGATATGCTGCGTCGGTGTGCAGCGCCGTACCGATATGCTGCGTCGGTGTGCAGCGCCGTACCGATATGCTGCGTCGGTGTGCAGCGCCGTACCGATATGCTGCGTCGGTGTGCAGCGCCGTACCGATATGCTGCGTCGGTGTGCAGCGCCGTACCGATCTGCTGCGTCGGTGTGCAGCGCCGTACCGATATGCTGCGTCGGTGTGCAGCGCCGTACCGATATGCTGCGTCGGTGTGCAGCGCCGTAATCTAGCTAATGAGTTGTTACTGGTAAATACTCCACGACATGGAAATACTGATTATTTTAACCTGTGGCATATTTCAGTCTGCGTCAGGTTGGGGTTAGCTAAGCCTAGATCTACATTTGATATGTTTCAGACTACTCATTTATTATTCAGCTGTAAAACCACTGACTTCTATTATCGGCAGATTGTTCTTAAAGATTTGGAGACCAAGGAGGATGGTAACCATGACATCGATGCCGTGGTAACAATGAAAAGGTAATACCCTCAAAACTGGCCCGTACACTGGTTTCAGTTGTCAACATTAATTTAATGTATTATTTTTTTTCAGGGACGGGTCGCTGCATGTTAGCTGTGTGGGGAGTACTGGGAAGACTGAAGCCATCAGCATACCGGCAGCTTCCTGATCTCAGAATACACAATCTGTTCCACCAGTACATTGACACTTTTGTCAAATAAAATCACTGAGGTTTATCTTGTTACGTTTGCACTGAGTCTACATTTCCACCTCCGATTTGCAGCTCATTCCATAAGGTGAACTCTATAGGAGAAAGCTTTACCTCCAGCTGTTTTTGAAAGAAATTTTAGGCACAATTAGAAAGCCTGCATCATTTGATCTTAGGTTACGTGTTGGTATGTCTGGACTATTTCAGCGAGGTAGATGGGAGCAAGTTCATGTAAGGTTTTATACGTTAACTATAGGAATTTAAAATATACACTAGCCATAATCAGCAGCCAGTGTAAAGAAGTTAATCCTGGGTTATTTTTGTAATATCAAAAAGTACTGAATGGAGTTTATTGATTAATCAGGGTAACCAGAGAATAGAACATTGCAGTAATCTAATCGAGGTAACAAAAGCATGCATTAATTTGATAGTGAACGTATTTTCATGTCCATGCAGTAGTAATTAATATTATTTTATTTAATACTGCATGGACTTGAAAATAAGTTTTACATAAAAAAACTTACTTGAGTTAACAGATGCTGGCCATGGCTTTTCTCTTTGCTAGGAGTAACGATTGGTTGAAGTTTATATCGCCACGCTATAGCTATCTGTTCATTGGTCAGAATACGTTTGGGGTTTCTGTTTGGAAACGCAGTGAAACGTTTGGGCACAGACTGATTTACAAGAAAGAAAAACTTTTGTCACAGTTGCTAGTGAAATTTAGTGACAAAACTGTGCGTTGGTTTTTTGTACCAAACGAATTACAGGAAAGAAAACTGTCACTGTTTTACCTTCATAATATATACCTACACAGGTGCTGTTTTGTCTCGGTCAACACTAGCATAACCCTCCCTAACCCTAGATATGGTGGATAAGAACTGAGCACATGACTCCAGTTAAATATCCACAACCACCTAAATATGGTGGATAAGAACTGAGCACATGACTCCAGTTAAATATCCACAACCACCTAGATATGGTGGATAAGAACTGAGCACATGACTCCAGTTAAATATCCACAACCACCTAGATATGGTGGATAAGAACTGAGCACATGACTCCAGTTAAATATCCACAACCACCTAGATATGGTGGATAAGAACTGAGCACATCACTCCAGTTAAATATTTTGTTAAATCTTTGCGCTGCCTTCCAGACTGTTACAGAATAGATTTTGAAGTAGTGCTTTTAAAATCAGAATGATTTGGGCCTCGAATACATTTCTGATGTTGGAGTATTTCAAACCAACAGGGCTCTTAGATCACAGAACTCAGGACAGCTAGTAGAACCCAGAGTCCAAACATGGTGAAGCTGCATTCAGCAGTTACGCTACATGCAACTGGAATAAACTACCAGAAGATCTTAGACGTGCCCAAAATGTATCCATTTATCAATCCAGGTTAAAAACATTTCTCTGATCGCATATGACTGAGCACTTAAATTAGAACACTGTTTTGTTTATTCTTATTTTATTTACATTCTCCTTTTAACATTGAATTAGTTGTTTTATTCTAGTAATTGTTTTCATTCTATGGACTGCAAAAACTTAATAAAACCTGTTGGGACTCTTTGGGGACCTTGTTAAAACAGGCTGTGCAGCCTTAAAGTTAGTCCTGTACAGTTCATACCATAGGGTTATTCCTGATTAACTCACCAGCAGCCAGTCTCCTGTACAGTTCATACCATAGGGTTATTCCTGACTGGGTTAGGGTTACAGTACCACCAGGTTGTCTGGTTCAGGTTGGTGTGAGTCTGGCGTAGACAGAACCTCAAACTCAAACAGATTAATTGGCTCTAATTGACGGGTGTGGTTCCCACTCTCCTCCCACTTGGTCTCCATAGTTGAATTTTCCTGACAAATGTCTTCTGATTGGATGAGTATAGTGTCAGCTTTGTTCAGTCCCCGCCCAGTGTGGATTCCATTTGATGGTCATCTTCTTCACTAAATAGTTCAGGAGTCTGAGAACCTGTGAGTGTAGAGTGGGAGGGGCTTATTTGAGCACAGGAGTGTGGTTGGCTGTCCGTCAGAGAACAGCACTGTGGTTGGCTATTCTGGCTGTCTGTCAGAATGGCTGTAGTGAAAAACTCCTCCCAGCGAGGAGGGGAGGAGCCAGAATCATATATAGACCCCTCCATTCCAATTCTGATATTTTCAGCTCCTTCCTCGTCATCACTATCATCATCATTTGACTCTGTACAGTCCAAATAGTCTCCCGTGGTGATTGGTGTTAGAGGTAGATGTATTGAATCCACAGGGGGCATTGGTGTTAGAGGTAGATGTATTGAATCCACAGGGGGCATTGGGAGGTTGGTGACTGGGAGGTCTTTTATCATAAGCCTCTTCCGGACAGGAGCCTCATCTTTCTGTTCAAACAGACAGTCTGACATGTCCACATCTGAAAGACAAGTTAAGAGTCAGTGTAATAACATGGGGACGAAGACGCGCCAGTGTAATAACATGGGGACGAGGACGCGCCGGTGTAATAACATGGGGACGAGGACGCGCCAGTGTAATAACATGGGGACGAGGACGCGCCAAGAAGACTTCCAAATGTTGGGTTAGGGTCAGTGGGTGGCATAGAACAGACAAAGAATGAGTCTCACCGAGGGGGGTTGGTCCTGTCTGGCACGTTTCAGAGTTCCCAGAGGTCTATAGATCACAGCCGAGGAGGAAACACTTCGACACATGGGCTTTAACCTGGACACACACACACACACACACTTAGTAAGACAGACAAGCTGCTTCCCAGTTGTCCACTGTATACAAGGTAACAATATAAATAATAATCACTGTATATTAAGTAAACCCATTATATTCACTGTATATTAAGTAAACCCATTATATTCACTGTATATTAAGTAAACCCATTATATTCGCTGTATATTAAGTAAACCCATTATATTCGCTGTATATTAAGTAAACCCATTATATTCGCTGTATATTAAGTAAACCCATTATATTCACTGTATATTAAGTAAACCCATTATATTCACTGTATATTAAGTAAACCCATTATATTAACTGTATATTAAGTAAACCCATTATATTAACTGTATATTAAGTAAACCCATTATATTAACTGTATATTAAGTAAACCCATTATATTCACTGTATATTAAGTAAACCCATTATATTAACTGTATATTAAGTAAACCCATTATATTCGCTGTATATTAAGTAAACCCATTATATTCGCTGTATATTAAGTAAACCCATTATATTCGCTGTATATTAAGTAAACCCATTATATTCACTGTATATTAAGTAAACCCATTATATTAACTGTATATTAAGTAAACCCATTATATTAACTGTATATTAAGTAAACCCATTATATTCGCTGTATATTAAGTAAACCCATTATATTCGCTGTATATTAAGTAAACCCATTACTTAAGGGTCTGCTAATTGACAAAAAAATAAAAATGAATGGAGTGTCTCACAGCTCTGTGACATCAGCGTGGGTTCGGCCAATAGGAATAACACTTGGGAAGATGTTGATTGGCTGCAGATAAGATAGAAAGTCTCTGATCTGGAAATGGGAAGAGCAGAGTATCATGCTTATACACATACAAACATAGGTGTTCAAGTGTATCACATAACAGACATTTGCAAGTATGACAGTAGAAGGAAAAGTGTCTAACCTCACAATAAGAGGAGTGGAAGGAGAAGCAGGCTCTGTAGGAACTGGCACCTGTCCTGAAAATAACACAGTCCGAATGTGATGACATATAATCTGTTAGTATGTATTAGACGTATAATCTGTTGGTGTGTATTAGACGTATAATCTGTTGGTGTGTATTAGACGTATAATTTGTTAGTGTGTATTAGACGTATAATCTGTTGGTGTGTATTAGACGTATAATCTGTTGGTGTGTATTAGACGTATTACAATCTGTTGGTGTGTATTAGACGTATAATTTGTTAGTGTGTATTAGACGTATAATCTGTTGGTGTGTATTAGACGTATAATCTGTTGGTGTGTATTAGACGTATAATCTGTTGGTGTGTATTAGACGTATAATCTGTTGGTGTGTATTAGACGTATAATCTGTTAGTGTGTATTAGACGTATAATCTGTTAGTGTGTATTAGACGTATAATCTGTTAGTGTGTATTAGATGTATAATCTGTTAGTGTGTATTTCATGTATAATCTGTTAGTGTGTATTTCATGTATAATCTGTTAGTGTGTATTTCATGTATAATCTGTTAGTGTGTATTTCATGTATAATCTGTTAGTGTGTATTTCATGTATAATCTGTTAGTGTGTATTTCATGTATAATCTGTTACTGTGTATTTCATGTATTATCTGTTAGTGTGTATTTAATGTATAATCTGTTAGTGTGTATTTAATGTATTATCTGTTAGTGTGTATTTAATGTATAATCTGTTAGTGTGTATTTAATGTATAATCTGTTAGTGTGTATTTGATGTATAATCTGTTAGTGTGTATTTAATGTATAATCTGTTAGTGTGTATTAGATGTGAGTGTGATGATGTATAATCTGTTAGTGTGTACCGAACAATGACATTAGTCTTCTGTGTTCTCTCTCCAAACCAAATGGTTGAGGGCTTAATGCTGATAATCTTCAGAGGGGTTCCATCTGTTGACCATGACCCACATGGCAGACGGGTTCCACGCAGGAACTCCTCATTCTACAAACACACATTAAGTGCTCATCTGTAAATGGCAGTGGTTGTGTGGTCTAGGTATGTATATACATGTGTTACCTTTGGTACATATGCATGTTAGTATGTGGGTTGTCTAGGTATGTATATATATACAAAGTTACCTTTGGGTGACGGCAGGCGTGGATCTGTGTAGCTCGCTCTGTGGTTACATGACTCAGAATCTCCGGCATGTTCTTGAACATGTCTAGACTATTGACATGTATCTAAAACACAGACACACCATGTGACTCAATTTCCGGCATGTTCTAGAACATTTTTGCCATTAATCTAAAACAGACAGCTGTCATATATAATGTTACCTGTGAGTGAAACTCCTCCCCAAGGTTAGTGAAGAGATATTCATATCCATAAGCTGCTTTACAGTTGAGCCAAACAACATGATAGGCACTTCTACTGAGCCAGTCCCGAACCAGTTCCCTGATACCGGACAAACACGCTTCCTACACACACACACACTTTAAAATTATATATACTAGTGTACCCCGTCAGTGGTCATAATCTGTGTATATAGATTATCAGTGTTATAACCTGTCAGTGGTCATAATGTTATAATCTGTGTATATAGATTATCAGTGTTATAACCTGTCAGTTGTCATAATGTTATAATCTGTGTATATAGATTATCAGTGTTATTCACCTGTCAGTGGTCATAATGTTATGGCTGATCTGTGTATATAGATTATCAGTGTTATTCACCTGTCAGTGGTCATAATGTTATGGCTGATCTGTGTATATAGATTATCAGTGTTATTCACCTGTCAGTGGTCATAATGTTATGGCTGATCTGTGTATATAGATTATCAGTGTTATTCACCTGTCAGTGGTCATAATGTTATGGCTGATCTGTGTATATAGATTATCAGTGTTATAACCTGTCAGTGGTCATAATGTTATGGCTGATCTGTGTATATAGATTATCAGTGTTATAACCTGTCAGTGGTCATAATGTTATGGCTGATCTGTGTATATAGATTATCAGTGTTATTCACCTGTCAGTGGTCATAATGTTATGGCTGATCTGTGTATATAGATTATCAGTGTTATAACCTGTCAGTGGTCATAATGTTATAATCTGTGTATATAGATTATCAGTGTTATTCACCTGTCAGTGGTCATAATGTTATAATCTGTGTATATAGATTATCAGTGTTATAACCTGTCAGTGGTCATAATGTTATAATCTGTGTATATAGATTATCAGTGTTATTCACCTGTCAGTGGTCATAATGTTATGGCTGATCTGTGTGTATAGATTATCAGTGTTATTCACCTGTCAGTGGTCTGTTATGGTATCTGTGTGTATAGATTATCAGTGTTATAACCTGTCAGTGGTCATAATGTTATAATCTGTGTATATAGATTATCAGTGTTATTCACCTGTCAGTGGTCATAATGTTATGGCTGATCTGTGTGTATAGATTATCAGTGTTATAACCTGTCAGTGGTCATAATGTTATGGCTGATCTGTGTATATAGATTATCAGTGTTATTCACCTGTCAGTGGTCATAATGTTATGGCTGATCTGTATATATAGATTATCAGTGTTATTCACCTGTCAGTGGTCATAATGTTATGGCTGATCTGTGTATATAGATTATCAGTGTTATAACCTGTCAGTGGTCATAATGTTATGGCTGATCTGTGTGTATAGATTATCAGTGTTATTCACCTGTCAGTGGTCATAATGTTATGGCTGATCTGTGTTTATAGATTATCAGTGTTATAACCTGTCAGTGGTCATAATGTTATAATCTGTGTATATAGATTATCAGTTTTATAACCTGTCAGTGGTCATAATGTTATAATCTGTGTATATAGATTATCAGTTTTATAACCGGTCAGTTGTCATAATGTTATAATCTGTGTATATAGATTATCAGTGTTATAACCTGTCAGTTGTCATAATGTTATAATCTGTGTATATAGATTATCAGTGTTATAACCTGTCAGTTGTCATAATGTTATAATCTGTGTATATAGATTATCAGTGTTATTCACCTGTCAGTGGTCATAATGTTATAATCTGTGTATATAGATTATCAGTGTTATTCACCTGTCAGTTGTCATAATGTTATAATCTGTGTATATAGATTATCAGTGTTATAACCTGTCAGTGGTCATAATGTTATAATCTGTGTATATAGATTATCAGTGTTATAACCTGTCAGTGGTCATAATGTTATGCATTCATTGTATATCCCTCATGGACTTAGGTCATTGTTGTACATTATATTTACACTCACTCTGCTGGGTATCTGATAGTAACGAGGGTCGTAGAATGTAGAGTCCAGATATACACTCTGGATATCTTTTATTCTGACAATACAACACATGGGAAGTGTCAAAAACATATGGGTGATAAAGTGCACATTTTGTACAGTAAAACAAGCACATATTCTGTATTTAGCTCAAGATTTTAACAAATAATGGCAGATTAAAGGCTTGTTAAATTGTACACCAACAGCTGTTAACATTGTAACTTGCTCATAAGCAGTCACACGTGCAATTCACAAAACAGACAAGAGAGTTTGATATGTGGACATAACTTCCATTACTGTTTGACCAAATAATGGAACTTAAAATAAATACATAATAACTTATAAAAGTTACACAAGAGAAACCAATTTAAAATGTTACAGTAAAAGCCATCTTAAAAGGTCACAGTCTGTAGCCCAGAGGGGAGGTCTATGTATACTATCTGTGTTTACCTGTTTATAATGTATCTGAGTCAACCTGTTTATAAATGGGAGGTCTACGTATCTGAGTCAACCTGTTTATAAATGGGAGGTCTACGTATCTGAGTCAACCTGTTTATAAATGGGAGGTCTACGTATCTGAGTCTGCCTGTTTATAAATGGGAGGTCTACGTATCGGAGTCAACCTGTTTATAAATGGGAGGTCTACGTATCTGAGTCTGCCTGTTTATAAATGGGAGGTCTACGTATCTGAGTCTACCTGTTTATAAATGGGAGGTCTACCTGTTTATAAATGGGAGGTCTACGTATCTGAGTCAACCTGTTTATAAATGGGAGGTCTATGTATCTGAGTCAACCTGTTTATAAATGGGAGGTCTACGTATCTGAGTCAACCTGTTTATAAATGGGAGGTCTACGTATCTGAGTCAACCTGTTTATAAATGGGAGGTCTACGTATCTGAGTCTACCTGTTTATAAATGGGAGGTCTACGTATCTGAGTCTACCTGTTTATAAATGGGAGGTCTACGTATCTGAGTCTACCTGTTTATAAATGGGAGGTCTACGTATCTGAGTCTACCTGTTTATAAATGGGAGGTCTACGTATCTGAGTCTACCTGTTTATAAATGGGAGGTCTACGTATCTGAGTCTACCTGTTTATAAATGGGAGGTCTACGTATCTGAGTCTACCTGTTTATAAATGGGAGGTCTACCTGTTTATAAATGGGAGGTCTACGTATCTGAGTCAACCTGTTTATAAATGGGAGGTCTACGTATCTGAGTCAACCTGTTTATAAATGGGAGGTCTACGTATCTGAGTCAACCTGTTTATAAATGGGAGGTCTACGTATCTGAGTCAACCTGTTTATAAATGAGAGGTCTACGTATCTGAGTCTACCTGTTTATAAATGGGAGGTCTACGTATCTGAGTCTACCTGTTTATAAATGGGAGGTCTACGTATCTGAGTCTACCTGTTTATAAATGGGAGGTCTACGTATCTGAGTCTACCTGTTTATAAATGGGAGGTCTACGTATCTGAGTCTACCTGTTTATAAATGGGAGGTCTACGTATCTGAGTCTACCTGTTTATAAATGGGAGGTCTACGTATCTGAGTCTACCTGTTTATAAATGGGAGGTCTACGTATCTGAGTCTACCTGTTTATAAATGGGAGGTCTACCTGTTTATAAATGGGAGGTCTACGTATCTGAGTCTACCTGTTTATAAATGGGAGGTCCATGTGTCTGTGTTTACCTGCTCCCGGAGTGGAGGAGTTCTATGCGAGCGGCATCTCCCTCGGCCAGTCTGAAGTCTCCAGTGTACAACACCGTTCCCTGAGCTCCCTCTATCAAAAACCTACACACGCGCACGCACACACACACACACACGCACACACGCACACACACACGCACACACACACACACGCACACACCTTTTATCACTAGCCTGAGAGCATTGTTGGTCCTCCAATGTATACTATAAAGAGATACAAACATAACTCACATGACTGAGCCTGGACAGTGACCTGCAGGAAGTAGACTCACCACAACCTCTTCCTTCTGTGGAAAATCACACACAAAAAGTAAGTTATCAAAAGGTGGTCATTTAGCAAACTGAGTGAAAAAGGACTAAATTAGTGCTTCGAATTAACCTGAAATATTTTAAAATGAGAAATACCTCATCTAATAAATTAATGAGATTCACCTCTGAATAGGACTCCTCCGTAATGAGATTTATCTCTAATGAAGCCTCCTATATTAATCAGATTTACCACTAATGAAGCCTCCTCTATTAATCAGATTTACCACTAATTAAGCCTCCTCTATTAATCAGATTAACATCTAATGAAGCCTCCTCTATTAATCAGATTTACCACTAATTAAGCCTCCTCTATTAATCAGATTTACCACTAATTAAGCCTCCTATATTAATCAGATTTACCTCTAATGAAGCCTCCTATATTAATCAGATTTACCTATAATTAAGCCTCCTATATTAATCAGATTTACCTATAATTAAGCCTCCTATATTAATCAGATTTACCACTAATTAAGCCTCCTCTATTAATCAGATTAACATCTAATGAAGCCTCCTCTATTAATCAGATTTACCACTAATTAAGCCTCCTCTATTAATCAGATTTACCACTAATTAAGCCTCTTATATTAATCAGATTTACCTCTAATTAAGCCTCCTCTATTAATCAGATTTACATCTAATGAAGCCTCCTCTATTAATCAGATTTACATCTAATGAAGCCTCCTCTATTAATCAGATTTACATCTAATGAAGCCTCCTCTATTAATCAGATTTACATCTAATGAAGCCTCCTATATTAATCAGATTAACATCTAATTAAGCCTCCTCTATTAATCAGATTTACCACTAATTAAGCCTCCTCTATTAATCAGATTTACCACTAATGAAGCCTCCTATATTAATCAGATTTACCTCTAATGAAGCCTCCTATATTAATCAGATTTACCTATAATTAAGCCTCCTATATTAATCAGATTTACCTATAATTAAGCCTCCTATATTAATCAGATTTACCACTAATTAAGCCTCCTCTATTAATCAGATTAACATCTAATGAAGCCTCCTCTATTAATCAGATTTACCACTAATTAAGCCTCCTCTATTAATCAGATTTACCTCTAATTAAGCCTCCTCTATTAATCAGATTTACATCTAATGAAGCCTCCTCTATTAATCAGATTTACATCTAATGAAGCCTCCTATATTAATCAGATTTACCTATAATTAAGCCTCCTATATTAATCAGATTTACCTCACCAGAAGTCTCGTCTATTAATCAGATTTACATCTAATGAAGCCTCCTCTATTAATCAGATTTACATCTAATGAAGCCTCCTATATTAATCAGATTTACCTATAATTAAGCCTCCTATATTAATCAGATTTACCTCACCAGAAGTCTTGTCTATTAATCAGATTTACCTCACCAGAAGTCTCGTCTATTAATGAGATTTGAGTGGGACTTTCCAGTTCCAAAGCAACCTAGACAAACAGAAGAATGTGGAATAAAAATAAACTTGAAGCTTACCTACATTTCCAAATATTCTGTTTATAAAGACTGCAAAAAACTAGTTAGCTACTTACTACATGATCTTTCCAGAAGCCATATTTCGGATTACTCAGCAACAACTCCTTTGTTACAAACGAACAGTAAAGTTTGACTGTCAAACTGGTTAAAAAAATAAGCATAAGCACTAACGTTAGACCACCCTTACTAGTTAGCCTCGTAAGTAGATGTGTGAGATTTACCTTTAAAATTAAACATTGTAAAATCACCTAAATTTTAATTTTCTTTTTAAAAGAGGCCCCTTCAGACCCTTCATGTGATCTGCAGAGAACAATAAATCACAGATAAGAAAAGTTACTGCGTAGATTAGTTACCAACAGTACTGAGAACAGTCAAATGACTAAATGTTGATCTAGTAGATTAGTAATCAACAGTACTGAGAACAGTGAAATGGCTAAATGTTGATCTAGTAGATTAGTAATCAACAGTACTGAGAACAGTGAAATGGCTAAATGTTGATCTAGTAGATTAGTAATCAACAGTACTGAGAACAGTGAAATGGCTAAATGTTGATCTAGTAGATTAGTAATCAACAGTACTGAGAACAGTCAAATGGCTAAATGTTGATCTAGTAGATTAGTAATCAACAGTACTGAGAACAGTGAAATGGCTAAATGTTGATCTAGTAGATTAGTAATCAACAGTACTGAGAACAGTGAAATGGCTAAATGTTGATCTAGTAGATTAGTAATCAACAGTACTGAGAACAGTGAAATGGCTAAATGTTGATCTAGTAGATTAGTAATCAACAGTACTGAGAACAGTGAAATGGCTAAATGTTGATCTAGTAGATTAGTAATCAACAGTACTGAGAACAGTCAAATGGCTAAATGTTGATCTAGTAGATTAGTAATCAACAGTACTGAGAACAGTGAAATGGCTAAATGTTGATCTAGTAGATTAGTAATCAACAGTACTGAGAACAGTGAAATGGCTAAATGTCTAGTTTACCTTTATGGCAGTGAGATAGAAAATAAGCCCTTGCGTGCAAATTCTCTCTGTCAAAACGGTCCAATGATACGTTGGGATACTCCTTCATACGACCCGCGAACGAACTCATTTTGATTGAAGATCAACTAGGAAGGTAGGTGGCTAACTAACTGGGAAGGTAGGTGGCTAACTAACTGGGAAGGTAGGTGGCAAACTAACTGGGAAGGTAGGTGGCAAACTAACTGGGAAGGTAGGTGGCAAACTAACTGGGAAGGTAGGTGGCAAACTAACTGGGAAGGTAGGTGGCTAACTAACTGGGAAGGTAGGTGGCTAACTAACTAGGAAGGTAGGTGGCTAACTAACTAGGAAGGTAGGTGGCTAACTAACTAGGAAGGTAGGTGGCTAACTAACTGGGAAGGTAGGTGGCTAACTAACTAGGTGAACACCCATTCCGGTATGTAATTTCGTTTTATTTGAATAGCCGCGCCACCTAGTGGATATGAGTCAAACAAGACTTTGCATTGCAGAAATCTATCTGATTTAATCTGCTCACAAAGCTAAAATAACTAAAAATAACTACAAGCTAGCTTGCTTTTGTCATGTTACAATTCCATGAACAAGTCCGCCAGACGGAACCAGAACCGGAACAATTATCTGTGGATTGCTAGGCAACCAAGGACAAGCTGCTACTGAAACACATAAACAACTCTTGGTTTCGGACTTGTTGGTGTTGTCCGACAGCTATAGGTACTGTAACTGTTCGAAATGTTATATTAACAACTTATTTAACGGAAAATATGTATAGTTAGATATTACATGTAGATTCAGTCAATTCATATTTGTGTCATTTATGTTATACAACAGCCTAAAACAGCGTTAAAGAACATTTTAGTTATGGTTCTGGGCGGTGATAGTACAACCTCTTTTGAGGAGGAAAGTGTTTAGTAGAGAAGCATGTAAAGCTTAATCTTGTGATTTCTTGCATTACTTTATTAGGCTTTTATAGTCAATTGTTTATTCTTCCGCCTGCATGCACTACCGTAACCTAGGTTATTGAATCTACCTACGCACGTGGTGTACAAAGTATGCTGCGTAGTGCGTACTTCCATTGGTACTAGATGGTTCAACATTTAGAAGCTGTCTGATTGTATGTGAAAATGAGGATAAAATGCCAGATTTTTGTTCATGTTAGCAATCGCCTTTGGGTGGTTGAATCAGTCGGAACTTTTCAGGAAATTGGAATATAACAATATTGTTAGTTGTACTGAATGCCTTCAACTGAAATGTGTCCTCTGCATTTTACCCAAACCTGAGGTACAGGGGGCAGCCCTAATCAGTTACCTGATGTGCAGGGGGCAGCCCTAATCAGTTACCTGATGTGCAGGGGGCAGCCCTAACCAGTTACCTGAGGTACAGGGGGAAGCCCTAATCAGTTACCTGATGTGCAGGGGGCAGCCCTAATCAGTTACCTGAGGTGCAGGGGGCAGCCCTAATCAGTTACCTGAGGTGCAGGGGGCAGCCCTAATCAGTTACCTGAGGTGCAGGGGGCAGCCCTAATCAGTTACCTGAGGTGCAGGGGGCAGCCCTAATCAGTTACCTGATGTGCAGGGGGCAGCCCTAATCAGTTACCTGATGTGCAGGGGGCAGCCCTAATCAGTTACCTGAGGTGCAGGGGGCAGCCCTAATCAGTTACCTGAGGTGCAGGGGGCAGCCCTAATCAGTTACCTGAGGTGCAGGGGGCAGCCCTAATCAGTTACCTGAGGTGCAGGGGGCAGCCCTAATCAGTTACCTGATGTGCAGGGGGCAGCCCTAATCAGTTACCTGAGGTGCAGGGGCGGCCCTAATCAGTTACCTGAGGTACAGGGGGGGCCCTAATCAGTTACCTGAGGGGGCGGCCCTAATCAGTTACCTGAGGGGGCAGCCCTAATCAGTTACCTGAGGTACAGGGGGCAGCCCTAATCAGTTACCTGAGGTGCAGGGGGCAGCCCTAATCAGTTACCTGATGTGCAGGGGGAAGCCCTAATCAGTTACCTGATGTGCAGGGGGAAGCCCTAATCAGTTACCTGAGGTGCAGGGGGCAGCCCTAATCAGTTACCTGAGGTGCAGGGGGCAGCCCTAATCAGTTACCTGATGTGCAGGGGGAAGCCCTAATCAGTTACCTGAGGTACAGGGGGCGGCCCTAATCAGTTACCTGAGGTACAGGGGGCAGCCCTAATCAGTTACCTGAGGTACAGGGGGCAGCCATAATCAGTTACCTGAGGTGCAGGGGGCAGCCCTAATCAGTTACCTGATGTGCAGGGGGAAGCCCTAATCAGTTACCTGAGGTACAGGGGGAAGCCCTAATCAGTTACCTGAGGTACAGGGGGAAGCCCTAATCAGTTACCTGAGGTGCAGGGGGCAGCCCTAATCAGTTACCTGAGGTGCAGGGGGCAGCCCTAATCAGTTACCTGAGGTGCAGGGGGCAGCCCTAATCAGTTACCTGAGGTACAGGGGGCAGCCCTAATCAGTTAGGGATAGGGTTACTAGGGACCTTTCAGACCCAAGCCCTAGTCCCTAACCACTAGGCCACCTTGTACTAGATATAATGCTGGTGATCTTAACTGACTTCTAAGAGCAGCTGGTTGACATTACTGAAAAATATGGAACTGATACCAAAGAGATAGAAACCATAGCAATTAATACATTTCTCAATGCAAGCCATTATGCAAGCAGGATTTTACTTAGGGCAGGGTATTGTTCTTTAACCTAACCCAGTATGTGAAACTCCTGTTTTAACAGCTCACAGACCAACATCATTGCAGCGTCACTCCTCTCCTATTATTTTTCAACAGAAGCTGTTCGGCCATGAAATTGAGAATGTTAATGAAGGAGCCACATCTAGGCAGTGTAAAATACAAGATTAAAAGTTTCTCTGGAGCAGAAAATAATTCCTACAGACAGTGACAGTGACACATGGATAGTGCTGATCAGTCAGGTAATTAAGGACAAAGATCTCACTGAAAATGTAAAAAGAAATAAAGCTCCTGGAAAGGATTAGGGTTTATCCGTAATCCGTCAGGTAATTAAGCTCCTGGAAAGCCTTCTACATTAACAGGTGCACTTGATGTTGGAGAAAATGCGAATGCTTCATAATCCCTTGAGACCTGAAGAAAGCTTATGGTAGTGTTATCAAAGGGGACCTTTTTATACAGTTTAAAAACATCTTAACTGCAGTATCCTTGCAGTTTCTAAGGGGGTTCAGTGAAACTGTGGCCCTAAACAGGGTAAACCCTGGCCAGGGGCCCAACAAGCCAGAAAACACCCACCCACTTTACCAAGCATCAATTTAGAGACACCAGTCAAGCGCAACCACTCTGGGAAGGTTTAGATTTGCTCACTTGAGTTACCCGAATTGAGAGAATAAAAGAGAACTATAGTGACTCTACCCAGCCGGGCAGGATTTGGGAGAGAGGACATCCCAGGGGAGATGAGAACCCGCCCAGCAAAGACAGCAGGGTGGAATGAATTCCTAGCCTTTCGTTCACCTTCGTACCCTGGGCCATAATACACTTAACCATAGAACTTGCTGAAGAGATATGAGCCCACTATTGTCTCCTGTAGGTCACCTAACTGAGCCCACTATTGTCTCCTGTAGGTCACCTAACTGAGCCCACTATTGTCTCCTGTAGGTCACCTAACTGAGCCCACTATTGTCTCCTGTAGGTCACCTAACTGAGCCCACTATTCTCTCCTGTAGGTCACCTAACTGAGCCCACTATTCTCTCCTGTAGGTCACCTAACTGAGCCCACTATTGTCTCCTGTAGGTCACCTAACTGAGCCCACTATTGTCTCCTGTAGGTCACCTAACTGAGCCCACTATTGTCTCCTGTAGGTCACCTAACTGAGCCCACTATTGTCTCCTGTAGGTCACCTAACTGAGCCCACTATTGTCTCCTGTAGGTCACCTAACTGAGCCCACTATTCTCTCCTGTAGGTCACCTAACTGAGCCCACTATTCTCTCCTGTAGGTCACCTAACTGAGCCTACTATTCTCTCCTGTAGGTCACCTGTGAACAACCTCTTTGCAGGACAATGTCTTGTGCTGCTTATTTAGATGGAAATGCAAGACCAAAGTCCATGTGCCGTGCCAAACAATGGACTGATGAGGTGGAGAACTTGTATAGATTTCAACAAGCTGGCTACAGAGATGAACTGGAATACAAACAAATAAAGCAAGTTGACTTGGTAAACATGTAAATTCATCCTTATCATTAAAGCATTTTATTGACAGTTAGTTTATTACAAGAAAATGTGTCACTTGATTTTCGTTTGTCTTAGATTGACAGGTGGCCCGAAACTGGGTTTGTGAAGAAGCTTCAGCGTCGAGACAACACATTCTATTATTACAATAGAAAACGAGAATGTGAAGACAAAGAAGTACATAAAGTAAAGGTTTATGTATACTAAGTCAGCTGTACCCAGACATAAATATTCATTTTTAAATACTTTTTACATGTTTTCAAAGATGTCATTAACAAGAAAGGCAGTACCTTCCTAGTACTGCCATTTGTATTGATCAGTGGACTGAATAAATGTGGTGAGACTGAAGCTGTCTGATGTGTGTAATAATAATAATATTACATATGGTTTATATAACACTATTCAATCACCCAAAGACACTTTTCAAAATGGAACATTAACAGAAACAATACAAACAGTTCGATAATTATGTATTTAAAAGCCCTTGTTTAATGTTTCATTGTGGTTCTAGACAAAGAGTATTTCCATGTGTGAAAAAGGATTACAGACTGGTGCTGTTACAACCTCATCATGTGATGTTAGCATGAGGCTGGGATTACCCCTGACAGGCTAATTCACATAGCAATACATCATTAAGGCTAAGTATATTCTGCTGAAGGCCATGGTACAATTTGGATAAGAATATTCTATAATGTTGCCTTCTGAATATATTGTGTTAAGTTACAGTGCAACCAAACTGAGAGGATAAGATCCCTATTTGAACTGTCACGTGCTTCTTATTAATAGACATACAATGGTCATGATATTCTAAGAATTAAAAAATTAATTAAAAAAAATAGTGTCACCAAGTTATTCTTTACATTGAAATAAAAACAGTATTGTAAGAGACCTCCAAGGTCATTTTAAAATGTCATGCCCATGGAGTATCTTTATACAAGTACCTTTTGCGCAACCGTTATTCACGTCTTATATATTCTCAATACATATTATGTTCTATACACGTGTTTCTATAGTCCCAGCACAACTCCCCACTAACAGATTCACAAACTATTTCCCAGAAACTCCAGACAAAAGCGTCAGAACTGTTGGTGCTTTACACTTAACAATCAGATGTGAACTGTCTTAGCCTTGCCCATTATAGACCTGGATGTAGGATCACTGGTTGTTCCTTCACTTTTTTCTTTGCGGTTGACGGGATCAGAGCCAACGTGATGGGTCACATTCATATTGCTCCTGAAAGTGTTGTGACCTCCGAAACAGGGACAAGTAGTTAGATACTGTTTATTGATCTCAATCGCACCGTATGCGTTGACACGTGAGTACAATGTACTCCAATACAAGTTCTGTTAATGTTAGGCTACTGTTTTAGCTCTATACTATAGACTATAGTAACCCAGTAGATATCTAGCCTCTACGTTAGCTATGCTATCATGTTAATGGTAGAATGCTTGCTAGTTAGCAATAGCTTGGTCGTCCTCCGTGAAGGGCTTGCTGTGTTCGGTGAGTGTAGAATATTATTCAACCTAATAATATCTGTTTTTGTTTGTGGCCAAGACTATTGCCCGTTGTAGATAGTTAGTTTATAGACTACAAGCTACATTAAATGTAAGCCTACTCGCTATTTGTAAGCCTGTCCAAACGTAGATGTTGGGTACTCTAGAAATTACATTTTAAATGTTCCTACTTAGTAAAGTATTTTGTTTGCTGGCTAGATTTGGTTTATTTTCGGAAAATACATATGTAAAAGCTAGCTGGTATAAGATTGTGATTCTGGTCTAGGTAATTCCAATGTAACAGACGTTACTGCCCAACATTAGAGAGAGCAGATAACTTGTAAGGCTTTTTTGAGTCATGGTGTTTAAAAATAAATAATATGTATTACTCTTGATTCCAGTGGTTTTTCATTCACATGATTTCAAGCATCAGATGTTCTGTTTTTAGGGAGTAAAAGCTCTCCATGGTATCACACGACCACACTGGAGTTTAGCTCTAGGCCAGAACGTGGCAGCTAGTTCTCATATTATAATTGAACTCTTGTTCTTCTGGGTTTTGACTTGTTGTTGTTTACCAGTTATGATCTAGAAGCTCTGTTGCAACAGTAAACACCCAGCTGGGTGACCACCCTTTTAATTTGCTCTGTGTGGTTGCATATAACCAATTCAGCAAGGGTTTAGTTTGGGAACTGACAAACATCAGGTGGCTGGTTAGGGTACTGACAGACATTAGGGTGGCGGGTTAGGGTACTGACAGACATTAGGGTGGCTGGTTAGGGTACTGACAGACATTAAGGTGGCTGGTTTGGGTACTGACAGACATTAGGGTGGCTGGTTTGGGTACTGACAGACATTAGGGTGGCTGGTTAGGGTACTGACAGACATTAGGGTGGCTGGTTTGGTTACTGACAAACATTAGGTTGGCTGGTTAGGGTACTGACAGACATTAGGGTGGCTGGTTAGGGTACTGACAGACATTAGGGTGGCTGGTTAGGGTACTGACAGACATTAGGGTGGCTGGTTTGGGTACTGACAGACATTAGGGTGGCTGGTTAGGGTACTGACAGACATTAGGGTGGCTGGTTAGGGTACTGACAGACATTAGGGTGGCTGGTTAGGGTACTGACAGACATTAGGGTGGCTGGTTAGGGTACTGACAGACATTAGGGTGGCTGGTTAGGGTACTGACAGACATTAGGGTGGCTGGTTTGGGTACTGACAGACATTAGGGTGGCTGGTTTGGGTACTGACAGACATTAGGGTGGCTGGTTGGGTACTGACAGACATTAGGGTGGCTGGTTTGGGTACTGACAGACATTAGGGTGGCTGGTTAGGGTACTGACAGACATTAGGGTGGCTGGTTAGGGTACTGACAGACATTAGGGTGGCGGGTTAGGGTACTGACAGACATTAGGGTGGCTGGTTAGGGTACTGACAGACATTAGGGTGGCTGGTTAGGGTACTGACAGACATTAGGGTGGCTGGTTAGGGTACTGACAGACATTAGGGTGGCGGGTTAGGGTACTGACAGACATTAGGGTGGCGGGTTAGGGTACTGACAGACATTAGGGTGGCGGGTTAGGGTACTGACAGACATTAGGGTGGCTGGTTAGGGTACTGACAGACATTAGGGTGGCTGGTTAGGGTACTGACAAACAACTAGGGTTGAGTTGGAAACAGGCTGGTTCTTGAGGAACAGGAAGGTTGTTTTTAGGTGCTTACTCCAGGGTGTTTACTATCCTATCCTTCACTGAAGAGATCTGGTTGGCTGGTCTTGCTTCCTGTGGAGGCGCTAGAATGCAGTTCCTACATCTGTCCATGAGGTGGAGCAGCTGAGCCATGGATGACTTCACTGCCAATGACTTCAACACCAGATCATACGGCACCAATGGCCCCGACAACAGACCTCTGTTTGGAGAAACCTCTGCACGGGTATGCCTGCCAGTGTGTGTATGAGAGATGTGTATGTCTCATATATCCTCCTTTCAGTTAGGACAGATATGTGTATGTCTCATATACTGAGATATGTGTATGTCTCATGTACTCAGATATGTGTATGTCTCATGTACTCAGATATGTGTATGTCTCATGTACTCAGATATGTGTATGTCTCATGTACTCAGATATGTGTATGTCTCATGTACTCAGATATGTGTATGTCTCATGTACTCAGATATGTGTATGTCTCATGTACTCAGATATGTGTATGTCTCATGTACTCAGATATGTGTATGTCTCATGTACACTTTTTTCCTTCTTGCAGGAAAGAGCCATTAACCTGCTGGTTGGAGGACTGACATCCTTGCTAGTTGTGGTAAGTAAACTGCTATGGTTCTGTACAATAAATATAAAAACATAATAGCACTATTAGATGGAAACTTTTCAAACTGTATGTCTGGACACTGTCTCACAAAGTGAGTGCTCCTAATCTCAGCTTGCTACCTGTTATAAAGACACCTGGGAGACAGAAATCTTGCTGATTGACAGGGCATGATTGTTTTTTCTTTTGGTTATAGTGTCTCTCACCGTTCATATAAACCTACCATTCCAATTATAGACGATCATGTTTTTGTCAGTGGGCAAATGTACAAAATCAGCAGGGGATCAAATACTCGCTTCCTTCACTGTACCTTAATTAGTTAGAAGGATAGATTGCCTTGTACCAGTAAGAAATCAATCTCCCTTTAACATGGCTGACCCCTGTTTGTGTTGTCTAGGTAACAGTGATCAGCTCATTCCTGTTTCCGTCGTTACCTCCCTGGCCGCTAAACATTTTCTTCGCTTTCTGTATCCTGATGATCTGCGGCTCAGTTATGGTGCTGGTAAGACAAAATGTTTGCAGACAGATTTGCAAGCAGGCAGACAGACGGGGAGGCAGAGACACAGGTTTAAATATTTTGCTCTGTAACTTCTTAATGTCTCCACAGATTGTCTGGTACCGGCAGGGGGACTTGGAGCCCAAGTTTAGGAAGTTGATCTACTACATGCTGACTTCCATCATACTGCTGTGTCTCTGTGCCAACCTTTACTTCCACCGCATGGGCAGTGGGACATGAGACTGGATGTGCCTGGCACCCTGGAAAAACCTGGAGGACCCAGGTGGGGCAGTGGGACGTGAGACTGGATGTGCCTGGCACCCTGGAAAAACCTGGAGGACCCAGGTGGGGCAGTGGGACGTGAGACTGGATGTGCCTGGCACCCTGGAAAAACCTGGAGGACCCAGGTGGGGCAGTGGGACGTGAGACTGGATGTGCCTGGCACCCTGGAAAAACCTGGAGGACCCAGGTGGGGCAGTGGGACGTGAGACTGAATGTGCCTGCCACCCTGGAAAAATCTGGAGGACCCAGGTGGGGTTGTGGGACGTGAGACTGGATGTGCCTGGCCCATTGGCACCCTGGAAATACCTGGAGGACCCAGGTGGGGTTGTGGGACGTGAGACTGGATGTGCCTGGCACCCTGGAAAAACCTGGAGGACCCAGGTGGGGCAGTGGGACGTGAGACTGAATGTGCCTGCCACCCTGGAAAAATCTGGAGGACCCAGGTGGGGTTGTGGGACGTGAGACTGGATGTGCCTGGCCCATTGGCACCCTGGAAATACCTGGAGGACCCAGGTGGGGTTGTGGGACATGGTGGCTGGATGTGCCTGGATAGATAGTCTACTGCCTGGTACACACACACTAACCTGTAGACAGTCTACTGCCTGGTAGGTCCGCCCCGTGTATTCTGGGAGGTCCGCCCCGTGTATTCTGGGAGGTCCGCCCCGTGTATTCTGGGAGGTCCGCCCCGTGTATTCTGGGAGGTCCGCCCCGTGTATTCTGGGAGGTCCGCCCGTGTATTCTGGGAGGTCCGCCCCGTGTATTCTGGGAGGTCCGCCCCGTGTATTCTGGGAGGTCCGCCCCGTGTATTCTGGGAGGTCAGCCCCGTGTATTCTGGGAGGTCAGCCCCGTGTATTCTGGGAGGTCAGCCCCGTGTATTCTGGGAGGTCAGCCCCGTGTATTCTGGGAGGTCAGCCCCGTGTATTCTGGGAGGTCAGCCCCGTGAATTCTGGGAGGTCAGCCCCGTGTATTCTGGGAGGTCCGCCCCGTGTATTCTGGGAGGTCCGCCCCGTGTATTCTGGGAGGTCCGCCCAGTGTATTCTGGGAGGTCCGCCCCGTGTATTCTGGGAGGTCCGCCCTGTATTCTGGGAGGTCCGCCCCGTGTATTCTGGGAGGTCCGCCCCGTGTATTCTGGGAGGTCAGCCCCGTGTATTCTGGGAGGTCCGCCCCGTGTATTCTGGGAGGTCCGCCCAGTGTATTCTGGGAGGTCCGCCCAGTGTATTCTGGGAGGTCCGCCCCGTGTATTCTGGGAGGTCCGCCCCGTGTATTCTGGGAGGTCCGCCCCGTGTATTCTGGGAGGTCCGCCCCGTGTATTCTGGGAGGTCCGCCCCGTGTATTCTGGGATTCTGGGAGGTCCGCCCCGTGTATTCTGGGAGGTCCGCCCCGTGTATTCTGGGAGGTCCGCCCCGTGTATTCTGGGAGGTCCGCCCCTGTATTCTGGGAGGTCCGCCCCGTGTATTCTGGGAGGTCCGCCCCGTGTATTCTGGGAGGTCCGCCCCTGTATTCTGGGAGGTCCGCCCGTGTATTCTGGGAGGTCCGCCCCGTGTATTCTGGGAGGTCCGCCCCGTGTATTCTGGGAGGTCCGCCCCGTGTATTCTGGGAGGTCCGCCCCGTGTATTCTGGGAGGTCCGCCCCGTGTATTCTGGGAGGTCCGCCCCGTGTATTCTGGGAGGTCAGCCCCGTGTATTCTGGGAGGTCAGCCCCGTGTATTCTGGGAGGTCAGCCCCGTGTATTCTGGGAGGTCAGCCCCGTGTATTCTGGGAGGTCAGCCCCGTGTATTCTGGGAGGTCAGCCCCGTGTATTCTGGGAGGTCAGCCCCGTGTATTCTGGGAGGTCAGCCCCGTGTATTCTGGGAGGTCAGCCCCGTGTATTCTGGGAGGTCCGCCCCGTGTATTCTGGGAGGTCCGCCCCGTGTATTCTCCGCCCCGTGTATTCTGGGAGGTCCGCCCAGTGTCCGCCCCGTGTATTCTGGGAGGTCCGCCCCTGTATTCTGGGAGGTCCGCCCCGTGTAATCTGGGAGGTCCGCCCAGTGTCCGCCCCGTGTATTCTGGGAGGTCCGCCCTGTATTCTGGGAGGTCCGCCCCGTGTATTCTGGGAGGTCCGCCCCGTGTATTCTGGGAGGTCAGCCCCGTGTATTCTGGGAGGTCAGCCCCGTGTATTCTGGGAGGTCAGCCCCGTGTATTCTGGGAGGTCCGCCCCGTGTATTCTGGGAGGTCCGCCCAGTGTATTCTGGGAGGTCCGCCCAGTGTATTCTGGGAGGTCAGCCCCGTGTATTCTGGGAGGTCAGCCCCGTGAATTCTGGGAGGTCAGCCCCGTGTATTCTGGGAGGTCCGCCCCGTGTATTCTGGGAGGTCCGCCCAGTGTATTCTGGGAGGTCCGCCCAGTGTATTCTGGGAGGTCCGCCCGTGTATTCTGGGAGGTCCGCCCCGTGTATTCTGGGAGGTCCGCCCCGTGTATTCTGGGAGGTCCGCCCCGTGTATTCTGGGAGGTCCGCCCCGTGTATTCTGGGAGGTCCGCCCTGTGTATTCTGGGAGGTCCGCCCCTGTATTCTGGGAGGTCCGCCCCGTGTATTCTGGGAGGTCCGCCCTGTATTCTGGGAGGTCCGCCCCGTGTCTGGGAGGTCCGCCCTGTATTCTGGGAGGTCCGCCCCGTGTATTCTGGGAGGTCCGCCCCTGTATTCTGGGAGGTCCGCCCCTGTATTCTGGGAGGTCCGCCCCGTGTATTCTGGGAGGTCCGCCCCTGTATTCTGGGAGGTCCACTCTATGTATTCTGTATTGAACACCATTCACATTTACACATTTTTATTTGATCATGTTTGATTCATGATTCATGTTATGAGTTGATCCTGAAAAAAAATTGTCACCAGTACGTATGTATATAACTAAATATTCCAAGGACAATATTTTAATGTGTATACTACACAGATCAGAATTGGAGGGTCATTGACTAACTAGGGCATTTTATTCAAATACTAATTGCATTTTTTAGTACAACTTCATTTGAATTAAAGCATTCTCAATTACAGAAGTGATTCCAATCTTCAGTTCTGGTCCTATCAGCACTAAACTGACAATTAACATCAGTTTTTCTATAACACATTTATGGAAGAAAATCTGTCTCACCAGATTCTGAAACTGAATTTCCAGCACTGAATTTATTTGCATTGAATATCTAGCACAGAATTTTTTTTGCATTGAAATAAATAACCCTAACCAAACTGACTATAACCTGCTCCTCTACACCAGTAGGTCTCAGGTACCAAACTGACTATAACCTGCTCCTCTACACCAGTAGGTCTCATTAACCAAACTGACTATAACCTGCTCCTCTACACCAGTAGGTCTCATTAACCAAACTGACTATAACCTGCTCCTCTACACCAGTAGGTCTCATTAACCAAACTGACTATAACCTGCTCCTCTACACCAGTAGGTCTCAGGTACCAAACTGACTATAACCTGCTCCTCTACACCAGTAGGTCTCATTAACCAAACTGACTATAACCTGCTCCTCTACACCAGTAGGTCTCATTAACCAAACTGACTATAACCTGCTCCTCTACACCAGTAGGTCTCATTAACCAAACTGACTATAACCTGCTCCTCTACACCAGTAGGTCTCAGGTACCAAACTGACTATAACCTGCTCCTCTACACCAGTAGGTCTCATTAACCAAACTGACTATAACCTGCTCCTCTACACCAGTAGGTCTCATTAACCAAACTGACTATAACCTGCTCCTCTACATCAGTAGGTCTCAGGTACCAAACTGACTATAACCTGCTCCTCTACACCAGTAGGTCTCAGGTACCAAACTGACTATAACCTGCTCCTCTACACCAGTAACCAAAGGTCTCAGTCTCAGGTACCAAACTGACTATAACCTGCTCCTCTACACCAGTAGGTCTCATTAACCAAACTGACTATAACCTGCTCCTCTACACACCAGTACCAAAGGTCTACACCATTAACCAAACTGACTATAACCTGCTCCTCTACACCAGTAGGTCTCAGGTACCAAACTGACTATAACCTGCTCCTCTACACCAGTAGGTCTCATTAACCAAACTGACTATAACCTGCTCCTCTACACCAGTAGGTCTCATTAACCAAACTGACTATAACCTGCTCCTCTACACCAGTACGTCTCATTAACCAAACTGACTATAACCTGCTCCCCACATTCACTTTTATGCAGAACTCTCACTGGACATTTGCACCTAAAATATTTTATTTTGGTCTATTGGTCGTATGTGTATTGCACATTGCAGTCACAGGACAGAATTTTTTTGTTCTAAACTTCCTTGGAAATATAACTCTTTCTGATTCTGTTGAAGGTTAGTAAGTGAAACACAGAGCAGAACATGTCTCCGTTTTTATTCCACAATAAATAAACTTATGTCAGTTGCTAGTTACAACAGATACTATACACCTGCAT
This sequence comes from Dallia pectoralis, assembly GCA_029465975.1. Lineage (NCBI taxonomy): Eukaryota > Metazoa > Chordata > Actinopteri > Esociformes > Umbridae > Dallia > Dallia pectoralis. The sequence goes on from CM055758.1 coordinate 117,745, forward strand.
TTACAGCCCTGGGCTTGTAACCAATAAGCGTGTTCACATCTTTTTCAGGTGATGTGATTGGACAAAAGACCAATTGGTGAAAATAGATTATACATAGATAGATATACTTGGTCTGTTTGTCTAAACACATCTGTTCTAAGGCCAGGTAGCACAGCCAGCACAACAGACTTCAGAGTTATCTGTAACACTGAGACATCCACATAATGGCCTGACCAACATCCACGATGGTCTCTTAGGTCAAAGGTGACCCCCCCCATCTGAAAAAGAGGCTTATTAGCTAGTTCAACCAATCAGAAATAATGACCACTCCTCTGTTTGATTGGCTTCATCTGTGATGTCGTCAAACTCAATCTGAGCCTTCCTGGTTCTCTAGAATTGGATCTACAGGACATAAGAAAAGAGAGGATAATAGACACCATATAAAAGAGAGTAAAAGACAAGATATATGGAGTGAGGTGTGTGCGTGTGTGTGTGGGCGCGTGTGTGTGCACCTGTCAGTGTGCTGCTGATGGTTGTAGATGAGACAATATGCTCTGCCCCGTTCTCTGTTCTTAAATCCACCTGTTCCTTTTGGGAGGGAGAACTCGGCACATTCGCAGTGAATCTGTCTGTCATTGGGTGCTGAGTCTTCATGACTCCGCCTTCTGAGGAACTAATGAGGAAATTGTGTTCTGGCTCTTCCCCATGTGCTTCCACAACCAACTGTGATTGGCCAAGAGGCTCTGAAGATGTGTGATCAGAAGTGACTGTCTGAATGATGACGTCACTTGAACAGAGATCCTCCGTCTAACAGAGAAACACATATAAAAAGGCAAAGCAGGTTACATAATCTAGTCTCATAAGCGGGTTACATAATCTAGTCTCATAAGCGGGTTACATAATCTAGTCTCATAAGCGGGTTACATAATCAAGGTCATGTCAAAGCACTGGACAATTTACAAATACTTCTTTCTCACAGCTATTAAGGAAATTTGCTCATTTCACGAATACCTTTAAAACATGATTCATTTGCCAATAGTTTTTTATTTCATATTTTTTATGTAATTCTATTTGTAGACAGACACTTACCGAGAGGTTGTGGAGGATGATGTGTTCTGGAGATGAAGGGGAGGTGCTAGCTGTCAATGTAACAGTGGGATTGGTTGCAAGGGTTAGCGGCAGGCTCTGATTGGCTGCTGTCTGCAAAAAGTACGTCCCTGGAGTCCCAGTAGGCTGCAAGTGGAAAGACTATATACACGGGTTATTGTATTGGCAAAAGTCGTCAAAACAAATATAATTGATTTGTTGGCATTAGCCATCATGTATTTATTAGCATTATAAATGATATAGCCATAATTCATACATGGTTGAATATTTGTATTTGTTTATGTATACAGGGAAAAACAACTGAGACCATGGCCTAATTCACAGTGGTGCCCTGTTTTAAAATCAAAAATTATATTCAAATAAAAACAATGTAAACATGTACAACAACCATAAAACATAAAAAAAGGAAAATTCACTGGGAGGTGGGGCGTCAAACAAGGTTTCAGTTAACTCACAGGTATGATCTGGAAGGTGTGCAGTGCTGTAGAGTTCAGGGGGATGGTGTCTGTGTCACTGGAACCACCACTGGAACCACCACTGTCTGAGGCTGAGAGACGGGAATCAGTACACACCCATAAACAGACAGACAAATAGATACACAGACCCTAACCCGGCTGTGACTGACCCAGTTGTGTGAGTTGCAGGGGGATCTGCAGTGCTGTGACAGGATTAGGGGCGACGCTACATTCATCCAATCGCGTGACTCGGATTTGGAGAGAGGAGGGGTTACCTGTCCCAGTGCCCGCCCCCAATGGAACCTGAGTCTCCATTAGCTCTTGAAGACCCTTCAGTAACACTACAGACACACACATACACGTGCGCACACACACACACAAACAATTATTAGGATTTTGCTCAAAAAGATGACTGTAGCTAATGTAATGTGTTAGGTGTGTAAAGTGTTAAATGTGTGGGGTTAATGTACGAGTGCTAGCTAGGTATGATACTGTAGATAATGTTAATATTAAGTGTTAAATGTGTGGGGTTAATGTACGAGTGCTGGCTAGGTATGATACTGTAGATAATGTTAATATTAAGTGTTACCGTAAATGTGTGGGGTTAATGTACGAGTGCTGGCTAGGTATGATACTGTAGATAATGTTAATATTAAGTGTTAAATGTGTGGGGTAGATGTACGAGTGCTGGCTAGGTATGATACTGTAGATAATGTTAATATTAAGTGTTAAATGTGTGGGGTAAATGTACGAGTGCTGGCTAGGTATGATACTGTAGATAATGTTAATATTAAGTGTTAAATGTGTGGGGTTAATGTACGAGTGCTGGCTAGGTATGATACTGTAGATAATGTTAATATTAAGTGTTAAATGTGTGGGGTAAATGTACGAGTGCTGGCTAGGTATGATACTGTAGATAATGTTAATATTAAGTGTTAAATGTGTGGGGTTAATGTACGAGTGCTGGCTAGGTATGATACTGTAGATAATGTTAATATTAAGTGTTAAATGTGTGGGGTTAATGTACGAGTGCTGGCTAGGTATGATACTGTAGATAATGTTAATATTAAGTGTTACTGTAAATGTGTGGGGTTAATGTACGAGTGCTGGCTAGGTATGATACTGTAGATAATGTTAATATTAAGTGTTAAATGTGTGGGGTTAATGTACGAGTGCTGGCTAGGTATGATACTGTAGATAATGTTAATATTAAGTGTTACTGTAAATGTGTGGGGTTAATGTACGAGTGCTGGCTAGGTATGATACTGTAGATAATGTTAATATTAAGTGTTACCGTAAATGTGTGGGGTTAATGTACGAGTGCTGGCTAGGTATGATACTGTAGATAATGTTAATATTAAGTGTTAAATGTGTGGGGTAAATGTACGAGTGCTGGCTAGGTATGATACTGTAGATAATGTTAATATTAAGTGTTAAATGTGTGGGGTAAATGTACGAGTGCTGGCTAGGTATGATACTGTAGATAATGTTAATATTAAGTGTTAAATGTGTGGGGTTAATGTACGAGTGCTGGCTAGGTATGATACTGTAGATAACGTTAATATTAAGTGTTAAATGTGTGGGGTTAATGTATGAGTGCTGTCTGTGGTAAATGTATGAGAACTGGTTAGGTATTACAGATTACAAGAAGTAATAGTAGTATTGGGGTTTAAATGTACATGTTATGACATATGGGTCATAGGTCATACCTTGGAATGGCAGCTCCTTGTGATTGGCTACTTGTCTCTTGATGGCCCACCACTTAGAGCGAAGCCACTGTGGAGAGCGGACGCTGCTCCACCCCCCTGCTAGCTCCTCCCACTTCAACTCATTCTCATCCTCCACATCCAGCTCCACTATTCTAAACACAGACACACAACACACAAACATATTATATTTAAATAATACAATGGCACACAAACAAACTTATTATATTTAAATAATACAATGACACACACACGTATTATATTTAAATAATACAATGACACACACACACACACGTATTATATTTAAATAATACAATAACAAACAAACGTATTATATTTAAATAATACAATGACACACACACGTATTATATTTAAATAATACAATAACAAACAAACGTATTATATTTAAATAATACAATGACACACACACGTATTATATTTAAATAATACAATGACACACACACACATATTATATTTAAATAATACAATGACACACACACACACGTATTATATTTAAATAACACAATAACAAACAAACGTATTATATTTAAATTAGGGCTGGGATATTTAACGCGTTAATCTGATGCGTTAATTTCAAATGTTTAACGCGTTAAAATAATTAACGCAATTAACGCACCACTTTATTAAGTTTCGGTTTCGGTTTAGCTGCTTTAGAAGCAGCTCGTCTTTAGTTTATCATATAAAAGCAAACACATGGTCATTATTTACGTTACTAGAGAGTATATAGGACAGAAACACCCGATCATTATTGATGTTGCAATCCGCCAATCCGCGTTACTGCAGTAATGTGCGCCAAATCGGGCTTTTGACCAAACAAGTAATCGTTAACCGATGTTTTAGATAAATAGATAGAAACTGCCGCCCGATAAACACAGTAGAAGACGAGGGACTGAAATAAATCATTCCAATTGCATTGGGATCCCCATCATACAATCTACCCTCTAAAACAATTGTTTTGAGACATAACCTGCTGGAGAAAGCAGAGAACGTCACTCTCATGGAGACCCTAACCAACCCGACATAACCAAAATTAATTTCACTTCATTCTGTTTGTCATTCATATTACAAAGGCTGTTATAGACTTCTTTAAAATTAATCTGGCAACTTTACATATAGTGCAATTATTTTGGCCTAGAGGCTTACGTTCTAAAATAATCTATCTTTGACATTGATGGTTTCACCTTACACTTTGTCATTTTGTTTTGAAAATGTTTTATTTCATTTGGACTATTGCCAAGATGATCCAGTATTTTTGATAACCTTCAGGGTTTAAATATATAACTTGCACTTCAACACTTTGTTTATAAAGTTGCTATATTTGATAAGAATGACTATTCTGTATTGTTCACAGGAGAGACTATCATAAAATAATGTATTTAAAATATACTTCATTGTGTTAATTGATTTATTTCATTGTTTCAAACAACTTGGGGAAAATGCGATTAATCGCGATTAATCACAGGATTGTGCGATTAATTAGTTAATTTTTTTAAATAAATTGACGGCCCTAATTTAAATAATACAATGACACACACACGTATTATATTTAAATAATACAATGACACACACACACACATATTATATTTAAATAATACAATGACACAGACACACGTATTATATTTAAATAATACATTGACACACACACACACACTTATTATATTTCAATAATACAATGACACACACACACGTATTATATTTAAATAATACAATGACACACACGTATTACATTTAAATAATACAATGAAACACAACCAAACTTACATTTAAATAATACAATGACACACACACACACACCCAAACCAACCTTAACATATTATATTTAAATAATACAATGGCACACACCCAAAGTTATGGTTCTTTATTGTATTTCCATACCTGTTAACTAGGTTGAGGTCATGGTCTTTATTCTATTTCCATACCTGTTAACTAGGTTGAGGTCATGGTCTTTATTCTATTTCCATACCTGTTAACTAGGTTGAGGTCATGGTCTTTATTCTATTTCCATACCTGTTAACTAGGTTGAGGTCATGGTCTTTATTCTATTTCCATACCTGTTAACTAGGTTGAGGTCATGGTCTTTATTGTATTTCCATACCTGTTAACTAGGTTGAGGTCATGGTCTTTATTCTATTTCCATACCTGTTAACTAGGTTGAGGTCATGGTCTTTCGTCCACTCGGTTCCTCCACTCTGCTTCCAGTTCAGATAATTGAGCCATTTCGATCGACACTGTTTCTCTGTACGTGTTCCCACCAGGTCAGCCACTGCAGCCCAGGACACACCTCCTGTCACTGCAAGACCTGGACACACTCCCGCCAGCGCATACACACTGTCTGACAGACGCCTCTCCTCTTCCTCACTCCACTTCCCTACACACACAAACACACAAACAACTCATACACCCTATAGCGTAAACACAGTGATAAGGAGTATGTGTCTGCTGTCTAATGACTCTGTGAAGCGGTGTGTTATAAGGGGTGTGTGTGTGTGTGTTTGTGTCATATGGGGTGTGTGTGTGTTAAAAGGGTGTGTGTGTGTGTGGGTTATAAGGGGTGTGTGTGTGTGTGTCATATGGGGTGTGTGTGTGTGTTATAAGGGGTGTGTGTGTGTGTGTCATATGGGGTGTGTGTGTGTTATAAGGGGTGTGTGTGTGTGTTATAAGGGGTGTGTGTGTGTGTGTTTGTGTCATATGGGGTGTGTGTGTGTGTTATAAGGGGTGTGTGTGTGTTATAAGGGGTGTGTGTGTGTGTGTGTGTGTTTGTGTCATATGGGGTGTGTGTGTGTTATAAGGGGTGTGTGTGTGTGTTATAAGGGGTGTGTGTGTGTGTGTCATATGGGGTGTGTGTGTGTGTTATAAGGGGTGTGTGTGTGTGTGTTTGTGTCATATGGGGTGTGTGTGTGTTATAAGGGGTGTGTGTGTGTGTTATAAGGGGTGTGTGTGTGTGTGTCATATGGGGTGTGTGTGTGTTATAAGGGGTGTGTGTGTGTGTTATAAGGGTGTGTGTGTGTGTGTTTGTGTCATATGGGGTGTGTGTGTGTTATAAGGGGTGTGTGTGTGTGTTATAAGGGGTGTGTGTGTGTGTTTGTGTCATATGGGGTGTGTGTGTGTGTTTGTGTCATATGGGGTGTGTGTGTGTTGTAAGTGGTGTGTGTGTGTGCGTGTGTTATATGGGGTGTGTGTGGGTGCGTGTGTTATATGGGGTGTGTGTGTGTTATAAGGGGGGTGTGTGTGTGTGTTATAAGGGGTGTGTGTGTGTGCGTGTTATAAGGGGTGTGTGTGTGTGCTATAAGGTTGTGTGGGTGTGTGTGTGTGTGAGTGTGTGTTATAAGGTTGTTTGCGTGTGTGTGTGTTATAAGGGGTGTGTGTGTGTGCGTGTGTGTTATAAGGTTGTGTGGGTGTGTGTGTGTGTGAGTGTGTGTTATAAGGTTGTGTGCGTGTGTGTGTGTTATAAGGGTGTGTGTGACCTGTGTTGCAGGTGTCCTTCATCAGTCGGCATCTGTCTTTAACAGACGAAGCACTACGGTCCAGAGCTGCTCCTATGGTAGCCCAGTCATTACCATGCTTCTGCCTTAACCTGCGCACACACACGCACACACACAAACTGCAGCTTATATTTAGTATACACAGATATTTTTTAGGGTGAGCAAGTAAAACCAGAAATCAGTTGTCATACTCACTCTCTCAGCTTGCCAATTTCCTCAGGAGTATACCTTGAAAATAACAACAGAGCAATAAACAAACACACAACGCACACACACCAAACCCTTAACACACACCTGACACACTAAACACACCCACCACTAAACACCCACAACAAACGGTAAACAGTAATCACACACAGCATACACTGAGCACACACACAAAACTGTTAACGCACATGCTCACAGACACCAAAATCCACATTTGTGTGAGCGTTTACTACTGGTGAGACTTTACTACTGGTGAGACTTTACTACTGGTGAGACTTTACTACTGGTGAGACTTTATTACTGGTGAGACTTTACTACTGGTGAGCGTTTACTGACTTTCCCACATGGTTGCGGTTGTCATACATGCGAAGGACTCTTCGATAAACAGCAAACAGCGGTCTGTTCAGACCCCAGGCCACGCTGCGGTAGAAATCCTTACGCTCCTCCTTAGACATCTCGAAAATAATCTCAGCAGGGTCCTCCATACCTCGACCCTGCAGAAATAAACACCAAGTGTTACAACTGAACATAGTTTTAGGATCACTTATTGGGGTTAGGTTAATGATTAATGTTCTGATTGGGTTTAAGGTTAGGTTAAAGATTAATCTTCTGATTGGGGTTAAAGTTAGGTTAAAGATTAATCTTCTGATTGGGGTTAAAGTTAGGTTAAAGATTAATCTTCTGATTGGGGTTAAAGTTAGGTTAAAGATTAATCTTCTGATTGGGGTTAAAGTTAGGTTAAAGATTAATCTTCTGATTGGGGTTAAAGTTAGGTTAAAGATTAATCTTCTGATTGGGGTTAAAGTTAGGTTAAAGATTAATGTTCTGATTGGGGTTAAAGTTAGGTTAAAGATTAATGTTCTGATTGGGGTTAAGGTTAGGTTAAAGATGAATGTTCTGATTGGGGTTAAAGTTAGGTTAAAGATTAATGTTCTGATTGGGGTTAATGTTAGGTTAAAGATGAATGTTCTGATTGGGGTTAAAGTTAGGTTAAAGATGAATGTTCTGATTGGGGTTAAAGTTAGGTTAAAGATGAATGTTCTGATTGGGGTTAAAGTTAGGTTAAAGATGAATGTTCTGATTGGGGTTAAAGTTAGGTTAAAGATTAATGTTCTGATTGGGGTTAAAGTTAGGTTAAAGATGAATGTTCTGATTGGGGTTAAAGTTAGGTTAAAGATTAATGTTCTGATTGGGGTTAAAGTTAGGTTAAAGATTAATGTTCTGATTGGGGTTAATGTATGATCCAGTGTACCTTTACATATTGCTGATTTGGGTTTTTGGGTTAATGTATGATCCAGTGATCCAGTGTACCTTTACATATTGTTGGATGTTGCTCATCAGGAGGTCGATCTCCTCCTTTGACCACATGCCTTGTTTCCACTTATGGCCTGTACACAAACCATCAATCACAGATTTTGTTAGTCTTATGACCAATAAAAGCCTTTGTTCGCCTGTCCAGTGTTTACAGTACAAACCAGACCACGGTCCTAACATTATAAATGTGTTTACAGTACAAACCAGACCACGGTCCTAACATTATAAATGTGTTTACAGTACAAACCAGACCACGGTCCTAACATTATAAATGTGTTTACAGTACAAACCAGACCACGGTCCTAACATTATAAATGTGTTTACAGTACAAACCAGACCACGGTCCTAACATTATAAATGTGTTTACAGTACAAACCAGACCACGGTCCTAACATTATAAATGTGTTTACAGTACAAACCAGACCACGGTCCTAACATTATAAATGTGTTTACAGTACAAACCAGACCACGGTCCTAACATTATAAATGTGTTTACAGTACAAACCAGACCACGGTCCTAACATTATAAATGTGTTTACAGTACAAACCAGACCACGGTCCTAACATTATAAATGTGTTTACAGTACAAACCAGACCACGGTCCTAACATTATAAATGTGTTTACAGTACAAACCAGACCACGGTCCTAACATTATGAATGTGTTTACAGTACAAACCAGACCACGGTCCTAACATTATGAATGTGTTTACAGTACAAACCAGACCACGGTCCTAACATTATAAATGTGTTTACAGTACAAACCAGACCACGGTCCTAACATTATGAATGTGTTTACAGTACAAACCAGACCACGGTCCTAACATTATAAACGTGTTTACAGTACAAACCAGACCACGGTCCTAACATTATGAATGTGTTTACAGTACAAACCAGACCACGGTCCTAACATTATAAATGTGTTTACAGTACAAACCAGACCACGGTCCTAACATTATAAATGTGTTTACAGTACAAACCAGACCACGGTCCTAACATTATAAATGTGTTTACAGTACAAACCAGACCACGGTCCTAACATTATAAATGTATTTACAGCACAAACCAGACCACGGTCCTAAACATTATAAATGTGTTTACAGTACAAACCAGACCATGGTCCTAAACATTATAAATGTGTTTACCTTTGTTTACCAGCGTGTCTTTGTCCTCCTTGGTGGTGAACCAGGCCTGACTGACAGGAGGCATCTCTTCACTATTCTGGGGTTCCTCACTCTGCAGCAGCTACAGTCACATGCGTAACATGCACAGAGAAGGAGAATGAGATTGGTTAAGCCACACCCATAGAATGAGAGTGGGACTGTTTAAGCCACACCCACATAATAGTAGTGGGACTGTTTAAGCCACACCCATAGAATAGTAGTGGGACTGTTTAAGCCACACCCATAGAATAGTAGTGGGACTGTTTAAGCCACACCCATAGTATAGTAGTGGGACTGTTTAAGCCACACCCATAGAATAGTAGTGGGACTGGTTAAGCCACACCCATAGAATAGTAGTGGGACTGTTTAAGCCACACCCACAGAATAGTTGTGGGACTGGTTAAGCCACACCCACAGAATAGTAGTGGGACTGGTTAAGCCACACCCACAGAATAGTAGTGGGACTGGTTAAGCCACACCGATAGAATAGTAGTGGGAAGGATTTGCAGGGTACCTGTATCTGAGCCACACCCTCTTCTGTGATGTCACTGTCAGAAGTGGCAGTCATGGTGACCTCGAAGCTCTCTCCTCTCTCAGACACTACACAACATCACACACAGTCAGGGTAGAGTTTGGTCAACTGACTGAGGACGGTTAAGTGTTCAACTAGATGAGGACAGTGTGTATATGTGTGTGTAACTCACTGGGAAGTGTGATCACTGAAAACTGATTGGCGGAGTCTTGCCCTGCCTGTCCCTCATTGGTAAGACACAGTCTCTTCTGGATTGGCTCAGAGTCTTCATCTACACAAAAACACAGTGAGTTAAATTATATATACCCAACATCAATGTGCTAACTGCATGTGTGAGTTTTAATTTTATGGGTTATTCTTTTGATGCGTTCGTTAACAGTGTGTTACCATGTTAAGGACAGTGTGTTATCATGTTGAGGACAGTGTGTGTGTGTGTTACCATGTTAAGGACAGTGTGTTACCATGTTGAGGACAGTGTGTGTGTGTGTGTGTGTGTGTGTTACCATGTTGAGGACAGTGTGTGTGTGTGTTACCATGTTGAGGACAGTGTGTGTGTTACCATGTTGAGGACAGTGTGTGTTACCATGTTGAGGACAGTCTGTTTGTGTTACCATGTTGAGGACAGTCTGTGTGTGTTACCATGTTGAGGACAGTCTGTGTGTGTTACCATGTTGAGGACAGTCTGTGTGTGTTACCATGTTGAGGACAGTCTGTTTGTGTTACCATGTTGAGGACAGTCTGTGTGTGTTACCATGTTGAGGACAGTCTGTGTGTGTTACCATGTTGAGGACAGTTTGTGTGTGTTACCATGTTGAGGACAGTGTGTGTGTTACCATGTTGAGGACAGTGTGTGTGTGTGTGTGTGTGTGTGTGTTACCATGTTGAGGACAGTGTGTGTGTGTGTTACCATGTTGAGGACAGTCTGTGTGTGTTACCATGTTGAGGACAGTGTGGTGCCATGTTGAAGACAGTGTGTGTGTTACCATGTTGAGGACAGTGTGTGTGTGTGTTACCGTGTTGAGGACAGTGTGTGTGTGTTACCGTGTTGAGGACAGTGTGTGTGTGTTACCATGTTGAGGACAGTGTGTGTGTGTTACCATGTTGAGGACAGTCTGTGTGTGTTACCATGTTGAGGACAGTCTGTGTGTGTTACCATGTTGAGGACAGTCTGTGTGTGTTACCATGTTGAGGACAGTGTGTGTGTGTGTGTTACCATGTTGAGGACAGTGTGTTACCATGTTGAGGACAGTCTGTGTGTGTTACCATGTTGAGGACAGTGTGGTGCCATGTTGAGGACAGTGTGGTGCCATGTTGAGGACAGTGTGTGTTACCATGTTGAGGACAGTGTGTGTTACCATGTTGAGGACAGTGTGTGTTACCATGTTGAGGACAGTGTGTGTTACCATGTTGACGACAGTGTTTGTGTGTGTTACCATGTTGAGGACAGTGTAGTATGATGCTGCCATCACTGTCTTGGGAGAGGGTTACAGATCTGACTGACTCCAGAGTCACCGTCTTCTCGTCCTCCTTCATACTCATACTGAGAAACAGACACAACATGCAAGATCACTGAGTGCAGGTATTTATTTAAATGCATCAATATGAAATATAGATGGCATTATTAAAATCATTAAGGACACATGTATATAACCATACATATGCTATACATAAGAGGGTAGACTAGCGGTCAAGACCATTTGGTAAACACAAGGTTGCTGGTTCAAATCCTTAAGCTAGACAGTTATTCACAGTACATTTTAGAGTTGGAGGGTCACAGTACATATTACAGTTGGGGGTTACAGTTACAGTTGGGGGGGGGCACATATTACAGGGGGTCACAGTACATATTACAGTTGGGGGTCACAGTACATATTACAGCAGTACATATTACAGTACATATTACAGTTGAGGGTCACAGTACATATTACAGTTGGGGGGTCACAGTACAGTAAATATTACAGTTGGGGGTCACAGTACATATTACAGTTGGGGGGGTCACAGTACATATTACAGTTGAGGGTCACAGTACATATTACAGTTGGAGGGACACAGTACATATTACAGTTGGAGGGACACAGTACATATTACAGTTGGGGGTCACAGTACATATTACAGTTGGGGGTCACAGTACAGTTATTACAGTTGGGGGGGGGTACATATTACAGTTGGAGGGACACAGTACATATTACAGTTGGGGGTCACAGTACATATTACAGTTGGGGGTCACAGTACATATTACAGTTGGGGGGTCACAGTACATATTACAGTTGGGGGGTCACAGTACATATTACAGTTGGGGGGGTCACAGTACATATTACAGTTGGGGGGTCACAGTACATATTACAGTTGAGGGTCACAGTTACAGTTGGGGGGACACAGTACATATTACAGTTGGAGGGACACAGTACATATTACAGTTGGACGGACACAGTACATATTACAGTTGGAGGGACACAGTACATATTACAGTTGGGGGTCACAGTACATATTACAGTTGGGGGGGGGTCACAGTACATATTACAGTTGGGGGGTCACAGTACATATTACAGTTGGGGGGGTCACAGTACATATTACAGTTGGAGGGACACAGTAAATATTACAGTTGGACGGACACAGTACATATTACAGTTGGAGGGACAGAGTAAATATTACAGTTGAGGGACACAGTACTTAAACCTATAACTCTGTGGTAAACCACATCCAATTTTTTCAGGAGAGTTTGAGTAAGTTCTATAAATGGCATCAGACAATCTGGCGGTACTAATATAGAATACAAATAATTCAAGCGCTGCTCACTGATCGTTTATTAAATCCTGTTTTAAAGTTACCTATTCCAAAAGTCTACTTCAGTTCAACTGGTACTATGAAGAAATATTAAAGCAAAAACTTTTCAAACGCCATTTCAGTAAAGGTTTTGGGAAACATGTTATATCAGCTAACACGGTTAGGGTTAGCATATCAACTAACACGGTTAGGGTTAGCATATCAGCTAACACGGTTAGGGTTAGCATATCAGCTAACACGGTTAGCATGTCAGCTAACACGGTTAGCATGTCAGCTAACACGGTTAGGGTTAGCATGTCAGCTAACACGGTTAGGGTTAGCATGTCAGCTAACACAGTTAGGGTTAGCATGTCAGCTAACACAGTTAGGGTTAGCATGTCAGCTAACACGGTTAGGGTTAGCATGTCAGCTAACACGTTAGGGTTAGCATGTCAGCTAACACGGTTAGGGTTAGCATGTCAGCTAACACGGTTAGGGTTAGCATGTCCGCTAACACAATAGGGTTAGCATGTCCGCTAACACGTTAGGGTTAGCATGTCCGCTAACACGTTAGGGTTAGCATGTCAGCTAACACGGTTATGGTTAGCATGTCAGCTAACACGGTTATGGTTAGCATGTCAGCTAACACGGTTATGGGTAGCAGCATACTGCTTAACGAAACAAGACAAAAAGTCCTCGACGCCATATTCGTTGTGGAAATGCAGTGTGTGTGTTCGCAGTAAGGTGGATATTTCAACGCTACATTCAGTGTTGTGTATCGGCTGAAATGGGCTCTGTCATTTAAACACGTCGAGTCCCAAACAGAAACTGAATTTTAGGGTTTGATTTTGTTACTTACTTCCTGTTTTTGGTCCGGGCACTTCGGAGAGACCAGGATGGAAGCAAATGCCAGGATGGAGAACAACAGTAGCAGGGGTGCATTCATTGCAAACAAATAGTAGTTGTTGCGAAATGTTTGAGTTGCTAAAGGTTGTATTTAGCACAGTTTCTATTGGACAGTGTGTGGTAGCGCGCTCCCCACCCCCATGTCCTGTTGGACTAAACAGAGCGGATCTGTCCAATAGAAACTTAGATGAAACGTATTGTTCAGTAGAAATGAATGCACCCCATTTCCTATTCGATGGAGGAGAAGAGAATTTAGTATTGACGAGATTTTAGTATTGATGAGAGTTTAGTAGTGATGAGAGTTTAGTATTGATGAGAGTTTAGTAGTGATGAGAGTTTAGTAGTGATGAGAGTTTACATTTTGCGCATTTAGCAGACGCTCTTATCCAGACTTAAAATAAGTGCAGGCATTTCAAAGATAGCTAAAACACACATCAAAAAAACAATAAGTACATTGTTCCTGGGTGGGTGCAGGGGGAAGTGCTCGGCGTCCATATAGACCTACGCTATACCGGAGGCGCATTTGGTCCAATCTAACTACCCTTGTGTGCACCTCCTTTGCAGAGTACCTAATTTCAGGTAGTGTCTGGAACTGTCGATCGGCTGTCAATCAGACCGAATTCATCTTGGCTTACGCTGTCCTCCAAGACCTTGAATTTCTGGCCCTGACTGAGACGTGGATTACCCCCGAAAAGACTGCTTCCTTGGCTGCCCTTTCGTCATCCAGCCATGTGTTTTCCCACAGTCCTAGAACTTCTGGTCGGCGTGGAGGCGGAACAGGGCTTCTCATTTCTGCTAAATAGAGATTCTCTCCCTTCCCCCTCCCTCACCTTTCCCCTTCCTCGTTCGAATTTCATGATGTCCGTGTGACGTTTCCGTTCAATATTAATATAATTGTCCTCTACCGTCCACCTGGAGCCCCCGGGGTCTTTCTCGAAGAGCTCGATACCCTGATTAGCGAATTTCCCGATGACGACACACCGCTTGTCCTGCTAGGTGACTTCAACCTGCCAACGACCACATTCAACACCTTCTTAGGCTCATCTGTCCTACCTCTCCTCTCATCGTTTGGCCTCAGCCTCACCCAGTCAACAGCGACTCACATCGCGGGCAATGTGTTGGACCTCGTCTTCACCAGAAGCTGCCCGCTGACCAACTTTAAGACCACATCCCTACCGCTATCGGACCACTTCCTAGTCTCATTTTCCCTCTCCCTCTCTTCTAGTGCATCATCAACTCCCAGTCTGGTGGTGGGTCACATGAACACTCGATCCCTCTCCCCATCTGATCTTGCTGCTTCTGTTCTTTCATCCCTCCCGTCTCCCGAATCCTTCTCCCTCCTATCTACGGAATCTGCCTCTTCCACCCTTCTAGCATCGCTATCTACATCCTATGACTCGCTCTGCCCTCTTTCTTCCTGGCCAACCCGAGCCGCACCTCCTGTGCCGTGGCTAAATGAAACCCTACGTAGCCACAGGAGAGAACTTCGTGCAGCCGAGCGGAAATGGAGATCCACCAAAATTCAAAGCGACTTGGCTTCCCTCCAGTCCCTCCTCACCGCCTTCAACTCTAATCTGAGCACCGCTAAAGCTGCTTTCTCATCTCATCATCTCATCTTCAACCGCTTATCCGGGGTCGGGTCGCGGGGGTAGCAGCTCTAGCAGGGGACCCCAAACTTCCCTTTCCCGGGCAACATTAGCCAGCTCTGACTGGGGAATCCCGAGGCGTTCCCAGGCCAGTGTGGAGATATAATCTCTCCACCTAGTCCTGGGTCTTCCCCGAGGTCTCCTCCCAGCTGGACGTGCCTGGAACACCTCTCTAGGGAGGCGCCCAGGTGGCATTCGTACAAGATGCCCGAACCACCTCAACTGGCTCCTTTCTATGCAAAGGAGCAGCGGCTCTACTCCGAGTTCCTCTCGGATGACTGAGCTTCTCACCCTATCCCTAAGGGAGAGGCCAGCCACCTTTCTGAGAAAACCCATTTCGGCCGCTTGTACCCGCGATCTCGTTCTTTCGGTCATGACCCAGCTTTCATGACCATAGGTGAGGGTAGGAACAAAGATTGCCTTTCGGCTCAGCTCTCTTTTCGTCACAACGGTGCGGTGAAGCGAATGCAACACCGCCCCCGCTGCTCCGATCCTCCGACCAATCTCCCGCTCCATTGTTCCCTCACTCGCGAACAAGACCCCGAGGTACTTGAACTCCTTCACTTGGAGTAAGGACTCATTCCCTACCCGGAGTAGGCACTCCACCGGTTTCCTGCTGAGAGTCATGGCCTCAGATTTAGAGGTGCTAACCCTCATCCCAGCCGCTTCACACTCGGCTGCGAACCGATCCAGTGAGTGCTGAAGGTCACCGACCGATGAGGCCATCAGGACCACATCATCCGCAAAAAGCAGTGATGTGACCATCAGCCCACCGAACGGGAACCCCTCCCCCCCATGACTACGCCTTGATATCCTGTCCATGAATATTACAAACAGGATTGGTGACAAAGCGCAGCCCTGGCGGAGGCCAACCCCCACCTGGAACGAATCCGACTTACTGCCGAGGACACGGACACAGCTCATGCTTTGAGCGTACAGAGATTGGATGGCCCTGAGAAGAGACCCCCTCACCCCATACTCCCGCAGCACCTCCCACAAATGATCTCGGGGTACCCGGTCATACGCCTTCTCCAGATCCACAAAACACATGTAGACTGGATGGGCATACTCCCAGGCCCCCTCCAGGATCCTTGCGAGAGTAAAGAGCTGGTCCGTGGTTCCCCGGCCAGGACGAAAACCGCATTGTTCCTCTTCAATCTGAGGTTCGACTGTTGGCCGAACCCTCCTTTCCAGCACTTTGGAGTACACTTTACCAGGGAGGCTGAGGAGTGTGATACCTCTGTAATTGGCACACACTCTCTGGTCCCCCTTTTAAAGAGGGGAACCACCACCCCGGTCTGCCACTCCTCTGGCACTGTCCCAGACTTCCATGCAATGTTGAAGAGGCGTGTCAACCAAGACAGCCCTTCCCCACCCAAAGCTTTTAGCATTTCTGGACGAATCTCATCAGTCCCTGGGGCTTTGCCACTGTGGAGTTGTTTGACTACCTCAGCGACTTCCCCCGGGGAAACTGACAATGACCCTCCATCAGCCTCCAGCTCTGCCTCTGTACTAGAGGGCGTGTAGGTCGGATTCAGGAGCTCCTCAAAATGCTCTTTCCAGCGCCCGATCACATCATCAGTTGAGGTCAACAGTGTCCCATCCTTACTGTACACAGCTTGGATGGTTCCCGTTTTCCCCTTCTGAGGTGCCGAACGGTTTTCCAGAAGCATTTTGGTGCCGACCGAAAGTCCTTCTCCATAGCTTCTCCAAACTTCTCCCACACCCGCTGCTTTGCCTCTGACACGGCAGCGGCTGCAGCCCTTCGGGCCTGTCGGTACCCTGCAACTGCCTCCGGAGTCCACAGGGCTAGCATATCCCTGAAGGCCTCCTTCTTCAGTCGGACAGCTTCCCTGACCACCGTGGTCCACCACGGTGTTCTAGGGTTACCACCCCTTGAGGCACCTAGGACCTTGAGACCACAGCTCACCGCCGCAGCTTCAGCAATAGAAGCTTTGAACATTGCCCACTCAGGTTCAATGCCCCCAACCTCCACAGGGATGCCTGAAAAGCTCCGCCGGAGGTGTGAGTTGAAGATCTTTCGGACAGGGGCCTCCTCCAGACGTTCCCAGTTCACCCGCACTACCCGTTTGGGCTTACCTGGTCTGTCCAAAGTCTTTCCCCACCCTCTGATCCAACTCACTACCAGATGGTGATCAGTTGACAGCTCTGCCCCTCTCTTCACCCGAGTGTCCAAAACATGCGGTCTTAGATCAGCCGATACGATCACAAAATCGATCATTGACCTTCGGCCTAGGGTGCTCTGGTACCATGTACACTTATGCGCCTCCTTATGTTCGAACATGGTGTTTGTTATAGACAATCCATGACTAGCACAGAAGTCCAATAACAAACGACCGCTTAGTATTGATGAGTTTAGTATTGATGAGAGTTTAGTATTGATGAGAGTTTAGTAGTGATAACAAACGACCGAAAAGCTGCTTTCTATCACCGGAAATTCCAGGACTCCGCTTCCAACCCAAAAAAGCTCTTCTCCACCTTCTCCACACTCCTCACCCCTTCTCCACCTCCTCCGTCATCGTCCCTCTCAGCTGAAAACTTTCTTACCCACTTTCAACAGAAAGTGGACAACATTCGAGCATCATTCACCCATCCGCCAGAAATCGCTTTATTAGGGTGCTAGGAGAGGAGGAATGGGTGATAATCGTAGAGGAATGATTTGGTAGTGAAGTTTTGAACAGGTTGTGGAGCTCCATTCATGGAGCAACTGGAGGTACAGTTTGAAGCGGAATGTTTTTAGTCGTTTTTTGAAGATTGGTAGAGAGTCCGATGATCTGATCTCCAGAGTGGAGTTGTTCCACCATTGCGGGGCAAGCACGGAGAACAATTTAGACTGAGCAGATCGGGAGTTGCCCTCCCGTAGGGATGGCACTACCAAGAGGCCTGAGGTGGCAAAACGAAGTGCTCGCGTGGGTGTGTACGGCTTGATTAGTGACTGGATGTAGGAGGGGGCGGTTCCTCTTACTGCCCCATAGGCTAGCACCATGGTTTTGTAGTGGATGCGTGCTTCGACCGGGAGCCAGTGTAGTGTGCGAAACAGCTGAGATCAGACGGGCTGCTGCATTTTGAATGAGTTGCAGGGGTTTGATGGCGCACGCTGGGAGACCAGCCAGAAGGGAGTTGCAGTAGTCGAGACAGGAGATGATAAGTGCCTGGATCAGCACTTGTGCGGCTTCCTGCGTAAGATACGGCCTTACTTTCCGAATGTTATAGAGCATGTACCTGGAAGACCAGGACACCGCCTTGATGTGTGCAGAAAATGAGAGGGAGTTGTCAAGGGTCACGCCAAGGTTTTTCCCACATTGGGTAGCGGGGACTGTGACGTTGTCCACCATAATGGACAGATCCTGGAGCGGGCAGGCTCTTCCTTTGAAGAAGAGCAGTTCAGTTTTACCTAGGTTGAGTTTCAGATGGTGTGCAGACATCCAGGCCGAGATGTCAGTCAGACATGCAGAGATACGGGATGCTACCTGGGTGTCAGACTGTGGGAATGAGAAAAATAGTTGTGTATCATCTGCATAGCAGTGATAGGAGAGGCCATGAGAGGATATGAAAGAACCAAGAGACCGGGTGTATAAGGAGAAAAGGAGAGGGCCTAGGACCGATCCTTGGGGGACCCCAGTGACAAGGGGCTGCATGTTCGACGGCGAGCCTCGCCACACCACCTGGTAAAAACGATCTGACAAGTAGGAGGAAAACCAGGAATGCACCGCTCCTGAGATCCCCAGGTCAGACAGGGTGGAGAGCAGGATCTGATGGTTTACTGTGTCGAAGGCAGCAGATAGGTTTAGTAGAATGAGGGCTTCAGTTACACAGAGCAGCGCTGTTTCAGTTGAGTGGCCCGTCTTGAATCCTGACTGGTTAGGGTCCAGGAGATTGTTTTGCGAGAGGTAGGAGGACAGTTGGTCAGCTACGACGCGTTCAAGTGGTTTGGACAGGAAGGACAAGAGGGACACAGGTCTGTAGTTGTTGACATCCGACGGGTCGAGAGACGGTTTCTTGAGGAGCGGAGTCACTCTGGCAATCTTGAAGTCGGAAGGGACACATCCTGAGGTTAGAGAAGTGTTTATTAGAGATGTGAGATATGGAAGAAGGTCCGTGGAGATGGACTGGAGGAGTGGGGAAAGGATAGGTTCAAGCGGGCATGTTGTTGGACGGCTGGATTGGACCAGTTGCAGGGTGTCTTCCGGACCGAGCGTGGAGAAGGCACTCCAGGGACAGAGGGTCAGTGTGTGGGGAAATAGCGATTTCTGGCGGATGGGTGAATGATGCTCGAATGTTGTCCACTTTCTGTTGAAAGTGGGTAAGAAAGTTGTCAGCTGAAAGGGACGATGACGGAGGAGGTGGAGGAGGGGTGAGGAGTGCGGAGAAGGTGGAGAAGAGCTTTTTTGGGTTGGAAGCGGAGTCCTGGAATTTCCGGTGATAGAAAGCAGCTTTAGCGGTGGTCAGATTAGAGTTGAAGGCGGTGAGGAGGGACTGGAGGGAAGCCAAGTCGCTTTGAATTTTTAGTTTAGTATTGATGAGAGTTTAGTAGTGATGAGAGTTTAGTATTGATGAGAGTTTAGTATTGATGAGTTTAGTATTGATGAGAGTTTAGTATTGATGAGAGTTTAGTAGTGATGAGAGTTTAGTAGTGATGAGAGTTTAGTAGTGATGAGAGTTTAGTATTGATGAGTTTAGTAGTGATGAGAGTTTTAGTGATAGTTTAGTATTGATGAGTTTAGTATTGATAGTAGTATTGATGAGAGTTTAGTATTGATGAGAGTTTAGTATTTAGTTTAGTAGTGATGAGAGTTTAGTAGTGATGAGAGTTTAGTATTGATGAGTTTAGTATTGATGAGAGTTTAGTAGTGATGAGAGTTTAGTATTGATGAGAGTTTAGTATTGATGAGAGTTTATTATTGATGAGAGTTTAGTAGTGATGAGAGTTTAGTAGTGATGAGAGTTTAGTATTGATGAGTTTAGTATTGATGAGAGTTTAGTAGTGATGAGAGTTTAGTATTGATGAGAGTTTAGTATTGATGAGAGATAGTATTGATGAGAGTTTAGTAGTGATGAGAGTTTAGTATTGATGAGAAGTTTAGTAGTGATGAGAGTTTAGTATTGATGAGAGTTTAGACTCTCCATTAGACCCCACCAACACAATACATACATATTAAAATAGCATAAAACAGTACGATTAAAAAAAACCACAATGCCGTGTAAAAGGTATAGAAAAAAGCTATATTTGTAAGTTAGCGAGCACAGTCGAACCAGAACTTGAAACAGAATGCAGAGTAGCCTGGTCAGAAACCATAGAAACCAATGCTCTGAACAAAATCTGTTTCCTCTGAAGTAAAATGTCTCTTATCTTCTTTAAAACACAAACCTCATTTACTAATCTGATCACATTCAAATTCTAGTTACCATGGCCTGTCCCTTTGTAGAAATTGAACATTGGAGCGTGCATTATGTGCGGCAAAGAGAACGACACACACACACACTGCAGTGTTACTGATTACCAAAGGAACGACACACACACACACACACACTGCAGTACTGATAACCAAAGGGAATGACACACACACAAACTGCAGTGTTACTGATTATCGTGCGAATAATTATATATATATATATATATATATATATATATATATGATGCAGCCATGGCAGTTCTGGGGGCTCATTTATAAAACTTTGCGGTGGAAGTCTTCCCCTGACCTCGTCCTCCTCTGACCCCGTCCTCCCCTGATCCCGTCCTGTTCACCTGCAGTGTACGGAAACTTTATGTAATTATGAGACAAACCTATTATACATACTAACACATCTGACATAACCCGGCTATTGGCTGAGGAGACAACCTGACCTGTCAGCCAATTCCCTCTATGTGCCAGTTGCCAGAAATCGTAGTGTTGTAAGGACTCCAAGTGGGACTGGCAGGAGTGGTTTCTCCTGATGCTCCTATGTAACGCTGGTCCCAAAAGAGCGCAGAGGTCCAATAAGACAGAGAGGAAGTCGGAACCGACTTATCAGCCACTCGTCCTCGTTTGCCATCAAGCCTTCTTGTTAAGCGTTCCCTCTGAATCCTTCCATTTGCCACATCTACTAACAGCAAGATCTGTCATTGTGCATCATTATGCGGACATGTTTATAACCATCCATTATATCGTATTTGATAACATTTGTCCATATTAATGTAATTATAAATGGGAAATAGTTCTGCGCAAATTTTATTTATTGCCCCCCTTTAAAATGCGTCACAATGAAACACATATAAAAATTAAATATATAAATGAACACTATGATTATGTAGCTGATAACGACATTATTACTATAAAATCAACTTTCCCCAGTGGACAAGACTAGCTATCTATCTATTTGCTCCGCCAAACTGAGACACAGACAAGAATATTTTAAACATGATTTTGTTCTGTACAGAACATAGTTGAGTTTTTCTATTTGCAAATGTATCTTCATTTGAATTGCCGTTTTATTTTTTTACCGCAGATCGATCGAACAGGTGTTTGGGTAAGCAAGCAAGCAAGTTTATTTATATAGCAAAATTCATACATAGAAGCAATTCAATGTGCTTTACAGAGGAAAATAATAATAAAATGATCAAATACATGCATTTTATCAGAATAAAAACAAATAGGCTGTTAATTGTAACAATGGCTTTGTGAATTCTTCATATTATTAATGACAGGAAATATTTCGATTTTTTTACACAACGGTCCGCCGTTTCACACAGTTTCACGTGTTTTATTTCTCATTTCCTCCGTTTCTGTGCGTACGCCTGGGTCAGAGTGTCGGTGAACAACTACACATTCCCAATACTTGCCTACCTGTTTTTTTGTGCGTACTGCATGTTTATTAATCAGACCCATGTGAAGATTTTGACAGAATTAGCAGTCATCACCTCCACATCGAGTTTTCACGGTTCACTTTGAATCTCAGACAGTCTACAGAAACA
Organism: Dallia pectoralis; assembly: GCA_029465975.1. Lineage (NCBI taxonomy): Eukaryota > Metazoa > Chordata > Actinopteri > Esociformes > Umbridae > Dallia > Dallia pectoralis. The sequence continues at coordinate 139,997 of CM055758.1, forward strand.
TTGGATTAGACCTCCTAATATGAAGCACATTTAAGACTTTAGAGACAAAAACCAATCGAATGTCTCAGATGGATCTGGGATTCTTGGTCCAACTCAATAACCCTCCGACTAGAAACAATTCCGGTATATAATATTTGTTTTACTTTCTCCAACATGTAAGAGATAATGTATTCATGTTATTAACGTATTCGGTCATTTCATTAAAGTCTATGTACTAATCATTTAATTTTTTAATGAAAAGTTTTACTTTCATCGTCGACGGAAGTGGATGACTATTATTGATGCACCGGAGCTAACTAGCTAACCATAGACATAATAAAGAGGGTTAGGGTTCTTTATTTTGTCTATGTAGCTAACCACCGGAGCTAACTACCATAGATAGAGGGTTAGGGTAACCCAACAAGCAAACAACACGATAGAGAGGTAGCAAACAACACGATAGAGAGGTAGCAAACAACACGATAGAGAGGTAGCAAACAACACGATAGAGAGGTAGCAAACAACACGATAGAGAGGTAGCAAACAACACGATAGAGAGGTAGCAAACAACACGATAGAGAGGTAGCAAACAACACGATAGAGAGGTAGCAAACAACACGATAGAGAGGTAGCAAACAACACGATAGAGAGGTAGCAAACAACACGATAGAGAGGTAGCAAACAACACGATAGAGAGGTAGCAAACAACACGATAGAGAGGTAGCAAACAACACGATAGAGAGGTAGCAAACAACAACCAGACGTAATGGGGGAACAGCCGTTAAGAATGTAAGTAACTCTGATTAAAAGCTTATTCTGGTGTTACGGGACCCTAAATTAAAGCTTATTCTGGTGTTACGGGACCCTAAATTAAAGCTTATTCTGGTGTTACGGGACCCTAAATTAAAGATTATTCTGGTGTTACGGGACCCTAAATTAAAGCTTATTCTGGTGTTACGGGACCCTAAATTAAAGCTTATTCTGGTGTTACGGGACCCTAAATTAAAGATTATTCTGGTGTTACGGGACCCTAAATTAAAGATTATTCTGGTGTTACGGGACCCTAAATTAAAGCTTATTCTGGTGTTACGGGACCCTAAATTAAAGCTTATTCTGGTGTTACGGGACCCTAAATTAAAGATTATTCTGGTGTTACGGGACCCTAAATTAAAGCTTATTCTGGTGTTACGGGACCCTAAATTAAAGATTATTCTGGTGTTACGGGACCCTAAATTAAAGCTTATTCTGGTGTTACGGGACCCTAAATTAAAGCTTATTCTGGTGTTAAACGGGACCCTAAATTAAAGCTTATTCTGGTGTTATTCTGGGGACCCTAAATTAAAGCTTATTCTGGTGTTACGGGACCCTAAATTAAAGATTATTCTGGTGTTACGGGACCCTAAATTAAAACTTATTCTGGTGTTACGGGACCCTAAATTAAAGATTATTCTGGTGTTACGGGACCCTAAATTAAAGCTTATTCTGGTGTTACGGGACCCTAAATTAAAGATTATTCTGGTGTTACGGGACCCTAAATTAAAGCTTATTCTGGTGTTACGGGACCCTAAATTAAAGCTTATTCTGGTGTTACGGGACCCTAAATTAAAGCTTATTCTGGTGTTACGGGACCCTAAATTAAAGCTTATTCTGGTGTTACGGGACCCTAAATTAAAGATTATTCTGGTGTTACGGGACCCTAAATTAAAACTTATTCTGGTGTTACGGGACCCTAAATTAAAGATTATTCTGGTGTTACGGGACCCTAAATTAAAGCTTATTCTGGTGTTACGGGACCCTAAATTAAAGATTATTCTGGTGTTACGGGACCCTAAATTAAGTTAAACTCTCCGCAGTTCGCTTGCTCGTAAAGAGACTGACATGCTTAAGATTAGTTGGATGGTGAATTTAGCGGCCCATTTTGTTCTATATAATGTATATAATGTCTCTGTTTAAATACATTGTGCACATAACGAGAAACATCCCCAATACTTTGTTTTATATTTTAGCCTCACATGTGGTGACGTAAAGGGAAGAATAAATGACGTGTTTAACCGCGTGCGCACTATTCAAAAGAAGAGCGGGCAGTTTGATGTAAGTCAATCGTTATCACACACACACACACACACCACACACACACACACACACACACACACACACACACAACACTCCACACAGCACACACACAACACACCATACACAACACACACCAGCAACACACCACACAACACACACAGGCACACTCCACACACACACACACACACACACAACACTCCACACAGCACACACACACAACACACCATACACAACACACACCAGCAACACAACACACACAGGCACACTCCACACGCATACAGAAGTAGGTAATCTCATTCTTTTTATACAGTTGCTGCTTTGCGTTGGAGATTTCTTTGGCTCGACTCCAGGCGCTCTAGTTGAATGGCAGGAGTACAAGTCTGGAGCCAAAAAAGGTATACTTACAAAAACACTAACTGGGTTTAAATGGGACCTTCCAGAGATAATACTTACAAAAACACCCTAACTGGCTTTATAAGGCACCTTTCAGAAGTAATACTTACAAAAACACTAACTGGGTGTATATGGCACCTTTCAGAGGTAATACTTACAAAAACACACTAACTGGGTGTATATGGCACCTTTCAGAGGTAATACTTACAAAAACACCCTAACTGGCTTTATAAGGCACCTTTCAGAGGTAATACTTACAAAAACACCCTAACTGACTTTATAAGGCACCTTTCAGAGGTAATACTTACAAAAACACCCTAACTGGCTTTATAAGGCACCTTTCAGAGGTAATACTTACAAAAACACTAACTGGGTTTATAAGGCACCTTTCAGAGGTAATACTTACAAAAACACCCTAACTGGCTTTATAAGGCACCTTTCAGAGGTAATACTTACAAAAACACCCTAACTGACTTTATAAGGCACCTTTCAGAGGTAATACTTACAAAAACACCCTAACTGACTTTATAAGGCACCTTTCAGAGGTAATACTTACAAAAACACCCTAACTGACTTTATAAGGCACCTTTCAGAGGTAATACTTACAAAAACACCCTAACTGACTTTATAAGGCACCTTTCAGAGGTAATACTTACAAAAACACCCTAACTGACTTTATAAGGCACCTTTCAGAGGTAATACTTACAAAAACACCCTAACTGGCTTTATAAGGCACCTTTCAGAGGTAATACTTACAAAAACACCCTAACTGACTTTATAAGGCACCTTTCAGAGGTAATACTTACAAAAACACCCTAACTGGCTTTATAAGGCACCTTTCAGAGGTAATACTTACAAAAACACCTAACTGACTTTATAAGGCACCTTTCAGAGGTAATACTTACAAAAACACCCTAACTGGCTTTATAAGGCACCTTTCAGAGGTAATACTTACAAAAACACTAACTGGGTTTATATGGCACCTTAGTGTCACACTACCATTTAGGGGGAAATAGTGAGCTTAATATTGGTAAAAACAAACAAATCAGTTTTACATGTACATAAAACATGTACTTAACATAATTAAATGTTTTTTTTGTGTACTACTAATCTGTGTCCTAATGCAGCCCCCATCCACACTTACATCCTGGGAGCTGCCAGCCAGGAAACCCTGCACTTCTTCCCCAGCACTGATGGCTGTGAGCTGGCTGACAACATCACCTACCTGGGTAAGACTATGACCTTTGACCCAGAGTTTTGGATGCCCCTACATTTCTGACTTGACCGTATATTTATTATTGCATTGCCTGTAATTTGTTCATATACACATTTACTTGCTTATGACACCAACCTTTGTACATCATGTTTAAAAACTTTGGAGATGGAAGCAAATCTCTAATATTAGACACATAAGGAAATGTATAAATCCCAATATTGTCTGTCAGTCCAAAACAGAAGATTTGAATTTAAACGTACTAAACAAAATAACTTGGTATGTTTGAAATAACATGTTATTATACACCACTCATATGACCCTTTTAAACAACAATAACAAATTTAAGATGCACAGTGCAAACATTACGACAAATGATTACACTGTAATAAACTCCTCCACTAAAAACATAAAACTATTAAAAGATAATTAATTAGCTTTTCAATGCATCTCAAAGGAGTTTGCATGTTAATTTTCTATTTGAACTGCTGTTTTAAATAATGCAGACACAGAGACATTTGTAAATATTGTACATATTGTGTAGTAGTAGTATTTATTTTTTATTTTTTTCAGGTAGTGAGTTATTAACCAATGTGTTTCGTTTCTTCTGAGTAATTGAGTTAACAATATTTGAGGACAGAGGTGGTGGTGAGGAACATTCAGAGAACATTACTGTACTGAGGTATTATTTTTATAAATCTCACCTGTCATAATCCAGGTATTTTTGACAATGACAAGTTTGTGTGTTTCAGGTCGTCGTGGTGTGTTTACAGGGGCATCAGGCCTGCAGATCGCATATGTCAGTGGTTGTCAGGGGCTACAGGACCCAGCTCCAGCTCACTGTTTCTCCCCTAAAGACCTAACACAACTGGTGGAGCCGTTGCTTAGTAACAACAAGTTCAGAGGAGTTGACATACTGCTGACATCACAGTGGCCCCGCGGAGTCTGGCAGTTTGCCAACAGCCCTGTAAGAACAAATCCAACTACCCTCACCAGACTCCACTATCATATCACTATCATATCACTATATCACTATAATATTACTACCCTCACCAGACCCCACTATCATATCACTATATCACTATAATATTACTACCCTCACCAGACCCCACTATAATATCACTATCATATCACTATCATATCACTACCCTCACCAGACCCCACTATAATATCACTATAATATCACTACCCTCACCAGACCCCATTATAATATCACTACCCTCACCATACCCCACTATAATATCACTACCCTCACCAGACCCCACAATAATATCACTACCCTCACCAGACCCCACTATCATATCACTACCCTCACCAGACCCCACTATCATATCACTACCCTCACCAGACCCCACTATAATATCACTACCCTCACCAGACCCCACTATAATATCACTACCCTAATTGAGTGGTCTGGTTTGTTTTAAACTCTTCCATGTCTCAGGAGGTCAACACTAAGGTCTGTGGAACAACCTCCATCGCCCACCTGTCTGACAAGCTGAAACCTCGCTACCACTTTGCTGCTTTAGAAGGGGTCTTTTATGAGAGGCTGCCATACAGGTAACACAGACTGTCTCTCATTAGAGGCTGCCATACAGGTAACACAGACTGCCTCTCATTAGAGGCTGCCATACAGGTAACACAGACTGTCTCTCATTAGAGGCTGCCTTACAGGTAACACAGACTGTCTATCATTAGAGGCTGCCATACAGGTAACACAGACTGTCTATCATTAGAGGCTGCCATACAGGTAACACAGACTCTCTCATTAGAGGCTGCCATACAGGTAACACAGACTGTCTCTCATTAGAGGCTGCCATACAGGTAACACAGACTGTCTATCATTAGAGGCTGCCATACAGGTAACACAGACTGTCTATCATTAGAGGCTGCCATACAGGTAACACAGACTGTCTCTCATGCTGTGGGGACTTTTCACAACCCCACTAGACCCCTAACCCTTTGCACAACCCTAACTGCAGGGGCATACCCTAACTGCAGGGGCATACCCTAACTGCAGGGGCATACCCTAACTGCAGGGGCATACCCTAACTGCAGGGGCATACCCTAACTGCAGGGGCATACCCTAACTGCAGGGGCATACCCTAACTGCAGGGGCATACCCTAACGGCAGGGGCATACCCTAACTGCAGGGGCATACCCTAACTGCAGGGGCATACCCTAACTGCAGGGGCATACCCTAACTGCAGGGGCATACCCTAACTGCAGGGGCATACCCTAACTGCAGGGGCATACCCTAACTGCAGGGGCATACCCTAACTGCAGGGGCATACCCTAACTGCAGGGGCATACCCTAACTGCAGGGGCATACCCTAACCCTAACTATAGGGGCATGTTAAAATACTCTTCCTGTTAACTATTTGTGCTAGTTGAAGTATATTTACTGTTGCTTCTCAACTATGTGTAGGAATCATGTGGTTCTTCAGGAGAACACACAGCATGTCAGCAGATTCATTGCACTGGCAACCGTCAACAACCCAGAGAAAAGAAAGGTGAGATGTACCTACACCCAGTCTGGTCACATGGTCACTGTGTACCTACACCCAGTCTGTTCACATGGTCACTGTGTACCTACACCCAGTCTGGTCACATGGTAACTGTGAACCTAAACCCAGTCTGGTCACATGGTCGCTGTGTACCTACACCCAGTCTGGTCACATGGTCACATACCTGTACGCCTGTTGTAACTATTTGTTTATCTGTAGTACCTGTACGCCTTTAACATCGTCCCGATGAAGAGTATGGAAATATCAGAGCTGATCAAACAGCCTCAAGATGTCACAGAGAACCCTTACAGGAGGATGGTCCGAGATCAGCCTGTGTCCAGCTCTACTGACCCGGTATACACACACACCACGCTACACACACACCACGCTACACAGACACCACGCTACACACACACTAGGGCTGAACGATATTGGGAAAAAAATTACATTGCGATATTTTGTCCCCAACGATAGATATTGCGAGACATCAATCCAGGCTAAAGTCAATATATTACCATTCCGTCAGATCGTACCGTCAGACTCATGTAGGGCTCTGTTGTCCTGCTGGACCATAAGTCTGTTGTAGCTGCATAGTATTCCACGTGTGACAGCTCTGCTTTATGTGAATTTTCCATGCAGATCTTTTATCGCAACTTGCGAAAAATATGTGCGGGATGGTATAACATACCACGTGTCAAGGGTTCGGATAATTTTCTTAAATCCCTCTTTGGTGACGGTGTGTAATGGCAACATATCTTTAGCGATATAAGACGTTGTTGTTGTCTGTTATTTGTTTCTGTCATTGAGAGCTTTTCTGGTAAGGTGTCACACTGGCACAAAGGCATCGCAAATAGTTTTTTGTTTTGACTTTGTATTCGTCGTAAAGAGCTTTGTGGTGCCATTTTAAGGGGTCAGACAAATTGGTGGTGTTTCCTTGTTTTGTGGCCACAACTATATAACACTCCAAAGTACCTGTTTATGGTCAACATCCTCATTTTTGTAGCCGTTTATGTCTAAATACATCCATTGTTTATTTAGCTAAGCATGTAAACAATCAGGACAAAGAAAACATATCGTTTAACGTTGGTGAATATTTGAGACAATAAACGGTGAGTTCATGAGTTCGCTACGTGACCGTGGATTTAAGAGACACGAGAGAGAAGCTCATGAGCGCGCATGTTGCTATCGGTTGCTACGTCAACAAAACAAATTACTGCTAGTGCACATGTCCATGATGACGTCATGGGCCAGTCAACGCGGAAGATCCAAGTTCCATGTTGGCTTTATGCGCTTTTGAGCACTCTCATTGGAATGTACGGGGCTTCCCGACGAACACTGTATTCGGTTCTTTCAATACATTCACCGTGCTACCGTTTTCTTAATACATTTATGGGTGCTACCCATCTTCACATCGCGTGTTTCGACGATGTGACTATCGCGCATGCGCACATCGCGATGTCGATGCTAAAACAGAATATCGTTCAGTCCTAACACACACCACGCTACACACACACCACGCTACACACACCACGCTACACACACACCACGCTACACACACACCACGCTACACACACACCACGCTACACACACACCACGCTACACACACACCACGCTACACTACACACACACACACACTACACTACAGTCAGTAGTGGAGAGGATATTTAGCTGGTTGTCCCTTCGGCTACGGCAGGAAGATATTGTGTCTTTCTCTGTTTTGCTACTTGTAGGGCACAATTCGTTTTTTTCTCCTAGACCAAGTTCATTTTCTTAGTTTACGTTGTTTTTTCTCATTTTAATTAGTATAAATGTGCACGGCATTTAATTAGTATAAATGTGCACGACATTTATTTAGTATAAATGTGCACAGCATTTAATTTGTATAAATGTGCACGACATTTAATTAGTATAAATGTGCATGGCATTTACCGTAATTAGTATGAATGTGCACGGCATTTAATTAGTATAAATGTGCACGGCATTTAATTAGTATAAATGTGCACGGCATTTAATTAGTATAAATGTGCACGGCATTTAATTAGTATAAATGTGCACGGCATTTAATTAGTATAAATGTGCACGGCATTTAATTAGTATAAATGTGCACGGCATTTAATTAGTATAAATGTGCACGGCATTTAATTAGTGTAAATGTGCACGGCATTTATTTAGTATAAATGTGCACGGCATTTATTTAGTGTAAATGTGCACGGCATTTATTTAGTGTAAATGTGCACGGCATTTATTTAGTGTAAATGTGCACGGCATTTATTTAGTATAAATGTGCACAGGGTTTAATTAGTATAAATGTGCACAGGGTTTAATTAGTGTAAATGTGCACAGGGTTTAATTAGTGTAAATGTGCACAGGGTTTAATTAGTGTAAATGTGCACAGGGTTTAATTAGTATAAATGTGCGCGGGGTTTAATTAGTATAAATGTGCGCGGGGTTTAATTAGTATAAATGTGCACGGGGTTTAATTAGTATAAATGTGCACGGGGTTTAATTAGTATAAATGTGCAAAGGGTTTAATTAGTATAAATGTGCAAAGGGTTTAATTAGTATAAATGTGCATGGCATTTAATTCGTATAAATGTGCATGGCATTTTGGCCCTTTCTCTTAGTCGTTTGTTCTCTCTTTAAGGAGACCACATCCCAGTTCTTCTTTGACTTAAGCAATAAGCAGCATGGACGGGGGCGTGGCCAAATGGACCATGGCAGGAAGAGGCCCTCAGACGGAGGCTTTGACAGGCAGAGTCAAGGAGATTCTTTGGATTTGGACAGGCCTAAACAACCCCGCAGGCCTCGTAAGAGTCTCTTTGTGTCTCTCGGTCTGTTGTTTAAATGCTTTATTGTGGTGGTCAGTCAGTCTGTACTGTGTGTATGTGTCTGTGGTGGTCAGTCAGTCTGTACTGTGTGTCTGTGTCTGTGGTGGTCACTCAGTCTGTACTGTGTGTATGTGTCTGTGGTGGTCAGTCAGTCTGTACTGTGTGTCTGTGTCTGTGGTGGTCACTCAGTCTGTACTGTGTGTCTGTGTCTGGTGGTCACTCAGTCTTTACTGTGTGTCTGTGTCTGGTGGTCACTCAGTCTGTACTGTGTGTCCGTGTCTGGTGGTCACTCAGTCTGTACTGTGTGTCCGTGTCTGTGGTGGTCACTCAGTCTGTACTGTGTGTCTGTGGTGGTCACTCAGTCTGTACTGTGTGTATGTGTCTGGTGGTCACTCAGTCTGTACTGTGTGTATGTGTCTGGTGGTCACTCAGTCTGTACTGTGTGTATGTGTTTGGTGGTCACTCAGTCTGTACTGTGTGTATGTGTCTGGTGGTCACTCAGTCTGTACTGTGTGTATGTGTCTGGTGGTCACTCAGTCTGTACTGTGTGTCTGTGTCTGGTGGTCACTCAGTCTGTACTGTGTGTCTGTGTCTGGTGGTCACTCAGTCTGTACTGTGTGTCTGTGTCTGGTGGTCACTCAGTCTGTACTGTGTGTATGTGTCTGGTGGTCACTCAGTCTGTACTGTGTGTATGTGTCTGGTGGTCAGTCAGTCTGTACTGTGTGTATGTGTCTGGTGGTCACTCAGTCTGTACTGTGTGTATGTGTCTGGTGGTCACTCAGTCTGTACTGTGTGTATGTGTCTCTGGTGGTCACTCAGTCTGTACTGTGTGTATGTGTCTGGTGGTCACTCAGTCTGTACTGTGTGTATGTGTCTGGTGGTCACCCAGTCTGTACTGTGTGTATGTGTCTGTGGTGGTCACTCAGTCTGTACTGTGTGTATGTGTCTGGTGGTCACTCAGTCTGTACTGTGTGTATGTGTCTGGTGGTCACTCAGTCTGTACTGTGTGTATGTGTCTGGTGGTCACTCAGTCTGTACTGTGTGTCTGTGTCTGGTGGTCACTCAGTCTGTACTGTGTGTCTGTGTCTGGTGGTCACTCAGTCTGTACTGTGTGTATGTGTCTGGTGGTCACTCAGTCTGTACTGTGTGTATGTGTCTGGTGGTCACTCAGTCTGTACTGTGTGTATGTGTCTGGTGGTCAGTCAGTCTGTACTGTGTGTCCGTGTCTGGTGGTCACTCAGTCTGTACTGTGTGTCTGTGTCTGTGGTGGTCACTCAGTCTGTGCTGTGTGTATGTGTCTGGTGGTCAGTCAGTCTGTACTGTACTGTGTGTATGTGTCTGTGGTGGTCAGTCAGTCTGTACTGTGTGTCTGTTTGTGATGGTCACTCAGTCTGTACTGTGTGTATGTGTCTGGTGGTCACTCAGTCTGTACTGTGTGTATGTCCTAACATAGCTTCATGAATGTTTTTTTTTAAATCTTTTTTGTATCTTTAATAACAATAGAAATCTGCATATTAGTCCCAGCAGTGCTTTATTTGGGGTTTTATTTGTACTTTTAAAATGTTTCCACAGAATTCTGCATGCAAAGTTTTAAACCTTGCATGTCAATTCGAATTGGATGTTTGTATAAAAATAAGCAGTAATTATTTAAAATAATGTTCTACATGCTTTGTTCTTGAGTGCGTTCACAACCATATTATAGTTTCCTGATGCAGGGTTGAATACTGTTTTATGCTCAATGATGATGTTCGAGGTGAATGTATGTTTTTCCTGACTCTCACGCTGTCTCCTTCTCTGATTGGTCCAGCTCAACCTCCTGGCCCATGTTGGTTCTGTTTAGCCAGTCCTCAGGTAGAGAAACACCTGGTCATCAGCATCGGCACACATGTGAGTTAAAACGCAGTGTTACTGGGGATTCTACATTAGATAGTATGTTGATGTTTTTATTTGCTTTTATTATTTCTTGCTAGTACAAAGGCATCCATGTTTATTTATAGGGGTTCAAAGGCCTCTGATGTGTTTATCCTCAGTGCTACTTGGCCCTAGCTAAAGGCATCATGTTTATAATAGGGGTTCAAATGCCTCTGATGTGTTTATCCTCAGTGCTACTTGGCCCTAGCTAAAGGCATCATGTTTATAATAGGGGTTCAAATGCCTCTGATGTGTTTATCCTCAGTGCTACTTGGCCCTAGCTAAAGGCATCATGTTTATAATAGGGGTTCAAATGCCTCTGATGTGTTTATCCTCAGTGCTACTTGGCCCTAGCTAAAGGCAGCATGTTTATAATAGGGGTTCAAATGCCTCTGATGTGTTTATCCTCAGTGCTACTTGGCCCTAGCTAAAGGCAGCCTGACACCCCAGCATGTCCTGGTGTTGCCTATTGGCCACTACCAGTCTGTGGTGGAGCTGAGTTCTGAAGTTGTTCAAGAACTGGACCGATACAAGAAGGCTGTCAGAGACTTCTATAAGAGTAAAGGACAGCGCTGTGTTCTGTTTGAAAGGAATTACCGCAGCCAACATCTACAGCTACAGGTAGACACACTTGTACACACACATAAACATACAAACAGGCACACACAAAAACATACACACGCACACACACAGTTTTGGATCACCAATCAACTGTCAGTATGTTCTCAGCCTGTCGGCGTGTCTCTCTTCTCAGCCTGTCGGCGTGTCTCTCTTCTCAGCCTGTCGGCGTGTCTCTCTTCTCAGCCTGTCGGCGTGTCTCTCTTCTCAGCCTGTCGGCGTGTCTCTCTTCTCAGCCTGTCGGCGTGTCTCTCTTCTCAGCCTGCCGGCGTGTCTCTCTTCTCAGCCTGCCGGCGTGTCTCTCTTCTCAGCCTGTCGGCGTGTCTCTCTTCTCAGGCTGTCCCCGTACCGGAGAACCAGTGTACAACTGAAGACATTAAGGAAGCCTTCATGGTGCAGGCCCAGGAACAGAACATGGAGCTGATGGAGATTCCACAGCACACTGATCTGAAACAGGTACATGAATGAATGAGGATAATGCTAGTGAGTGAGGACCGTGCTAGTGAGTGAGGACCGTGCTAGTGAGTGAGGACCGTGCTAGTGAGTGAGGACCGTGCTAGTGAGTGAGGACCGTGCTAGTGAGTGAGGACCGTGCTAGTGAGTGAGGACCGTGCTAGTGAGTGAGGACCATGCTAGGGTGTGAGGACCATGCTTGATGTGGTTATGCTAGAAGCTAACTATTGCTAGATGATGATTTTGGGTTATTAATGCTTCTGATTTGTCAGATTGCTCCCCCAGGTACCCCATACTTCTATATAGAGCTGGACTCTGGAGAAAAACTATTCTACAGAATTCAGAAACATTTTCCTCTGCAGTTTGGCAGGTACATACACAAAAACACACAATGCTTATGTATAATTGAAACCTAAACCCTGAAATCCACATTCCCTATCCTTTAATCAGAAAAGTGTTTATTCGCCATGAATGTGTGTACAGACAATGAATTTACTTTGGCAGGTAGGTGTGTACATACAACACAAGAATAGAGCAATATAAATTATACTAAGAGGGTGAGGGGTATAGGGATAGTAATATACAAAATACTATACAGACTACAGATAAGTAACGTAAGAGGGTGAGGGGTATAGGGATAGTAATATACAAAATACTATACAGACTACAGATAAGTAACGTAAGAGGGTGAGGGGTATATGGATAGTAATATACAAAATACTATACAGAATACAGATAAGTAACGTAAGAGGGTGAGGGGTATATGGATAGTAATATACAAAATACTTTACAGAATACAGATAAGTAACGTAAGAGGGTGAGGGGTATAGGGATAGTAATATACAAAATACTTTACAGAATACAGATAAGTAACGTAAGAGGGTGAGGGGTATAGGGATAGTAATATACAGAATACTATACAGAATACAGATAAGTAACGTAAGAGGGTGAGGGGTATAGGGATAGTAATATACAAAATACTATACAGAATACAGATAAGTAACGTAAGAGGGTGAGGGGTATATGGATAGTAATATACAAAATACTATACAGAATACAGATAAGTAACGTAAGAGGGTGAGGGGTATAGGGATAGTAATATACAAAATACTATACAGAATACAGATAAGTAACGTAAGAGGGTGAGGGGTATAGGGATAGTAATATACAAAATACTATACAGAATACAGATAAGTAACATAAGAGGGTGAGGGGTATGGGGATAGTAATATACAAAATACTATACAGAATACAGATAAGTAACGTAAGAGGGTGAGGGGTATATGGATAGTAATATAAAAAATACTATACAGAATACAGATAAGTAACGTAAGAGGGTGAGGGGTATAGGGATAGTAATATACAAAATACTATACAGAATATAGATAAGTAACGTAAGAGGGTGAGGGGTATAGGGATAGTAATATACAAAATACTATACAGAATACAGATAAGTAACGTAAGAGGGTGAGGGGTATAGGGATAGTAATATACAAAATACTTTACAGAATACAGATAAGTAACGTAAGAGGGTGAGGGGTATATGGATAGTAATATACAAAATACTTTACAGAATACAGATAAGTAACGTAAGAGGGTGAGGGGTATAGGGATAGTAATATACAAAATACTATACAGAATACAGATAAGTAACATAAGAGGGTGAGGGGTATAGGGATAGTAATATACAAAATACTATACAGAATACAGATAAGTAACTTAAGAGGGTGAGAGGTATAGGGATAGTAATATACAAAATACTATACAGAATACAGATAAGTAACGTAAGAGGGTGAGGGGTATAGGGATAGTAATATACAAAATATTATACAGAATACAGATAAGTAACGTAGTGCAAAATCAGGCAATGTGCAAATGGAATGGGTCAGAGTTCAAGGCTTGTGTGCACCCCAGGCCTTGTTGAGGAGGCCAGTAGCACAGGGGAAGAAACTGTTCTTATGGTGTGAGGTTTTGGTCCTCATGGAACGAAGCCTTCTGCCGGAGGGGAGTGGATTGAACAGTTTAACGTTTACCCGGAAACTAAGCTCTAATGCCACTAACCCCCCCTGTTGGGGACACATCCTTTTGGGGACACGTCCTTTTGGGGTCAGTCATGAATAACTTTTTGAAGGGTCCTGATCTGTCCGCACACAAGGCCTCATCAGACCACTGCCCTCCAGGATACTCAAATCCTGGCCCTGACAGAAACATGGATTCCTTAAGAATATACTGCTACTGGGTGCTCTATACATCTGACTAATATGTTCTCCCAGAACCCAGGAGCAACTGGTTCTGCAGTGGCGGAACAGGGCTGCTAGTTTCTTCAAATTGGATACTAACCTTCTTATTTCCCCTTTTTAATTTGGTCAGTGTGACCTTTCCATTCAAGCCTAATAATATTGTCATCTATTGTCCAATAGGAGCTCATAGTGACTTCCTCAATAAGCCTGACATGCAGATTAGTTCCTGGATGATAACCAATCACATTACTGGATGACCTCAACTGGCTAATGTCTGCCTTTGAGTCTTTTCATTTGAATTTCTATACAGTTTTTTGTCCCTCCAGAATATGTCCATCATGTTGTTGTTCTGTGGGAAGGCCTGTCCCCTCCAGAATATGTCCATCATGTTGTTGTTCTGTGGGAAGGCCTGTCCCCTCCAGAATATGTCCATCATGTTGTTGTTCTGTGGGAAGGCCTGTCCCCTCCAGAATATGTCCATCATGTTGTTGTTCTGTGGGAAGGCCTGTCCCCTCCAGAATATGTCCATCATGTTGTTGTTCTGTGGGAAGGCCTGTCCCCTCCAGAATATGTCCATCATGTTGTTGTTCTGTGGGAAGGCCTGTCCCCTCCAGAATATGTCCATCATGTTGTTGTTCTGTGGGAAGGCCTGTCCCCTCCAGAATATGTCCATCATGTTGTTGTTCTGTGGGAAGGCCTGTCCCCTCCAGAATATGTCCATCATGTTGTTGTTCTGTGGGAAGGCCTGTCCCCTCCAGAATATGTCCATCATGTTGTTGTTCTGTGGGAAGGCCTGTCCCCTCCAGAATATGTCCATCATGTTGTTGTTCTGTGGGAAGGCCTGTCCCCTCCAGAATATGTCCATCATGTTGTTGTTCTGTGGGAAGGCCTGCCAGCACTGAAGCTGCACTGAAGCTGCACTGAAGCTGCACTGAAGCTGCACTTAAACTGTTATTTCAGTTAATGCTTAACATTTATGCACTTACTGAAGTGTGTGTGTGTGTGTGTGTGTGTGTGTGTGTGTGTGTGTGTGTGTGTGTGTGTGTGTGTGTGTGTGTGTGTGTACAGGGAGGTGTTAGCCAGTGAGGTGCTGCTGAACATTCCTGACAGGGCCGACTGGAGAGAGTGCAAACAAAGCCGGGAGGAGGAAGAAAGTTCAAGTAAACAACTACGAGACGACTTCCAACCACACGACTTTACCCTGGAAGACTAAACAACACACTCAGCCAGTAAATACACAATAACAACACAAGCATACAGGTGATGCTGCCAGCTATAGATTGGGGCTATGGGATGTTTCTACTTCAAAACAGTCATCTGACATTCTATACAGATTATATAACGTGAAACCATTGTCATGTTGTTTTCTTTTTTTAACAAGGCTGCTGATTAAAATCATTTTATTGTCTTTGTACTTTTGTTTTGAGTGTTGAGTTCTATTTTGATGATACCATCTATTTTGTGATGTTCTTCAGTCTCTTTGGTAGCAAAGAACGATGTCAGTAGTAATGATTAATATAAGGGCTGCGGAGTAGGTGTGACAGATGATGGTACAGAAGGGTTATCAACTGCTAGGGTTCAGGGTTAGATGTGACAAATGAAGCTACAGAACGTATACAGGTTCAGGATCAACTATAGATGTGACAGATGATGGTTAGGGTTACAGGTTCAGGATCAACTATAGATGTGACAGATGAAGCTACAGAACGTATACAGGTTCAGGATCAACTATAGATGTGACAGATGATGCTAGAGAACGTATACAGGTTCAGGATCAACTGTAGATGTGACAGATGATGCTACAGAACGTATACAGGTTCAGGATCAACTATAGATGTGACAGATGATGCTACAGAACGTATACAGGTTCAGGATCAACTGTAGATGTGACAGATGAAGCTACAGAACGTATACAGGTTCAGGATCAACTATAGATGTGACAGATGATGCTACAGAACGTATACAGGTTCAGGATCAACTATAGATGTGACAGATGATGCTACAGAACGTATACAGGTTCAGGATCAACTATAGATGTGACAGATGATGCTACAGAACGTATACAGGTTCAGGATCAACTATAGATGTGACAGATGATGCTACAGAACTTATTCAGGATCAACTATAGATGTGACAGATGATGCTACAGAACGTATACAGGTTCAGGATCAACTATAGATGTGACAGATGATGCTACAGAACGTATACAGGTTCAGGATCAACTATAGATGTGACAGATGATGCTACAGAACGTATACAGGTTCAGGATCAACTATAGGTGTGACAGATGATGCTACAGAACTTATTCAGGATCAACTATAGATGTGACAGATGATGCTACAGAACGTATACAGGTTCAGGATCAACTATAGATGTGACAGATGATGCTACAGAACGTATACAGGTTCAGGATCAACTATAGATGTGACAGATGATGCTACAGAACGTATACAGGTTCAGGATCAACTATAGATGTGACAGATGATGCTACAGAACGTATACAGGTTCAGGATCAACTATAGATGTGACAGATGATGCTACAGAACGTATACAGGTTCAGGATCAACTATAGATGTGACAGATGATGCTACAGAACGTATACAGGTTCAGGATCAACTATAGATGTGACAGATGATGCTACAGAACGTATACAGGTTCAGGATCAACTATAGATGTGACAGATGATGCTACAGAACGTATACAGGTTCAGGATCAACTATAGATGTGAAAGATGATGCTACAGAACGTATACAGGTTCAGGATCAACTATAGATGTGACAGATGATGCTACAGAACGTATACAGGTTCAGGATCAACTATAGGTGTGACAGATGATGCTACAGAACTTATTCAGGATCAACTATAGATGTGACAGATGATGCTACAGAATGTGTACAGGTTCAGGATCAACTATAGATGTCCCATGTTTATAATACTTAAGTTAATACCTAGTTGTAGGTTTTGTTTATTACTACAAGTGGGAGAATAAATACACTTCTGTGCATCGAATCACTCTCAGGCTGATCTCTAATGAGTACATCAACTGAGCTTGTGGAAAGGAATTCGCCCATTTAGTGAATCTGTTCAGCTTGAGTCCTTAAGTGTATATCAGTTTTTTATTTGGCAAATCGGAAGAAATACATGTCTTCATTCATTTAAAATATTTGCATAGAATATTTATCTTTAGCGGGTATAAAATAAAGTTAAATTAAGCATAGTGAACAGGTCACTGTAAGAATCATACTACTAAATGTTTTAATTCAGGCAGCTATTACTTTTTACATAAATGTTACATCATCACAGATTAATGAACCAGACCACTGTTAACTAAACAGATTAATGAACCAGACCACTGTTCAAACTAAACAGATTAATGAACCAGACCACTGTTAACTAAACAGTTTAATGAACCAGACCACTGTTAACTAAACAGATTAATGAACCAGACCACTGTTAACTAAACAGATTAATGAACCAGACCACTGTTAACTAAACAGATTAATGAACCAGACCACTGTTAACTAAACAGATTTATGAACCAGACCACTGTTAACTAAACAGATTAATGAACCAGACCACTGTTAAGTAAACAGATTAACCTAGTATGCTTTCATGTTCTGTAGAGGGATAAGCAACATGTGTATTAGTCCCAGTCACTGTTTGTATGATTGGTGTGGTTTTCTACATGATGTCCCGGGACCTCTTGATTGCACAGCACAGCAAAAGGCTGAAGATCATGCCGAAGATCTGTACAAGAAACAATGGATATGAGAGATAACAGTTTACAGTGTAACATTTGGGATTTTTTTTTAGATTAAAAGGCCTTATGACTTTGGCAATAGAGCTATTCTGAGGTAATGCTTGATGAAGAGACCCAGCATGAAACCAGTGAATATTGGCAATAGAACCCAATCTGTGGAGATGCCTCATTGCTGTTATAGAAAGGGGAATTACAACAGTAACTGGTGATGTCTGAATCATTGTATACTGACTCATACATCATTTAGCTCATTGGCAGGTATCCTGGGTTAGGGTTAAACAGTACACTGCTTTCTTTTGTACAATGCGGGGGAAGTTATTGGAGTAAAGAATGGGCACAAGTATCTCCCATGACTGAAATGTTGGATACCCCTGATTTAGAAATTTAAATAGACAGAGTTAATTGCCTGTTCTCACCATAATAACTCCAATACCAATGCCTACTCCTCCCATGATGTGAAGTTTAGAGTTAAACACCTCGTTGATGGCTGCAGGACAGCTCTGAAAATAAACAATATATTCAGTTCTGTCAGAAAAGAGAACACAATGTTGAATAGGTCATACAAACCAAAACCAATTTATTAATTTCTATGCTCGTACAGCCTAATTTAGGCTAATCGCTAATTAGCTTGTGCTAATGTTATTAGCCCCGATTCAGCTTCTGATTATCAACATGGCTGTATTGTTTATAGAATCTTAGTAACCATGGTAACGTTGTGTGTGACAGGACTACAACAGAATGTTGATTAGATTATACTAACACTGTTGCTTAGTGGATGTATATGTTACCATGGTGAATGGAGTGGTTGTATATGTTACCATGGTGAATGTAAGGGCTGTGTGTTACCATGGTGAATGGAGTGGTTGTGTGTTACCATGGTGAATGGAGTGGTTGTGTGTTACCATGGTGAATGGAGTGGTTGTGTGTTACCATGGTGAATGGAGTGGTTGTATATGTTACCATGGTGAATGTAAGGGCTGTGTGTTACCATGGTGAATGGAGTGGTTGTGTGTTACCATGGTGAATGGAGTGGTTGTGTGTTACCATGGTGAATGGAGTGGTTGTGTGTTACCATGGTGAATGGAGTGGTTGTGTGTTACCATGGTGAATGGAGTGGTTGTGTGTTACCATGGTGAATGGAGTGGTTGTGTGTTACCATGGTGAATGGAGTGGTTGTGTGTTACCGTGGTGAATGGAGTGGTTGTGTGTTACCGTGGTAATCCAGGCCTCAAGTCCATCCTTTTTGGGGCACGTGTCCCTGGCAGAGTCTATTACTGTTCCTGTCTCACCACAACAGTTCAGCTGTTTAAACACAAACAAACTGCTCAAGACACTCAGACATGGAAACACAAGGAGGCTCTGATCGCAAACTATATAAAATCTGAGTGATGTCTGTCTGTCTGTGTGTGTGTGTGTGATACAGGTATGTGTGTGTGTCTTTGTAAATGTGTGTATGTGTGATACAGGTCAGTGTGTGTGTGTCTTTGTGAATGTGTGTGTCTACTCACCCCAAAGTGTATGACTCGCAGTGTGTCTTTCAGGAATGGCTGTCTGTGTTTCACATAGTTCTGGTAATTCTGCCTATAGAACTCTGTGAAGTCATTCACCACCTGATGGGAGGTTTCATTTAGAAGATGAGTGAGACCTGATTAAAGGGTTAGGGTTGAGATGATTAAAGGGTTAGGGTTGAGATGATTAAAGGGTTAAGTTTGAGATGGTTAAAGGGTTAATTTTGAGATGGTTAAAGGGTTAAGATGATTAAAGGGTTAGGATGATTAAAGGGTTAGGATGATTAAAGGGTTAGGGTGATTAAAGGGTTAGGATGATTAAAGGGTTAGGATGATTAAAGGGTTAGGATGATTAAAGGGTTAGGATGATTAAAGGGTTAGGATGATTAAAGGGTTAGGAGGATTAAAGGGTTAGGATGATTAAAGGGTTAGGATGATTAAAGGGTTAGGATGTGTCACGAACCGTAGGGTGTAGTGCAGGGAGCCAGGTGCAGAGCCAGGTAATCCGTTTTAGTCAGGTTTATTAAAGGACAAACTCAAACAAACCGAGTACGGCGAACAGACACAAAACTGTTAACTAGAAATAATATTGCGCATACACAGCGACTTACGAAACATTCAAATAACAGCACGTCTTCTAATACAAATAACACTCACCTCTACAAACAATGTGACATGTAACAATGAAGCGCAACGAGTGACATCTAGCAATCCCCTTTATAGCCCAGTGATTGCAAATCCCCAACAGCTGTAACCAACACAAACCAGGAAAGGGTGCACCCGAAACCAGACAGTGCAGTACACTTACTCACCACTCGTGACAGGATGATTAAAGGGTTAGGATGATTAAAGGGTTAGGGTGATTAAAGGGTTAGGATGATTAAAGGGTTAGGGTGATTAAAGGGTTAGGGTGATTAAAGGGTTAGGATGATTAAAGGGTTAGGATGATTAAAGGGTTAGGGTGATTAAAGGGTTAGGGTGATTAAAGGGTTAGGATGATTAAAGGGTTAGGGTGATTAAAGGGTTAGGATGATTAAAGGGTTAGGATGATTAAAGGGTTAGGATGATTAAAGGGTTAGGATGATTAAAGGGTTAGGGTGATTAAAGGGTTAGGATGATTAAAGGGTTAGGGTGATTAAAGGGTTAGGGTGATTAAAGGGTTAGGGTGATTAAAGGGTTAGGATGATTAAAGGGTTAGGATGATTAAAGGGTTAGGATGATTAAAGGGTTAGGGTGATTAAAGGGTTAGGATGATTAAAGGGTTAGGGTGATTAAAGGGTTAGGGTGATTAAAGGGTTAGGGTAGAGACCTGATTAAAGGGTTAGAGTTGAGATGATTATAGCAGTTCCTCCACCTTCCCAAATAATTTATAGTTTTTACAATTTTACACAATTTTTACTATGATTGCATGTAAACACACGAACATCTATGTAACTGACCTTCTCTTTGTTGGACAAACCCCAAATCCCTGCTGCCACCTCCGCAGCAAAGATCAACACCAGGAAGAAAAAAAACTGGACAAAGAGATGGAGAAAGGTTGTAACCAGTTTCATCAGAGGATTTTGGTTTGAACTTTAACATTAATATTGTCTTACCAGTCCCAGCATACAGGGTTAGGGGTTAGGGGTTAGGGGTTAGGGTTAATCATCATTAATATTACCTTACCAGGTCCAGCATATAGGGTTAGGGGTTAGGGGTTAGGGGTTAGGGTTAATCATCATTAATATTACCTTACCAGGTCCAGCATATAGGGTTAGGGGTTAGGGGTTAGGGTTAATCATCATTAATATTACCTTACCAGTCCCAGCATACAGGGAGATTCTTTAATGGCTCCACAGCACCCCAGGAAACCAACCACCATCATCAACGCCCCTGCAGTGATCAAAATATACACACCTACACACACACACACACACAGACACACACACACGCACACACACGCACACGCAGACGCACACACACACACACATAGAGAACTGATTGTTTGTTTATTATCTAATCTATCGATCCAGACAGTGACATGTGCCCTTGTTAGGAGATGATTAATGTGTTGGATTTACCTCTGAGGAAGACAGTAGGAGAGTCCTCTACACTGAAGAGACCCTCTGTCTGCAAGTCAAATCGAAGCCACAGCCCCACAGCCAGAACTCCTGTTCCTGCCAACTGGCACACACAGACACATTTATATACACACACACACACACACACACACACACACACACACACACACACACACACACACACACACACACACACACACACACACACACACACACACACACACACACACAGCTATATTATTGCTGCCCAACCTAATCTGTCAGTAGGATGTCTGCACCTTTTACCCTATTAATAATAAATAATGTTACTAATATCTATAGTACTATATGTTGTCTGTCAGGCCAGCTGTTTTTTTTGTAAGCTACAGTATCCAGTTCTATGATGATAACCTTAACCATAGTACACAACATAATGTCTAGACCTAACCCTAACCCTGTACTACCTCAGTGTGGATAGACTTAACCCTAACCCTAACCGTCTTGCCAATAGAAACTAGAAATGGGAACTTTTTTCAACTTTTTAAATGGGTAGTCTTTCTTCTTGGTTTGGCCAGTAGCTTGGTGAGGGTAGTCTTTCTTCTTGGTGAGACCAGTAGCTTGGTGAGGGTAGTCTTTCTTCTTGGTTTGGCCAGTAGCTTGGTGAGGGTAGTCTTTCTTCTTGGTGAGACCAGTAGCTTGGTGAGGGTAGTCTTTCTTCTTGGTGAGGCCAGTAGCTTGGTGAGGGTAGTCTTTCTTCTTGGTGAGGCCAGTAGCTTGGTGAGGGTAGTCTTTCTTCTTGGTGAGACCAGTAGCTTGGTGAGGGTAGTCTTTCTTCTTGGTGAGGCCAGTATCTTGGTGAGGGTAGTCTTTCTTCTTGGTGAGGCCAGTAGCTTGGTGAGGGTAGTCTTTCTTCTTGGTGAGGCCAGTAGCTTGGTGAGGGTAGTCTTTCTTCTTGGTGAGGCCAGTAGCTTGGTGAGGGTAGTCTTTCTTCTTGGTGAGGCCAGTAGCTTGGTGAGGGTAGTCTTTCTTCTTGGTGAGGCCAGTATCTTTCTATCTCAAATAGTATAAAGTATTTCCTTGTGGGTTACAAATCCCTGGGAATGTTTTTCATTACATGTCTAGTTCCTGTTGGAGTCCATAACCCTAAACCCTAACACCATAACCCTAAACCCCATAACCCTAAACCCTAACCCCATAACCCTAAACCCTAACCCCCACTATTCAAAATGACAAATAGCTGACAATTTAGACCACAGCAAAGTAGCCTAAGGATTGCCTAAGGATTTCTTAAGGGTCTTTAATAACCATGTTAAATGTTAATTCTTATTATTAATATTTGATGAATAATATTTTTGGTTTGTTGTGTTTAAATGATCCTAACAAAAACATTTACTGCAAACACTTCAATGTGTTGTTAATATATTTATTTAAAGAAAGTCTGTGATTTATAAACAAAAATCTCTAAAAAAGTTACAATTCGGTTTAGCTACATTTGGAAATATGTTATTTTGTAATGAAAATGTTCCAGGTTTTGTGACTGACCTAATCTGCTACAATAAAACTGGTTAAAACATAAAGGATATAAATAAAGGATATAGCAGAAAAGTGAGCAGTGAGGGTTGATGGAACAAAACAGAGTGCAAGTCCCAGATATAACAGGGTTGACGGAACAAAACAGAGTGCAAGTCCCAGATATAACAGGGTTGATGGAACAAAACAGAATGCAAGTCCCAGATATAACAGGGTTGATGGAACAAAACAGAGTGCAAGTCCCAGATATAACAGGGTTGACGGAACAAAACAGAATGCAAGTCCCAGATATAACAGGGTTGATGGAACAAAACAGAGTGCAAGTCCCAGATATAACAGGGTTGACGGAACAAAACAGAATGCAAGTCCCAGATATAACAGGGTTGATGGAACAAAACAGAATGCAAGTCCCAGATATAACAGGGTTGATGGAACAAAACAGAGTGCAAGTCCCAGATATAACAGGGTTGATGGAACAAAACAGAGTGCAAGTCCCAGATATAACAGGGTTGATGGAACAAAACAGAGTGCAAGTCCCAGATATAACAGGGTTGATGGAACAAAACAGAGTGCAAGTCCCAGATATAACAGGGTTGATGGAACAAAACAGAATGCAAGTCCCAGATATAACAGGGTTGATGGAACAAAACAGAATGCAAGTCCCAGATATAACAGGGTTGATGGAACAAAACAGAATGCAAGTCCCAGATATAACAGGGTTGATGGATCAAAACAGAGTGCAAGTCCCAGATATAACAGGGTTGATGGAACAAAACAGAATGCAAGTCCCAGATATAACAGGGTTGATGGAACAAAACAGAGTGCAAGTCCCAGATATAACAGGGTTGATGGAACAAAACAGAATGCAAGTCCCAGATATAACAGGGTTGATGGAACAAAACAGAGTGCAAGTCCCAGATATAACAGGGTTGATGGAACAAAACAGAGTGCAAGTCCCAGATATAACAGGGTTGATGGAACAAAACAGAGTGCAAGTCCCAGAATATAAAACTTCCAACTTATCACAGTGTTTAAACCGGCACTGACATTACAGTGTTTAAACTGGCACTGACATTACAGTGTAAACTGGCACTGCTATTACAGTGTTTAAACTGGCACTGAAATGCAATGACATGCAATCACAACCAGTGTAGTTTTTTGGTTAGATCATTGGAGGTGGTATCAAAGTCAAGTCAAAGTATTTTCTTGCTTTTCTTATTGTCATGTGTACAGAATGACTTGCATCAAACTGCACAATGAAATTCTTATGACATGGCAAGCAACATCTACGTAGTTAGAAAAATAAAACTAAAAACAGAATTACAACAGAATATACAGAATATACATAATGAAGTGAATATGGCCAGTGTGCAAGCCTTAAATATTTAAATACTGCAATAACCATCTGGGTTCAATTACCACCCTCTGTAGGGCCTTGCGGTCAGCACCTGTGCAGCTCCCGTACCAAGCAGTAATGCAGCCTGACAGGATACTCTCTATGGTGCACCTGTAGAAGTTGCTCAGTGTTTTCTTTGACATGTCAAACTTCTTGAGTCTCCTCAGGAAGTATAGGCGTTTTCAGCTTGCCTGGACCAGTTGAGGTCATCCCTGATGAACACACCGAGGAACTTGAAGACATGTTCCCCCCCTGCCGCTTCCTGAAGTCGATGATCATCTCTTTAGTTTTTGTGACGTTAAGAGAGAGGTTGTTGTCTTGGCACCATGTAACCAGGTCTTTAACCTCTTCTCTGTATTTTGTCTCATCGTTGTTGGAGATGAAACCGAGGATGGTGGTGTCATCAGCAAACTTGAAGATGACATTGGGGCTGTGTGTGGCCACACAGTCATGTGTAAACATGGAGTACATCAGGGGACTGAGTACGCAGCCCTGCGGGGCTCCGATGCTCAGGGTCAGTGCAGAGGATGTAAGGTTGCCCATTCTCACCACCTGGGGTCTGCACGTCAGAAAGTCCAGGATCCAGTTGCACAGGGAGGTGTTAAGACCCAGGGTCCTGAGCTTGGGAATGAGCTTGGCGGGCACAATAGTGTTCAATGCTGAGCTGTATTCCACAAACAGCATCCTCACGTAAGTGTTGGCTTTTTCCAGATGGGAGAGGGCTGTGTGTGTGGTCAGGGCGATGGCATCGTCCGTAGATCTGTTTGAGCGGTATGCAAATTGTAGGGGGTCTAAGGTGGCAGGGAGGGAGGAGCAGATGTGGGTTCTGACCAGCCGTTCGAAGCACTTCATGATGATGGAGGTCAGTGCTACAGGACGGTTGTCATTCAGGCAGGTGATGGTAGGTTTCTTCGGCACAGGGACAATGGTGGTCTGCTTGAAGCAGGAGGGGACTGTTAAGTGAGTCAGGGAGAGGTTGAATATAGAGGTGAAAACCTCAGCTAGTTGGTCGGCGCACCCCCTGAGAACACGGCCTGGAATGCCATCTGGCCTTGGTGACTTCCGAAAATTGACTTTTTTAAAAGCTCTTCTTACATCAGCCGTGTCCAGAGACAGAGTACAGTCTTCCTGGTCCTCAGCAAGCCTCGCCAAAGGAATTGTGTTGGCCACCTCAAACCGTGCATAGGAGGTGTTGAGCTTGTCAGGGAGCGAGGTGGCAGGACAAGCATCACTGCTACTACTCCCTTTGTAGTCAGTGATGTGTCGCAGACCACACCACATGCGACCTGGGTTCCGATTGTAGGATTTGGTAGCTCACTGGTAGAGTGCATGCTCTGTATGTATGATGTCCTAGGTTCCTATTGGAGGAGTTGGTATCTCAGTGGTAGAGTACATGCTCTGTATGTATGATGTCCTGGGTTCCTATTGGAGGAGTTAGTATCTCAGTGGTAGAGTACATGTTCTGTATGTATGATGTCCTGGGTTCCTATTGGAGGAGTTAGTATATCAGTGGTAGAGTGCATGCTCTGTATGTATGATGTCCTGGGTTCCTATTGGAGGAGTTGGTATCTCAGTGGTAGAGTGCATGCTCTGTATGTATGATGTCCTGGGTTCCTATTGGAGGAGTTGGTATCTCAGTGGTAGAGTGCATGCTCTGTATGTATGATGTCCTGGGTTCCTATTGGAGGAGATGGTATCTCAGTGGTAGAGTGCATGCTCTGTATGTATGATGTCCTGGGTTCCTATTGGAGGAGTTGGCATCTCAGTGGTAGAGTGCATGCTCTGTATGTATGATGTCCTGGGTTCCTATTGGAGGAGTTGGTATCTCAGTGGTAGAGTGCATGCTCTGTATGTATGATGTCCTGGGTTCCTATTGGAGGAGTTGGTATCTCAGTGGTAGAGTGCATGCTCTGTATGTATGATGTCCTGGGTTCCTATTGGAGGAGTTGGCATCTCAGTGGTAGAGTGCATGCTCTGTATGTATGATGTTCTGGGTTCAATCCCCAGCTTCTCCCAAGGTCGCCGTTGCAAATGAAAATTTGTTTTTAATCGGCCCACTTGGTTAAATAAATGTTTTGTCTAGATCTATCAACTGTACTTCTACACTGATGAGCCAAATATTTTGACAGGTTGGCTGCATGTGCCTTTTACTGAGGAGCGGCTTCCATCTGCTCACTCTATCACAAATGCCTGATTGTTGTAAGTGGTCTGGAAGGGTCTTTCATTCCCACCCTGGAGCTCTGTCAGAGGGACCAATTCACTGACCAAGGAATTTCGCCTCCTCAGTTTGACTGGGTAGCCAACGCTAGGAAAAGTGTTGGTGATTCCAAACTTAGTACACATTCTTGAGGATTTTTGTTAGAATTCAGGATGTCCATTGAGTTTTTTGTATGAGAGCTGATAGTGTCCAGGGTGAGTAATGTGGGTGAGTGGCTATGGGCAGTGTAGTGCTATGGGAATATTCCTAAGACCGTCAGAGGGGAGAGTTCTGAATAGTCCGTTTCCCAGATGGGAGGAGTCTTCCTCAATCTGTGCTGCTTGCCTCAGTGACCTGGCAGTCAACAGAGGGATGACAGCTTACATCCAATGATCTGCTCTGCTGAGTGAATGATGACAGTGGCTGCAGTGTATCAGACAGTGATGGAGGTGGTAAAGATGGGCTTAATGATTGATGTGTAGGCATTAATCATCACAGTCATTGGCAGTTTGTACATTTACCAATACATCAGCCAGTGCTGATGGTCAGACAGGTGTTTCCCCAACCTCTCCTAAAGTCTATCATCCATTTAGCTTGAGCACGGGTGGGATTATGGTTTTGAATGCAGATCTGAAGTCCACAAACAGGATTCTGGCATAGGTTCCAAGGGAGTCCTTGATGCTAGAGAATGAAGTGGTGAACCGTGTTGATCGTGAAACTGCAGTGGTTCTAGTACTGGATCTGTCAGCACAGTGCTTGTGGGTGGAGGAACACAGCAGATATCTGGTCAGCACAGTGCTTGTGGGTGGAGGAACACAGCAGATATCTGGTCAGCACAGTGCTTGTGGGTGGAGGAACACAGCAGATAGCTGGTCAGCACAGTGCTTCAGGGTGGAGGAACACAGCAGATAGCTGGTTAGCAGAGTGCTTGTGGGTGGAGGAACACAGCAGATAGCTGGTCAGCACAGTGCTTGTGGGTGGAGGAACACAGCAGATATCTGGTCAGCAAAGTGCTTGAGGGTGGAGGAGCAGATATCTGATCAGCACAGTGCTTGTGGGTGGAGGAACACAGCAGATATCTGGTCAGCACAGTGCTTGAGGGTGGAGGAACACAGCAGATATCTGGTCAGCACAGTGCTTGTGGGAGGAGGAACACAGCAGATATCTGGTCAGCACAGTGCTTGAGGGAGGAGGAACACAGCAGATAGCTGGTCAGCACAGTGCTTGAGGGTGGAGGAGCAGATATCTGATCAGCACAGTGCTTGAGGGTGGAGGAACACAACAGATATCTGGTCAGCACAGTGCTTGAGGGAGGAGGAACACAGCAGATATCTGGTCAGCACAGTGCTTGAGGGTGGAGGAACACAGCAGATATCTGATCAGCACAGTGCTTGAGGGAGGAGGAACACAGCAGATATCTGGTCAGCACAGTGCTTGAGGGTGGAGGAACACAGCAGATAGCTGGTCAGCACAGTGCTTGAGGGTGGAGGAGCAGATATCTGATCAGCACAGTGCTTGAGGGTGGAGGAACACAGCAGATATCTGGTCAGCACAGTGCTTGAGGGAGGAGGAACACAGCAGATATCTGGTCAGCACAGTGCTTGAGGGTGGAGGAACACAGCAGATATCTGATCAGCACAGTGCTTGAGGGAGGAGGAACACAGCAGATATCTGGTCAGCACAGTGCTTGAGGGTGGAGGAGCAGATATCTGATCAGCACAGTGCTTGTGGGTGGAGGAACACAGCAGATATCTGGTCAGCACAGTGCTTGAGGGTGGAGGAACACAGCAGATATCTGGTCAGCACAGTGCTTGAGGGTGGAGGCAGAGACTCCATCAGGACCAGCTACCTTCCTTGACTTTTGACTCTTGAATAGTCTGTTTACGTCCCTCTCCAGGATAGAAAAACCCATTGTAGCTTCAGAGGTGATGTTTAGTGATGTCATTAGTCTCTGTGGAGGTGTCGATTGGGATGGTTGGTTGTTGCCGAACGCTGATGATCGGGGTCTGTTGATGGTGGCAGGACACAACCGAAGGGGTAATGGTGACAGGAATGCTTCTTTGTCTCTCAGATCTGCAGTTAAATTAGTTCAGATCGTTGGCAAGTTGCAGATTATCTGTAGCCTGGGTGATTTGCATCTGTAGTTAGTTATCTGTTTAATCCCCCTCCAGATTGAAGCAGTGTCATTCGCTGAGTTGTCACAGTTGGGGTGAGTTGTGTTCCACACAGGGTGTTTTGTGGGGAGCACTTCCTGTGCATTGTATTAGGAGCACAGCTGTTTGGGTTTAGCTAAACACCGGCATAGATTACCAATTCATAATGTAACCCGTCTGAATAGGCCCCTGTTGCCCCTCTGAATAGGCCCCTGTTGCCCCTCTGAATAGGCCCCTGTTGCCCCTCTGAATAGGCCCCTGTTGCCCCTCTGAATAGGCCCCTGTCGCCCCTCCGAATAGGCCCCTGTCGCCCCTCTGAATAGGCCCCTGTCGCCCTTCTGAATAGGCCCCTGTCGCCCCTCTGAATAGGCCCCTGTCGCCACTCTGAATAGGCCCCTGAATAGGCCCCTGTCGCCCCTCTGAATAGGCCCCTGAATAGGCCCCTGTCGCCACTCTGAATAGGCCCCTGAATAGGCCCCTGTCGCCCCTCTGAATAGGCCCCTGAATAGGCCCCTGAATAGGCCCCTGTCGCCACTCTGAATAGGCCACTGAATAGGCCCCTGTCGCCACTCTGAATAGGCCCCTGAATAGGCCCCTGTCGCCACTCTGAATAGGCCCCTGAATAGGCCCCTGTCGCCACTCTGAATAGGCCCCTGTCGCCACTCTGAATAGGCCCCTGAATAGGCCCCTGTCGCCACTCTGAATAGGCCCCTGTCGCCACTCTGAATAGGCCCCTGAATAGGCCTCTGTCGCCACTCTGAATAGGCTCCTGAATAGGCCCCTGTCGCCACTCTGAATAGGCCCCTGTTGCCACTCTGAATAGGCCCCTGTTGCCACTCTGAATAGGCCCCTGAATAGGCCCCTGTCGCCACTCTGAATAGGCCCCTGTTGCCACACGGAATAGGCCCCTGAATAGGCCCCTGTCGCCACTCTGAATAGGCCCCTGTTGCCCCGGAATAGGCCCCTGAATAGGCCCCTGTCGCCACTCTGAATAGGCCCCTGTTGCCACTCTGAATAGGCCCCTGAATAGGCCCCTGTTGCCCCCCTGAATCGGCCCCTGTTGCCCCTCTGAATAGGGCCCTGTTGCCACACTAACCATAAGTACTTGTAATTAGGAATAGTATTACGGCAGCTGCTAATAATAAGAATGATTTATGAATTGGACAGGCTTTGACACAAGTATTCAAACCATTCAACAGGCAGACAGAGTAAAGATGAGAAATTAACTGTATAATATAATTATAATACAGTTTTAATGAGTTACAGTTAAAATGAGTTAGTGAGAATACAGTTAAAATGAGTTATAGTGAGAATAGAGTAAAAATGAGTTATAGTGAGAATACAGTAAAAATGAGTTATAGTGAGAATATAGTTAAAATGAGTTATAGTGAGAATAGAGTAAAAATGAGTTATAGTGAGAATACAGTAAAAATGAGTTATAGTGAGAATATAGTTAAAATGAGTTATAGTGAGAATAGAGTAAAAATGAGTTATAGTGAGAATATAGTTAAAATGAGTTATAGTGAGAATACAGTAAAAATGAGTTATAGTGAGAATACAGTAAAAATGAGTTATAGTGAGAATACAGTTAAAATTAGTTATAGTGAGAATACAGTTAAAATTAGTTATAGTGAATGTCTTACCCAGAGTACAAAGTTGAAGATGAATAAGCTATATTTAATACAACTCTCTCCCCCTGTCAGCAGTGCCATGATCTGTGACTTCTTCTTGTTTGCCGGATGAAAAAATGAAAATGTTTATCACAGTGTTATAAAATAAATGTTATGTTATAAAATCTGCAAGGTTGTTCTATTCAGTCTGCTGGGTGGTACTGGACCTCTGTCTGCTGGGTGGTACTGGACCTCTGTTGGTTGGGTGGTACTGGACCTCTGTCTGCTGGGTCGTACTGGACCTCTGACTGGACCGACTCACACAAACAGATCAGTGAGATAGGGGGACAAAGTCATTGTGTCTTGGTAGAACAATGGTTCCTGTTGTGTTTATTGTGGCCGTTCTCCCACTGCAATGTGATAGACATGCCACATAGCATGTTCCTGTGAGTGTGTGTAGGGGGAATGTGTGTGTCGTGTGTGTGTGGGGGGAATGTGTGTGTTGAGTGTGTGTCTTTGTGTGTGTGTTAATGACTTACTCCAAAATCTGGTTCAGGTAAGGGTTCAGTTAGTATTTAGGTTAGTATTCTGGTTAGTATTTAGGTAAGCATTCTAGTTAGTATTTAGGTAAGCATTCTAGTTAGTATTTAGGTAAGCATTCTGGTTAGCATTCTGGTTAGCATTCTGGTTAGCATTCCTGTTAGTATTCTGGTAAGCATTCTGGTTAGCATTCTGGTTAGCATTCTGGTTAGCATTCTGGTTAGCATTCTGGTTAGTATTTAGGTAAGCATTCTGGTTAGTATAGGTAAGCATTCTGGTTAGCATTCCTGTTAGTATTCAGGTAAGCATTCTGGTTAGCATTCTGGTTAGCATTCTGGTTAGCATTCTGGTTAGTATTTAGGTAAGCATTCTGGTTAGCATTCTGGTTAGCATTCTGGTTAGTATTTAGGTAAGCATTCTGGTTAGCATTCTGGTTAGCATTCTGGTTAGTATTTAGGTAAGCATTCAGGTTAGCATTCAGGTTTGGGTACAGTTAGTTTTTAGCTTAGTATTCAGGTTTGGGTACAGTTAGTATTTAGTTGTTTGTGTGTTAATGTGTGAGTAGGCACAGTGTGTCAGTTTCTCAATTATTTTTAACACAACAGCCTTTATCAGCAGACGCCTATCTTGACAAAGACTTCGTTCAAAACCCAGCCTGGCCAAGAAAGTGGACAGTGTTGCGTGTTTGTGTGTGTGTGTGTGTTGGGGGGATGTGGGCGTTACAAGGTTAAAGAGATGGATCGGGACAGAATTCCCTGAATGTACTAAAATATATGAAATACAACACAAACTATTATGTAAAGAAAACTATTAAGTTATTAGTACTGTTATGTTATGGCCACTAGTATGCTAAACTAACAATGATGTTAGTTTAACTATTATGGTAACTATTATGTTAAGGCAAATGTTATGTATCACTGTGACTTGACAACAGACAGTCACAAATTACATATTTTTATGATATCAATTGTCTTACTTGGACTGCGTTTCAGGACTACCCAGCCTCATCACTACCTAGCCTCATCACTACCTAGCCTCATCACTACCTAGCCTCATCACTACCCAGCCTCATCACTACCCAGCCTCATCACTACCCAGCCTCATCACTACCTAGCCTCATCACTACCCAGCCTCATCACTACCCAGCTTCATCACTACCCAGCCTCATCACTACCGAGCCTCATCACTACCTAGCCTCATCACTACCTAGCCTCATCACTACCCAGCCTCATCACTACCTAGCCTCATCACTACCCAGCCTCATCACTACCCAGCCTCATCACTACCCAGCCTCATCACTACCTAGCCTCATCACTACCCAGCCTCATCACTACCCAGCTTCATCACTACCCAGCCTCATCACTACCTAGCCTCATCACTACCCAGCCTCATCACTAACTAGCCTGATCACTACCTAGCCTCATCACTACCCAGCCTCATCACTACCTAGCCGCATCACTACCGAGCCTCATCACTACCCAGCCTCATCACTACCCAGCCTCATCACTACCCAGCGTCATCACTACCTAGCCTCATCACTACCCAGCCTCATCACTACCTAGCCTCATCACTACCCAGCCTTATCACTACCTAGCCTCATCACTACCCAGCCTCATCACTACCCAGCCTCATCACTACCTAGCCTCATCACTAACTAGCCTGATCACTACCTAGCCTCATCACTACCCAGCCTCATCACTACCCAGCCTCATCACTACCTAGCCTCATCACTACCCAGCCTCATCACTACCCAGCCTCATCACTACCTAGCCTCATCACTACCCAGCCTCATCACTACCTAGCCTCATCACTACCCAGCCTCATCACTACCCAGCCTCATCACTACCCAGCCTCATCACTACCAAGCCTGATCGCTACCGAGCCTCATCGCTACCTAGCTTGATCGTTACCTAGCCTGATCGCTACCTAGCATGATCACTACCTAGCATGATCACCACCTAGCATAATTGATGCTTAGCCTCGTCACAAACTAGCCTTGTCACTATCTAGCCTGAGCGCTACCTAGCCCCCCGATCGCTACCTAGCCTCATCACTACCTAGCCTCATCATTTGTCCTCAATCGGCCTACCTGGTTAAATAAAGGTTAAATAAAATAAGTGTTGCTGATCTTGTTGTTGCCTGATTCTTCTTGCTGTCACTTCCCTAATATTCTAGTAAACCACCAGAGGGTGCTGTAACACCATCAACCCTCTCGTCTTGTTCATATGCAATCAGAATCTATTCAAGTGCAGATAGCAACTTGGGTTAAGTTGTATTATCACTATTTGTAGGTCATGACTTCAAAGAGCCAGAGAAGAGATGGTTAGGAGAGAGGTTGTCAGAGAAAAGAATTGGAGAGAAGTGGTCGGAGAAAAGAAGTGGAGAGAAGAAAGAGGTTGTCAGGGAAAAGAAGTGGAGAGAGGAAAGAGGTTGTCAGAGAAAAGAAGTGGAGGGTGGAGAGGGGTGGAGAGGCCAGTCTGGTGATTATAATGGAGTATGATGGTCTTGTATTGGGTCAGTCTGGTGATTATAATGGAGTATGGTGATCTTGTATTGGGTCAGTCTGGTGATTATAATGGAGTATGGAGGTCTTGTATTGGGTCAGTCTGGTGATTATAATGGAGTATGGTGGTCTTGTATTGGGTCAGTCTGGTGATTATAATGGAGTATGGAGGTCTTGTATTGGGTCAGTCTGGTGATTATAATGGAGTATGGTGGTCTTGTATTGGGTCAGTCTGGTGATTATAATGGAGTATGGTGATCTTGTATTGGGTCAGTCTGGTGATTATAATGGAGTATGGTGATCTTGTATTGGGTCAGTCTGGTGATTATAATGGAGTATGGAGGTCTTGTATTGGGTCAGTCTGGTGGAAATATAATGTTTTCTCGATTTTTGGAGAAAAATGAATTAAAAAGCTTTGCAGTTGACCCTTGTTCAGGTAGACACTGAGCTTGGTTCAGATGTATTTGTAGCATTTACCTGTTTCACAGGTTACAGCTGTGCATGAATATTTAACAGGATATTAGTCAGTGGGGTAACAGGGGTAACTTGAGATTGGTACAGAATGTGTATGTAAGATGGCAGAGAGGGAGTGTACAGTGTTTAGGGTTCATGAGAACCAGGAGCATCAGATACTATTAATTGCCCTTCTTTTGAGCTACTGTTTATATAACTAGATATTGCCTTTCTTTTGAGCTACTGTTTATATAACTAGATATTGCCCTTCATTTGAACTACTGTATATATAACTAGATATTGCCCTTCATTTGAACTACTGTATATATAACTAGATATTGCCTTTCTTTTGAGCTACTGTATATATAACTAGATATTGCCTTTCTTTTGAGCTACTGTTTATATAACTAGATATTGCCCTTCTTTTGAGCTACTGTATATATAACTAGATATTGCCCTTCTTTTGAGCTACTGTATATATAACTAGATATTGCCCTTCTTTTGAGCTACTGTTTATATAACTAGATATTGCCCTTCTTTTGAGCTACTGTTTATATAACTAGATATTGCCCTTCTTTTGAGCTACTGTATATATAACTAGATATTGCCCTTCTTTTCAACTACTGTTTATATAACTAGATATTGCCCTTCTTTTGAGCTACTGTATATATAACTAGATATTGCCTTTCTTTTGAGCTACTGTATATATAACTAGATATTGCCTTTCTTTTGAGCTACTGTATATATAACTAGATATTGCCTTTCTTTTGAGCTACTGTATATATAACTAGATATTGCCCTTCTTTTGAACTAGAGAGACAGTAAAAAACAACACAACAGAAGGCCAGTAATTAGTTTAGACTTCTCCCCTGATAATCTCCTGTGAGGGAATTAACCACAGACCAATCTTCTAAGCCTTACCCTGAAGCCTCACCCTGAAGCTACCCACAGAAGTTAGCCTGGACATAGACTTAACAGACAGACTTAACACATATCAGATATAACATGTTGACCACCTAATAAAAAATCAGGACTGTTCACTAAATTAACAAATGTCTGTTTTCTCAACACCTGACTGACTGGATTGACTGGCTGATTGA